>VWZN01016109.1:1147247-1160977 GCA_013396955.1 Regulus satrapa
CAGAATAAAATAAAGACTACTGCTTAAGACACGTGTCTTTAAAATCTGAAGTGTATATTTTAGGGGTCTGGTCAGTAGAATTCCTCTTACTATCACAAGTTAATAATTTTCTGCCAATGCAGCATTTTCTGGTTGTGCAATTGCCCCTGAGCAGGAAGATTAAATCCACAGCTCTCCCATTCTCCACATTGTTATAGTTCAATTTGAAGTTGGGCATCTATTCTCTTTTAGGGTTAATTTTATTATATTATTATTAGTCTTTGGATTAATTCTTCAGCCTCTGAGCCAGACATTACAGTCATCCTAAGCTAGTTAAAGCCCACCAGTCTGCTGCATTGGTGATTTCCCAAACTTCACAAAACCGGAAAGCCAAGCTGCAAAACAGTCCACAGTACCCTGAAGTAGCACCAACACTACATTTGGATTAAAGAAAGGATGTTCTGAGCTCATCAACATTTAAGAAACAAAGCAGATTTAAAAAGCAGCATAGATGACTAGCTCCCTGCACAGGTCTTTTTTGCTTTTTTCAAGCATTAAAAGTAGGATTAATGATAGTTTTTCAGATAACAAATTTACATTTGTTTGTGCTCCTATGGTTAAAGCCACTCATCAACTGCTACAGAATATCAAGCAGCTTAGGAACAAGAAAAAATTCAGAATAGAACTAAACTGTCTTGAAAACATAGAATATAAACATACCTTGGATAGCGTAATATTTTTATTTTTTTTTATTACAAAAGGATATTAGTTCTGTTCTGTTCCAGAATTACATATTAAAAGATTATATCCTAGGCATCTCCTCTTTTGATAATTCAATATCAGAGAAGCAGTATCCAGCAAACACCCCATACAACATAGATACCAATAATACTGGCAGTTAATAAAGAGGGATGAACACTAGGAAAAAAATTCTAAATAAAATCTTATTTTTTTAGCACATTAGACATTAACTTGTTCCTAAAAAAGAGGAGAAGATAACATAAAGCAACATACTCCTCTAGAAGCTACCTTATTACACATTAAATTAAGGTTATTAATTTGTTATACCTACATTAAGCCATTGCTCTTAACGAAATACTCATTCACCTTAGATATAAAGGTCTTACTCCATAAAAGTCAGCTTCTTCCTGAATCTTTCTGACCTGGGATAAATGTTATAATCTTTCTCAATTCACAGAATGCTCCACAGTAATTAAATTGCATCTCAACTGGGTGCTAGACTTAAAATCAGGAATCTAAATTACAGCAATGCCTACACCTGTTTTCCCCAGAATCCAATAACTTTTTGAGAAAAGTGGCCTCAGAATGCCAGAGCTGGAGTCAACAGACCGCAGCAGAACCATCATTTATGACTGTTAAATATTTAGATACACTTACTGCACCACAGATCCAAGCAAGGCAGGAGAAGACAAAACCTTCTGAAACAGCCCTTTAGCTTTTTCTCTTATAGCATCCAGTCCAAAGGACTTAGAGCCCATCAGTCCTCCTAAGCAAGATGCCCTTAACTCAAATGCGCTTTTCATTCTATTTAATCTTTTCTGACTGAAATGTCTTTGCAGCAAACAGACATCAGTACCATGGAGACCCAGACCTTGGAGCAGCAGAGCAGAAGCACCACTTATTTTCTGCTGGTATGAATATAACTGGAATGAATACACTTCAACCATGTTTGAGGCTCTTTCTTGTTCTGGACACAAACTGATCTCACAGGTCTAACTACTAGACATTTAATTCCTTCTGTTCCACTTTTTAAGACAAATATTAAACACTAAGTTTCTGCATATATGCAAGTAGCATTCAGATTTTATTTTTCAGTAGTGTGTGTCTAACCTCCAATGCTTTCATCTCTGATAGCCACAGAAAATCACACTATTTCATTAAATTCCCTGCTTTAATTAGCCACCTGGGTATCTTGGCCACAAAGCTGGTAATGTCAGCCAAAAATAAGTGTTACATGTTAATATAGCCTTTACTCTATTTCATAAAAGTTTTCTTCCCTCAAAGCATCCAAAAAATGCAGACATGCAAAATACCACCAAGAGCAAAATCCGTAACATTTTTTAAAGAATATGTCTCTGCAATAATTTTAATCACTTTAAAAAGCATTGCAATGGGACCAGCTGTCTGCAAGTCAATCAAAAAATTCTCCAGTGTGCTAGGAAGCTGTACTCCTCAGCAAATAAAATATAGCAAAATCAGAGTGCAAAGAATGCTTTCAGAAAAACAAGCAAAAAAAAATTAACACCAAATCAACCAGATCTATTTTAAGAAATACAATTTAGTCAAAACAAGTAAACTCATAAAATAAGAAATTCTCAAAAATGTGTTTTAAAATTCAATATAGTACACTTATTTTAAAGAAGCAGACATCATCCAGTGTTCTAGGATAGATTCATTAGTACCATCATCATTACTTCAAGTTATTGTCTCTTTCTCCTTTATAAACAGTCCACACTTTTACAAAGAATTCATGTATGTGATCAATGAAACAAACCTTAACATTTTACTTGGCACTCTGGGTCTCAGCAGCCAATCATGCAGAAGACCTGATCCTGTAAATCCCAACCATGTGAACATCCATTCCAAATTACACTGCTTCAGCAAGAGTCAGTGGAAACAGCCCGAGCAGCCCAGTCCTCACTGCCTTAAGAATGAGAGTCTGTGCAGGTGCTTCCCTGAGTCATGGCTAAACCAGCATAAGGGAATGCTCCAAAAATGAGGTCTCATGTCATTGACATCCAAAAGCTAGAACTGCATTAAGACAGAAGCAAGTTAAGCACTGTTTCTAGCATTTTCATGGAATGCAAATGCAATTCCTATCTATAAACCTGAAAACCGAAGCTAGGTTGGGCTCTAATAGACTAAAATCACCACAAGAGAGGTTAAGAAGGGTAGTGCCAGACACAAACAAGGACACTGTTTATTTCATTACAGGTCAGAGATTGATCTTTCTGTAGAAAATAGATATTACCATTGTAAGAAAACCTCTACCTGTTACAGGCTGAATTTTAATACAACAAGGAAAATAAATCTTAAACAAAACCAATTTTTTCTAAAAGAAAGCCCTCTTGACTGCTGAATTGATTTAATGAGCCAGATTATAGTCACTGTAAGTTTTATAATATGGCAATAAAAAACCTAAGCAATGAATTTCTGTGCTGTCCTTTGCATTTAAAAATTCCTTTTTTTTTTTTTTTCCAACCAAGATCATAGAACCTAAGGAATTATTAGTGTTCAAAACATCTTCCAAAATCTGGTGTCTCCTTATTCTTAGTTTTTCTTATTTTTCTTTTGTTAGCCAATACAATTATCACCCTGGTAATAAAATCAAATATCTAAAATGAATAAACAAAAGCAACTATCCCAACTGTTAATAAATTAATTTATCAGATTTAAACATTAAAAGCAGAAATACTCTGACAGTCAAAAAACCTTTGAATATTTCCCAGATTAATACAGACTGCTACATAGGCACAGGGGAGTAAAGTGTTCTGAATGAAAACTTCTTAAAGGAGAAATAAATAATAAATAAATAGTTATTCCTTGATTTTGTTAAATATCTACAAAAGAAAGGAAAAAGAGAATTAATAATTTTTTACATGTCTGTTGTCATAAAGGCCACATCACTTTGGAGGAATACTTCATCCCAAATCAGAAGGAATTATTTTCTTTGAATACCCGACTAACTTATTGCCATCATATAGAAAAAACAAGCCCTGTATATCCTGTCTGAGCATTTCCCTTCTTGCCCTCCTAATTCCTAAAGCAGAAAAACTAGCAGACCTCATTCCCTCTCTTTTACTTTTCTGTTTAAAAAAACTGCATTTTCCCCCTCTCTCCTTCCCACTGAAAAGGACTGGGAGCAAGACTTCAGCTCCCTTTACAATTGCTTAAACTCCTAGCCTGTGTGACAACATAATCTATAACCCCACAAAACTTCATTTTTACAACTGTGCTATTTGATCTTCTAACTAAAAAAAGAAAATCTATTCTACAGTGACACGAAGGCAAGTAGCTCAGCTTCCTCAGCATGTCTCTGATCATTTGGGATGAGAAAGCAAGCTTGAGTGGATGCTCCTGGAGAGGCAGGAAAATGTTATCAGCCTGAGGCTGGATCTCCCCTGTTGTCAGGAAGGCTAAAGGTACATTGAAACCCTCCCATAAGAAAGGAGCTTTGAAAACTGAGTAAAATTTTGGCACCTTTTGAGCAAGAGAACTTGGAGGCAGGTAATTCTGTCTGGTTAACCTTGGGCATACTGACTTTAAGTAATAAAGGTCACTACTGCCACTATCACAAGAAATTGATATTATCTCTGACTGAAGGAGGATGCTTGCTCTTCTTTCTGCCGTTCACTTAATGCTGAGACTATGGCAAACTCCACATCACAGTTCATCTGTTCATCAGAACTGGGAGGCACCCCTCTGTGCTCTCTCCAATTCTCTTTGATAGAAAGAACTGGAAACAAAATGACCAACACAAACATTGGACAAAAAAAAATCACCCAAACCAAGTAATATTAGTTTGAAAATATCTGTAAAAAATATTCCTAAATCCCAAAGTCTCCGGCTGAATGCAAAAAGGTTATCATGCCCAGAATCAGCAGCTAAGATAAGTTAATTTTACTATATTCAATGTTTTCATTGCATTCCTAGCTTCTATTACTGATAGGTTTCGTAGCTATTTCAGTTTCACCCAAAGGAGCAGGTTTATAACCCACAGAGACTTGTAGGTCTCAAAAAAACCCTTCTTCCCATCCCCTTACACACCCCCGCCCTTTTAAATCTCATCATTTCAATTGCCTGAGGGCTGGCTTCAGGTTTCTTAATACTCACATTATGACAATTCTTAGTGAGACAATTATTTTGCCTCCAAATGCACCACAAAACAATATCATTGTCCTGGCACAAGCGAGAACTCTATTTTAGAAATAAAGCAAGTGTCACAGAAGTCACTGAAACATTTCTCACCTCAAAGGCAAAAAAGTGGGAGGAAGGGTTTACCTAACACACACTCTGGGAAGTTTTCCAAAATCTTTATTTAAGAAGTGTTTAGTCTGACACAGTTCCCTCCAAAGCCCTGGAGAGACGCTAGAAATATCCACGTGAGGATAATGCATGAATGAAAGAGGCGTACTAAAATCCTGCTCCAAACTATGGTTCATGTCACTTTGCTTCAACGCAGATCTGCACTGCAACCACAGAAACTCCAAGCCAGCACACTGCACTGCTGTCTTCCTCAGCACATTCCTGCTGGATGACACTTCACATGAACATGTGGGAAATTCATACCAGAAGACTCATCTGTCACACATCTCTCTCATACACCCAGAATTGTCATGCATTTTCTTCTGATGTTCTTCTTTAGGGGGGGAAAAAAAAAAAGAAAAAAAGGCACTGCTGATGACAGCACACTAGATGAGAAGGATATTAGATCTGATTTAATATGGCAATTGCTTGCTCAGCTATTTTATTAATTGAGACCATTAGGAATAACTGTAACCAGTTACTGGAAATGATTTGTTGCCTGAAATTTGCAACAAAGAAAAGTTGCAGCCCTGCTACTGGTCCATCAGGTCCTTCCCAAATGTAGTCCAGAAAAGCGTTCTTCTTTAAAATACCAAACTAACAAAGCATCTTCATACAAACAAACAAAAAAAAAAAAACAGGAAAAAAAGCTCTACCACCTCCTGACTCTTCCCAGTTTTTCTCTGCATCCAACTGCTCCGCAGCATGTCCAGCCCAGCCTGACAGCAATCAGAATCACACCTCCCCTGCAGCACTCCATGTCTCAGTGCAATTTCCTTCCGGATCAAATCTTTTGACTGCAAGTCCTGGCTCACCCTAGAAGTTCTCAGGAACAATCCAGCCATTATCATCCAATATATAAATCAAGCTTTCCATACTTCTGCAGTATCTTCTTCAGACCTCCAAATAAATCAGACCTCCAATAAAATATGATTCTTGTTTAGACATACAAACGTCCCTCATTACAAACCCAGATCAGAGCACTGTCAGCCCAGGCATGCTGCTCCTGCATTGTGAAAGCAAACGAGTGGAAGGAGTGGTTCCACCAACAGCCCAATTCCTAAATTTAGTGCCCCTGTCTCTTTTCAGTCACAGCTTTTTGAGTGCAAGCTGTGCTATCTCACAGTGATTCTTCACTCACACACCCCTCCACTGTGCACAGGGAATCCTGACAGCACTGAGCCCAGGCTCCCCAGGGAGTGCTCTGGGGCTATTTGATGCATACGTTGTAGTGGTAAAGAAATCTGCCCCTGAGGAAAACTAGTGGAGGCAGCAGGTCTGGAGAAGCATAAGAAATACTGATGTCTTGAACCAGTCATCATGAAAGGGAGGAGTAACAGCTCATTCTGTTCTCTCTTCCCCAACAGAGAGTTGTGGTCCAACCAAATCCAAATATCCACTTCATTCCGCATAACCATATACTTTACACAATATTTACCCTCCAAATCAAATCTCAAAAAGAGCAAATCACTAAGAAATTGCAAAATATCCTTCCTTATTTAAACAATTCCTTTCTATTTAACCTTTGTATGGCTTTCAGCAAACTGAAAGGAAAGCACAGAACACTGACATGTTTAGTAGTGAGTGGGATGAAACTGAACAAGAGTGCATCATCTTGTCCCAGGGGCCTGTGTGTATCTTTTTATTGTTCATCACTATGATTTCTGCTTATTTTGCAATATAATATTTTCCTCTTTTTTTCCCTTGAAGTAGAATACCAAAGAAATAAACTTTCTACTTTACTATTTCTTAAAAAATGAAATTCACAAAAGTTTAAAACCACACAAAATCAGATAAATCTAAATAATCTAATCTCAAAATGTCATCTCTTTCAAAATGTTTAAATGCAAGAACGTTGATTCTGCATATGAAGCAAACAGACTAAAAGAATGACATGCCAGCAATCTGCCTGTTACCCAACGTGACAACTTGGTTTCTCACTCAGAATAACCAGTCTCTCAGAAGAGTCATGTATATCACAGATTCTCTCAGTTTTCAGTAGTACACTATCTCAATTTCTCCAGGGAAATTATCTTTGAACAACATATCACTCTGCCCTTGGAACCATCAAACTGACATTTGACAAAACTGTGGACGGCTCGTAGGTTAAATTTAAAACTCCGCTGAACCTTCCCTTGCACATCTCACTGAACTCTGGCCTCCCACGGAAACAATTAGCAAGGCCAACATCAGAGTGCTGGGAAACTTTCTAGCACTGGTCAGGAGAATTGACATGGAAAAAAAATCCATCCCCTCCTAGGTAGAAAAGTTAGGGGAGTATATAACCTGCTGTAACCTAAAGGTGTGGGGATGTCACTGCACTGATGGATGTTCTCAGAATATTTTTATCATGTACAGGCAGGTGCACATGAGGGCATTATGCCAACGAATTTGATTTTCTTGCTTGTCATCCGTATCAATAGCCTACCATGTTATTAAAAAATGCAACATTTTTCTAACCATAATAAATCTCATAGGAGTATGGATGGCTAAAATGACAGCTAAGAACATACTGATCAGCAGAAATTAAGGAAATTAAGAGATCTGTTTCTTAAATTAAGTTTTGACCTTAATGAAGATTCAAGCTGAGAAAACTTAACACTTCACTGAATTTCCACAATAAATTCTAATCATACTCTATAACTTATCTGGGACTCCAGGGATAGAAGTTGGCAGGATCATGAGGACAGTTTGTTTCAACAACTCAGTTGGTTTTTAGGTCAATAAAACATAACAGAAATTGCACCTCCAACTGCTGAACAAATGTTTCTGCATAGCAATCATAGAATTCCAGTGAAATCAGCCATAATGACAACCACATAGCATAATATCTTTCTTTAGGCTCACTTGAGCTAGAGCGATTTTCAATCAATGTTGAATATGCTCTGACAGAAATGCAAAGTGGTCACATTCAAGTAACAATTTCATCATGGCCAACTCCATAATAAATGCATTTAATTAACTTCTGGAAGAAAGAAAGACTCTGAAAATAAACTGACGAAGTATTTTCACAATCTGAGTGTAATGATGATCCCTTCAAGCACATCAAAATGTGCTTGAAGTAGACAGACAGTAAATTTAGAGTTCATCCAATTCTTTACTGCAATTGGAAAGCCTTAAATTACAGAAACAAAACTTTCCAGCTAGAAAGTAACTTGTGATTGTGCCATGCACAAAATTACATCTGGGGGAAAAAAAGTCTTGTCAATCTTTTTATCATGACCCATCTTCAGCTGTGCAGTTTGAAGACATCCCTGTCAGAGACTTCGCTGACATGTCTGAATTCTGAAATGTGAATTGCGTTTGGTTTTGAGGCTGGGACCAAACTCTCCCAAGAGAAACCTTCAAAAAGATGTTTTAAGCCTTTGCTAACTTTCAATTTATAGCTTTCCATAAGCATGAGAAAGAAAATTAACATCAAGGCCTACTAAGAGAAAAAGATGTCAACCAGATTTTTATTTCCAACAAGCACCACAAGACTTGATATTACTTGTAATACTTGAAAAGTTTACTCAGGAACAGTGTGCAAAGATAAATTCCAGCTAAATGCATCTATAACCTGGAAGAATTTAAAACATGAACCTGACTAAATGACGTTACATACAAACAGGTAACAGAGTTACATAAAAACACATACAGACAGCTCCTTTACAGTTATGTGCTGGTCCAGAATCTGGCCAGCAAAATCAGCTAAAAGTTTCTGAACCATTGCAATTCCTCATATTCTGTTTGTAAGCAGTAATAGGGCAAAGCATTAAGAATAAGTCTCTGATCTTAGGTGCGAATGTCTCTGTAACAATGGTCACTGATCATTACCTGCTGGGTTCGGTTATCTACCAAAAAATGGTTCCCAATGTTGAACTCCCTAAACAAAGATAACGTAAGCAAAACCAAAAGAAGAAAAAAATCTTCACATACAACAACATATGAATTGAATATGTTGTCAATAAACATTTTTTTCTTATAGGCATTTAAGAAAAAGATTCATTTATTGGAAAGTTTCTGGTCTAGAAATGCAATGACCGAAAACTTCACAATAGGGACAAGCAGAATAAAACCAACAAAATACAAACAGAAGTTAATAATGTGGAATCAAAACAACCAAATAAATGAAGCATCAATGAAAACTTTCATTGGGGAAGGAGCATTAAGTAGGAGAGCAGAAAATACTGACCTGGAAGTCAAGCTGGTTGGAGTAGGGATGAAAGCAGCAGTTTGGAGAAAAACAGATAGGGAGGAAGACAGCAAAAGAGAATAAAGGGAGGAACACATTAGTTCTTTAAAAATATAGCAAGCAGATGTTATATTAGCAGATTATTAAAAAAAATTAAAAATAAATTAAAAGGAAGGAAAAGGAAGGGAAGGAACAGCAAGAATTAAACAAAATTTCTGTGGAGCTATATCCTTCCTGTGCACTGAAGAAAACAAATCAAAAGGGCATTTTGTCATTGGTGGACAGAGGGAAAAATCCATATTTCTAACCAATCCCAAATTCATATATACATCAAATTGAACAAATAAATTGGATTATTATTGGTAGCATTTGCTGCCACACAAACATCTCATCATATGCCAACAAAGTCTTTTGTTTGAGTTACCATAGGCTGGTGACCCTCATTCACCAAGTCTTCCAGTGGAAGCCAAAGCAGCTAAACAATTTGGAAACCAGTGCTCTTTGTACCAGTACCAGTGCTCTTTTACTGAAATCACTCTTCTTTCTTTGCCTGCAGTCCTTACTCCTTCCCATATTGATATAGAACAAGCATCTCTGCAGAGCTTGACTTGGCCACTGTTGATTGGACTCCCCCTGCATCATGAGCACTAAATTCCCTCTTGCCAGCCCTCTCTTCACCTGTTTCCAGTTTTAATTCAGTTTCCTGGCATATGACTGATGGGAAGCACACAGCAGTGTCCCACATGGAGCCTTGGCAGCTCCTGATGACTTTAATACCTTCCTACCCTTTCAGCAGATATTTATTCTGAAATACCAGGATTCACTCCTCATTATTTAGATCTCTTTTTCATTATTTTGATGAAGACACAGCCATAAGCAAGTTCACCAAATCTTTTTTTTTTTTCTGAACCATATGAAGGATTATCCTTACTTTATATCAGGCAGCGTTACTGATTCTAACTTCAGAAACAAGCATTTTATTCCATTGTATTTCACTTCATTTTGTGATTCAAACTCTCTATCACATTTCATAAATACACTTCTCCTTCCACCACCATCAATAAAAGCTTTAAATAATACACTCCTTCACTCCTGGCAGTTCTGTTTCAGCTGCAGCTCCCTCTTCTTGGTGAGGCTCTTTGCATTAAAACTTGAGCTGATCACTATCTTATCCAGTTTCATATACATTATTTTTAAAAAAACCCACACAAATAAATTTTAAAAAAACCCCTGAACCACATTTCCTCCATCAAGAAAACCAAAGAAAACCAGCAACCTAAGTTTAGCAAAAGCACATTATACATCAAAGGTAATACCTTGCATTTAATTTTAAACTTTTTTTAAATTATGAAGAGAAATGGTGAAAATTGTAATAAAAGTTATCAAATAGCTTCACTATAGAAGAAGGAGTAGGTTCTCCTGTGTAGTAATAAGAAACTGTAAAATACATAGTTAATATAGTGAGAGTCATTTAAGAAAGAGACCAACATGATTTTATATAAGCAATAATATTAATCTGAAGTGATGACGCTCAGCAGCGTGATCATTTCTGAGCCAAGAAAATAATATTAAAGGAAAAGAATTACCATTTATAGGAAGACTTCTTCACAATTAATAATAATCTTCATCTGCCAAGTAGCACACACATAACCACTCATATCTCAAAGCAGATATTTCTACCCCTGAGTATCTGACACTTCGTGTGTCAATACTTTGACTACTAGAACATTAGTATACTAGATTTAATTTTCACTTGAATTTGTAAATGATAACTATATTACAACCCTTTCTACTTTTCAAACTTATTTATACAAGCACACCTCATTATGTTGAAGAATTTATATGTGAATATAATTAATATTGCGAGAACACCACAGCTTGCAATAGTCCAGATTACCACTTTCTCAGAAATTTGTTGTTATATTTTGAAAATTTATGTTGTTGCAATTATCTTGCAATGTTAAGATGTTGGCTGGCACAGCAGTGAACTTGGATCCCAGCCAGCTATGAATGGATAAATAGATGATGCCTTTTAACATCACATTCATTTTCCTATAGGACTCTGGAGATACCCTTGCATCTGAAGTTTGAGGAAATGTCAAATATATGCTAAAGGTCCATAGAAAAGTTTAGCCACTCCATCACATCCTACGTACAACACATCCTCTTCAAAAGTCTGTGTTCCCTCAGCAGTACCACACCATTTTCTGAAAAGTTATTTCTGGGTCAACACCCTCATGAAAAATAAGAGATTAGAAATCGGTGTTCCAAAACTTCACTGCTAAGAGTATAACAAATTTGAAAAGAAAATTAACCTAAAAATTGAAAATCCCGTCCATTGCATCACCCACTACAGGATTCTCCGATAATAAGAAGAGATTGTATGCTGACAATATTGTACCAGTATCTCTGGACCCATTTTTTTTCTTTGTATGTTTGTTGTTTTGCAACAAATAATTCTCAACTCAAATGAATTTACTGCTCTCTATCAATTCTTTGCCTCTTTTTGTATAAACTATTGAAATCAAATTAACATTTCCAGAAATTTGAGATCACAAGCTTCAGCATCATTCAGTATTCATCATGATCATCTTTTAATTTTGTCATTTGAATATTCAAAAATTCAGCACATTCATGTCTGCTATCTAATAAAGGTCTTCAGATCACCCTTGAACACAAGATTACTGTGCCTTCTACTGAGTCTGTGTGACACAATAATTCAGTTCTACAGTGCAATGAGGGGATCGGTTGCTGCTTTCATCTGGTGGTCACACCTGGAGTTGCTGCATTACAAGTGTGGTTCCCTGCAGCACTGCCTGGAAAAGGCAGCACTTTCTCATCCACACAAAACCTCCAGCTGTGGTATCTTTTCCAGTATGCTGCTTTAGGATTTTGGAGAGCATAGGCAGAGCTCACAGCCATGGTGCACTAAGTGACTACCTTTCATTTCTTACTTCCTCTGGGACCTTCTTTACACATTAAAATAGGTGAAAACAATTATTCTAAACTCGGATGAGGTGAGAGAGACAAATGCCAACTGAATTTGGTTTTATGTAAATAACTAGTTCTATTTTAAATAAAAATCTTCTTTCAATTTGATTTTGAGGTCCCCATTTTCATGACACTTAACCATTACTAAACTACACCAAATATTTGCAAAGAGTAACTAGTTTTGGCAGCAGGTAGCTCTGAAGTTTGATAAGTCATCCTCCGTAAAAGGTGCTCAACACATCCTTCTTTCCATGCTGGCTGTTTCCTGCCCCCCCCCGGGTAACCAAAATTTCTGACGTGCTCCTTTCTTTAATGGCAATACTCCCTAATGGGTGATTTTTCTTGACTAGAACTATAGCAATGATCACAAAAATTAAATCACTTAAACTTCTTTTTGGGAACCATGAAAGAGTTTTCTTCTGATTTGATCACAATCAAACAATTATGTAAATTATTTGAAAACACAGAATTCCTTCTTTCATTCAAGTAGGAGTGTCTAATTAAAGGAAGAGAAGAAATCAAATCAATCAAATGTATAGCAGGACACCATATGGGAGAAGGTTCCAAGATCAATTTAATTACAAAGGGCATGAGACAAATCCCAAAACCCTCCTCTCTCCATTATGGAAAACCTCTCCAACCTCCCCAGAATCAAGACAACCAGCGCCTGGTCAACATCCAAAAATATTCTTTTGAAGCAAAGATTATAGAAACACTGAGAAATAGCTACAACTATTATTAAACAGTCATGAGACGGGTAGAAATACTTACCAATACTTTTCAGGACCCTGAGAATGAGTGAAGATGTTCACACTTGAAGAAACCTGTGGGGGGCAGGGCTGATTCACCAGTGACTAAAAGACAGACTTGTTCCCAACACGGTTTTCTGGGGGGGTTGTTTGCCTGTAAATTGCACATGACTTTTCCTATATATTCTTGTTTTACGAAGAGTATTAAAAAATGGTGACCTTAAATTTTTCCAAAATCAGCCAACAGGAGAAGCAGTTCTCAAGTATCCATTTTTTGATCTTTTACAAAGCATAACAAATATTCCCTCAAAAACATACTCCACTTTTAACTCCTCTGCTTCTGAAATGAAGATCAAGTAAGTAAAAATGCTACCCAGTGTAAGACAAATAATACAAAAATTACCTTTCTAACTCAGCAATTTTCTTATCTTTGTCATTCTTCTCATTCTCTACTTCCTTGAGTATTTCTAGAAGTCTGTCAACCTCAGCCTGAGCCTTGCCACATTCTTCTCTATAGTATGATGCCTCTTTGTCAAGCTGTTTCATTCTGTCTGCAAATTCTGGATTCATCCGTGCCTCCTCTTCAGCTTCATGAGCCTTCAGAATCAATATTTCAAAAAAGATAAGGATGACAATAACTTAAATATCTTTAAGAGCTTTACTTCTTCAGTCTTGAAGGTCAAGTTTTCATTAAAAAGGATTATGGGTATTCCTGTCTGATGATGTTTTTCTACAGATGCATTATATCTATGTAGCTAAATTCTATCACCCTGAAAAGGGAGGGGATTTAT
>VWZN01016109.1:1161059-1186986 GCA_013396955.1 Regulus satrapa
TGACCCCATTTTAAAGGTGTTTCTACAAATTTAAAAAAATACTCACCTTGTAATTCATTAAATGCTTGTTAAGCTCAGTGTGTTTTGAATAGATAGGAAATTTCTTAATAAAGTGTGTCCTCTTTCTCTATGTACAAACACACATACTTACTCCATGTATAAATACATATAGGCAGATATATATAGACATTGTATATATCTGTATTACCAGATGTCTCGAATGCAGTTTGATACAAAGAATTTTTAAATGAAAGAAATTGTTTTTAATGCAGGGGTGATTTTAAAAGATAAACGAATGAACTAAGAAGCTGCTTTCAGCAGACATCTTACCCAATAATCCTTTTTATCCTATCATTAATACTTAACCTGAAACATCAGAGAACAAGCCCATTGGTGAGAACAGCACAAACCTGGCAAACACATGCATGGATGGGTGGCAGTTTCACAGACAAGAGAGACTGCAATGAAAACAACAGTGCAGGGCCCAGTCCAGCTCCCATCAAACCTAATGGCAAAACCCCAATTAACTTCAATGGGAGCATGACCTGGCACCGAGTGCTTTAAACTGCTGGCTGGAATAATCACAGACAGATGGAAACAACGATGCACTGCAATGCTTAGCCTACCCCTTGCTTCCCATTATTCCTAATTGGCATCTTGAAAGAGCAGGCAAGGAAAAAACAAGTAGTTTAAGGCAGTGCACATTAAACATAGAAAATTCAGGTAACATACAGGATTTTTACAGAAATTCACTATATTTAGAACTGAAGGTCCTCCAACTATCTTAGAGATGACGTGGACTTACTTATCCTTCTTAATTTCAGGGAATGGACAATGCAAGCAAGCAATGAAAGAAATGCAGACCAAAATGAAGCATGCATGTTTGGGAAAGAATTCATATAAACTACAGATACTAGAAGGTCCATATTCTTTGCAATGGTTAAAATTTTTGATATAAATAAAAACAAATCTGAGTTTACAATAAATACAGAAAAAATTGAAATTAGTAGGGGAGAAACTTAGGGAGTTTGCATGTAACATATCATTTAAGCATGAGGATAATAAGCAAAAGATAGTAGATTTGAAGTGTTATTTATCCTGCTCAGAGGTTTTTATTCAGAAGAAATATTTCATCACCAAAAGAGGCCAAGGGAATGTCATGAGGAGCCTAACAAACATACTGATCTTGCTCTTCAAAATTTCTGTTTTGATACATGCTCCAGTCCTGCATTCCATGCAGATACAGGACTTTTTAAACCCAGAACTTGTTTCAAGGTAACATTCAAGGAGTATCTTGGTTTTACTGTTTGAGTGAGATGCCAGCAATGGATTCCTTTTCAGGCTCAGAATCTTCCTTAATAATAAATTTGGATTTCTCTTATATCAGTTGTTAATTGCATAAACAAATTTACTTTCAACTAGATTTGCACTTTTAAAAGTCAATGTAATACTCAGGCTCAAGGCCAATTATCTGAGAAAACACTTTGTCCATCAGTGTTATTACGATATTATACACTTTTTTATCATTACATAATTTTGCAAGGAATAAATTAATTCCGTAAGTAAATTCACTCCAGAAGAAGAAATACAACCCAACTCCCACCTTCAACATAGTTAGAAACTTAGCAAAATGCATACTGCTCCCTGTTCTTCTGATTTCTCCTCCTCCCCAAGCATAAATCCAGAATTTTACACTTCCTCTCAAAAGGCTATTGCCTTTTCATATAACTCCCTGTCACTTTTCTGTCCCTTCCCTTTATTCTGGTACACAGTTAATTACATAGCAGCCTTGCTTCCATCATTTCATAGAGAGGAAAAACACCCACCTTCCTTCCTCTGGCCTGTCTTCACTTCAGCATAAGTCTCAACTTCAGCCCAAACCACTTTTCCCCATGAACCCCTGCCCTTCTCTTATTCCAGGGTAAGAAGCAGCGCAGATGAGAGAGAGAAGCCAGTCTCATTTTCTATGTTTCATTGCCACATTGCACTTTCTACAAGGAAAATGCATAACTGGGCAAGAACAGAGTAGCATCACCAATGCAGAGGTGCCAATTATTCTACTACCACGGAGTACTCCTGTCACACAGCAGCTCAGAAATGTACTGAAAAAATTATCTGCTGCGCAGCTGACAAGCAAATCATCACCTGAACTAATAGATATATTCCTCACTTTAGCCCTTTAAATCTTTGCTTAAGAGCATGCTAAGAAAATCAACATCAAGTAGCAAAAGTATTTTCAGTTCTTGTGTTTTCTGTGGTACTCATGCTACTCCATATTTGTGGGTTGTGTTTTTGGAAAATTCTGCAGCATAAACTGGGTCACTGCACTTCTCCAAGATGAAGTGGAATTTCCTAAGGTATGATTAAATGTGATTAAGCATCCAACCAATGTCACACATAAATCAACGTAAGCATTCAGTTACTACAAGGTTATTCTTACTTAGAAAAAAAACAAAATCAAACACCAGTATTGCAAACCAACAATTTAGCCAATTGCCTCTACTTTTCTAAGAACTTAAAGAATCTTTTTTGGACTATTGGCAGGAACCAGGTTTCTACAAGGGTATTGCCCAAATTAAGAAGTAAAGGATATTAAGTTAAAAAGGGAGAGCAAGAATAAAAACCAATTTTTACAAAGAGTTTTCTGTAGGTGGTTCATTAACCTGCAATTCCCTTTAAGGAAATCTTCACAGTGGAAACAAATACCAGAAAAGAGCAAAACAATCCATCTGACATTGCCAGGATAAAGGCACAGAACTATCTCTAAGGCCCCATTTTATTTTATGGCTATGAAAGAGGTGTTTGGATCTGAACTAGGCCCCTTTCTGAATTTGTTTTGTACAGATCATGGGTGATTTGTTGACAGATGGAACTTGACTTTTAAGGTCAAACAGTGGGCCCAAAGGAGTTAAAAGGCAGCTCAGTTGATATTGACCCTGCACTCCCAACACGACAGGGCAGATTTCTTTGGTTTCTTTTAGGCTTTAGACTGAATTGCTGCATCAGTTCTGATGTAAGCTGCACGGTTACCACACGAATCAGAATGTCTCTGCCTGTTTCTGCTGCTCTCTCCTTCTTCTGTGCAATTTCTGTCCCCTTTTTACTCCCTTGTCTGTTGCCTCGGAAAACACATTTTCTGTTTCTATGGGGCATTTATGGTTAAAATGGACTGGTTTATGGTTAAAATGGTCCATTTTACCATTTTCTTAAATCCATATCTGTATGTGATAACCCTTGTGTGTGCAGATTAGGTTAATTTCAAATTAACCCACTCACTTCATGATGCTTTTTCTCTCAATATGACTGCAATGTTGTATGTCATTTTTACAACTGAGTAAAAATAGCATAGTACTCTACCATTAGAATTTCACAAATTTTTACATTAATTATACATCTGTTTTCATATTTGCTTCATAAGCACTACAAATGCTTTAGAAGAACAGTAACATTTCCTTATGTAAACCCCAAATTTCCTACAGAAACATCGTAACAGTGGGGCACAGACACGCAACATGAATTATTTAGGCTATTAAAATCTCTTATGGTACAGTCATGCATGTATTATTCTGCATAACAGAAATGGATGGATAGACAAGTATTTCATTTTTAAAGCTTCAGACACAATCATAGACAGAAATAAAGTGGGTACTTAAAGTTTTTGTAAAATGAAAAGGAACAGCAGAATTTACATGCAAGATATTACTTTGTAAGATCCTTCAAATTTTATTACTTTCAAGAGTAAATAGGAAAAAAAATATTGCTGTCACATGAATTTTCTTGTCTCCTTAAAATTCAAGAGGTTTTATTTAACTTTAGGGACTGCTCTAAGTAATTTATAGTGTATCGGCAAGTACTTTAAATTTTAATGTGACATTTCTCTCAGAGAAGATCTTGGAAAATTTAGTCTTTAATATCCAGAAAAAGTTCACCTGAACTCCAGACTCAACACAGCATGGTATTTTCATTGCAGCATAAAGGCAATAATGTCATTTCTTATAATCAATTTTGCACAAAATTTCATTGGGTATTTCAGAAAGCTCACCTTTAAAGCATGAAGAAATGTATGTTCAATTCTATTTACAGCTTATTCTCGTGTATGTAGGAGAAGAAAGAAGGTGAGCAAGAGAAGTTTATTTTAAAAAATCATGTTGTGGGTATAGTAGGATTGCTGCCTGGAGCCAAAGGAAAAGGATCTTGCATCCATTTATTTGCAGCTTCCAACAGGCTCTCCTTTTGAAAATTAACCATGTAAAGGCAGAAAAAGCACTTAAGAAAAGGACTGACTTTGGAGTACTGCACACAAACAGTTTAGGAAGTAACAAATGAATTCATACAGCAGAATCACTAATATTGAGCTCATGAGTGGCCAGCATTTATGAAAACCAAGCTTAAAAACTAACAGAAAAAAGACTCCAGTCTGAAAAGACATGCACAGGAGCAGTGCAAATGTTATGAACAGAAATATAACTATCACAAAGGTGACCCAAGATGATACAGAAAAAAAGGGATTTATCATTGAAAGGCACAAGCTCTTTCTCCAGCACCGTGCCAGAGGGTAGAGGTGATAATATCAGGTTTTGTGCTACAATTTATGACTAAATTTTAAACAAAGGTAACCAATAACTTCTAAACACAGCACATTCTATGGGACTCTCCTTTCCCATACAAAAGTCATGACATATCCATTACATGGTTCAAACTCCAAAACCTAACCCTAATAGATTGCAAAGCTGGAATCCTGCTCCATGGATGCTCATGGCACAGCTCCCACAGACTGCAGGGGTGGCAACAGCTCCTCTAACGTGGGTGTCGCTTCACTTCAGCTCCAAACCCAGCTCCTCGATGTCTGCACCATCCCAATAACATCGTGATTTGCACTAGGATTACTGTGTAAACTACAGCTAAATTGCTCTTACAGTTACATCATTTTTCTGTGCTGTAATGCTCACAGCACATTAAATGTAATGTAACAGTCTCGGCCAAAAAGATGGAAACTCCTCTCTGCAGAGAAAATGTTTGTTGCTGCTCTTCTCCACATTGAAAAAAGAGTCAAGTCAAATGAGATGTTGCACAACTAAAGCAGGCATTGCAGAGAATATTAATGCTAAGCAAGCCAAAGCAATACTGTGCTTTTGCATTTGTCATTTCATATTTCAGTATTTTCTTCACTTAAACACAAAGTTTCCATGTGCCTAATGTATATATGTGCTAGATGTATGCACTCTTTCAGGAGTAGAACTGATCCATTTTAGTCATATGACTTTTGAAAATACTGCCAGTCATTTCCTGGATATTATTATTCATCTAATTGATTCAGTCACTGAAGATGAACTGAATCAATTAGGAACTGTATAAGTTTGAAGGATCGAATAAAGTACTGAACAAGGAGGAATCATAAAGCAAAGGAAAAGGAAAAAAAAACAATCTGCATGCGTTCTCTAATGGAGAAGTTGAAGACCTAAAGGACGTTTGTTTTCTCAGAAACACAGTATGCACCTATTCAATACATTTCAGATTCTTAAAATGACCTTCAAGTCCACAAAGCTCATTTATTTGGATATAATGGATACAGCATAGTGAGCATCAGGAGTGTTCTGCAAAGCTCCACAGAGGAAGAGCACAACACAATAAGGGAATGGATCCTCATGCTTCCATATGTTACAGCGGGCATTTTAAAAATGAACTTACTGGATTGTACATCTGATTGAACAACTGCTCAGCTTGCTACATTGCAAAGTTGGTAGGGAGTGAAGCACAGACAGGAAAAGAAGGAAAGATCCAGGAAAACAGCATTAGCTCAACAAAACCAGTGCATTTGCACAGAAGAACTTGTCATTTAAAAAAAAATAAAATTAAAAAAAAAGGTAGAAATTTAAGATTCTAAACATTCCTTGGTGAAAGTGAGAGGCACTGGGGAAACATAAATGTTGACTTTGGCTCCTAAAAAAGAATAGCTGGAGTAAGAAATTTAAGGTTTGTGTTACTTTCCCTTTCTCAAGTTAAATAACCCATGAAATAAAGAGAGGTGTCCACTTTTGATGATACATTAAGTGCTGGTCTCAAGCAATGAATCACGAGAAGTGCTTTTGGCTGAGGCGGCAATTTATCACCAAAGCTTCAAAGACAGTAATAATAAAAGATTAATTAAATAGTATCATTAAATTTATTACTTTCCTTTTGTTTAACACAATACTGAATTTTCTATGCAGAATGACTTTCAAACAGTACAGCTTGGCAAATAGTAATTTAGCAATTGCAAATATGTCAGTAAGCAAGTAAATTTAAGGTAATGAAAAATAACAAAAGGAGGAAATTCTAGAGTGGATAATAAAGATTATATATACACACATATATAAACCACTTTGCTACCTATTAGGTAATTCCTGCTGTTCTTTCACATGTAGCAATACAAAGTAAGTCAACAAAAATCTGTGGAATTTTTGGAAAAAAGCATTGGCCATCCTCTGGTATCTATAATTTTTTCTTTAAAATTTTTTAATGAATTTCAATCCATAATATTTGTCACAAAATGTTCAATAAGCATGTGTATCATTTAAAACATTACTTTTTATACCAAAATATAGCACAGTCACATGAATAATTACTTCGTACAAACTTCCTCTTCATTATTCTTTAATGTGACTACTGTGTAAAATCATGGGTTTTGCATCAGCATATTTGTTCCCACTGAAATGCAAAAAATCCAGTTACACAGCACTGAAAAATATTTGGCTCGAATCAGATCCAATAAACTCCATCTTCATTATCAATAAATGAATCTTAACAGATCCAAAAAAAACAGAAATCAGGGAAAGCTGGGGAGGAGAAACTCTGGAAGTTGTTTTGGTGGGTTTTTTTATTTACAGTTTCAGTTTGGACTTGCCCCTTGCACACACTTTCCTTCAGACACAGCACTAAGCACCAATAGTGCTCATGCAAAATTAACTCCCAGCAAGCATGCACAGAATACTATCTTCATATTTCTTACTTTAACGTCTTAAAACACATAAACCCACACTGAACTAAAATTATTTTACAGCAGCATAACCAAGCACCTCCTCTAAGACATTTTTAGAGAGGAGAGCTGCGTAAGCTACTTGGAATTTTTTCAAGGAGCCAGCCCCTTGGAGTGGGTTTTGAAAGAGAGGTGTAAACTGTGCCAGGTCCCCCTGCTCCTGCAGAGGCTGATGCACACACGTGAGCACACTCTTGGGACACGTGGGTTCATTTATGACCCTGCTGCTGTCCCCTCCTCCTCTGACCCAGACGTGTGCAGGAGTGACCCAGGTTTCTGTCCCACTCAGCTTCCTGAGCAGTGAGAACATGGTGCAGGTATTTTTCTGGGGACCAATTACTTTTAACGCAGGGTATTTACAGGTTTGAACATAAAGTATTTCATTAAAGAAAATGTGAATTGAAAATGACTGTTTGGAGTCTACTGTCATTAACAGTCACTGTTTCTGTTCAATTAAGCATGCCCAGAAAGAAGGTTGTAACTACATTTTATTGTGGAAATACCTGGTCTCCTACAAATGGTGGGTGAATTTCCATTGGGGCTTTCTGCTGTATTTATGATATAATAAAACTATTATGTTTTCAACTTTCATTCAATAATTGTTTCTATTTATACACAAGAAACATGCTCCCTTTTTGTACAAAAGACATCCCAGACACTCTCTGACTTTAAGTGCTTGTTTTTCCATGACTATATTATGTGTTTATATGTACAGTCATAAATGATTGACTTAGGATTTCAACTCCTTCAAGAGGAATTTGATGAGGGTTTTTTTTAGTGATCTGTGCTTTCAGGGTTGTTTCAACTATATTTTTTAAATGACGAAGAAAAGATATTTAATATTGCAATAAAGTATCTGTTATAGGGGAGTGCAAAGGAAACAAATATATATTCTAACAAACTAAAGCAAACTAAAAGACTTCCAGAGAAACCTTTTCCTTGGAGATTTTAATTCTGCCATCAATAGTATCTTTAAGCTATCAGACATACAAATTATTTGTGTTTCCATTTATATATGTTTATTGAAAAAAGTTTCCCTTCCTCTCAACTAAGGATCTAATGCAGGCACCTAAATGCACATATTCATTCTGGATTAAGAAAGAACACAAGTATAAGGTTTACACGCTGGTATCCTTTATACTTGGCAATACCTTCTTCACAGGTCAGGCTAGTGAAACAATGCTTTATCACTGAGCAGGACACTGCTCAACCTGGGTAAAAAGAGGGTCAGAACATTATGCTAACAGTGGAAACGTTCACAGAACAAATCTTATTTACCAGAAAATGAAAATCTATATCAATATTTTTTAAAAAAAAATCAAAACCAAAAACAAATGCTTGATGTACACTTAGTCATGAATTGCAGAAGGCAAACGTAATGCCTGACCCCATCAAATACATCATGAGAACAATGAGAGCAGACATTACCAAACAACACAGAGAAAGGTCAAAGAAACAATGGCATCAAAACACTTGCAAATCATTGAAGCAAAATCTAGTTTATTGCAGCAATTGAAGTAAAACCATGTAATAAAATACAGGGTTTGTACCTTTTCCTTTAAATGCTTGCTTCCACTTCTTGCTGAATAGAAATACTCAATTGCCAGCTGACACAAACATTTGATTATTTTGCTTAATTATCACAAACATGTTTTCACCAACAAAGCCAAAAATACATCAAAAAAATCTAGCTACAGTTTTCATTTTAGAAGCTGATTTTTTTGATAAAGAATTTCAGTATTTCTTGGACAAGCCCGTAATTTTTTTTTCTCACCCTGCAAACATTTCAGTTTACTTCTAGAAGTGGTATTAATTTACATATACATGAATTGCTGGTTTGATCATTTCTTTCTGCCCTTTTCCCTCCAATGTCCTGCTCTCAGTTCATCTATTTGTTGCAGCTTCTCAGAATTCCCTCAGAGAGGTACTCAGGACAATTTCTGAGGCTCACTAGTGGTTTTAGTACAAACCTCTTGACAAAAAGCAGTATTTGATGCAAGCATCAGCAAACAGCATAGGATGGGTGGATTCTAGATTTACTCCAGAAGAGTAAATAAGCTCATAATTTCAAACTGAAGGTATGAGATGCTGATTTTTGTTTTGCTGTTTGTTTGTTTTAAGATAGAACTTACCTTTTTCAACTGTGCTTCCAACTTACTACACTCTTCTTTCTTTTGTTCTATGGCTATTTCTAAAGACTTAAGTTTGGAGTCTCTTTTCAGCCCTGCTGATGCCAATGAAGATGCATGTTCTTTGAGATCGATTAAACTAGACTGGAAAATGACCAAGAGTAAAAAGTTAATTCCTAGTCACCAGGACACTAACTCATTGCCAACTTAGCAATCACTTGGATCCTGTTCCCCCTCCCCCAAAAAGAGCGGACTTAAAGATAAGCATTGATAGCAAAAGACACCATTTTGTGCATACAACTGGAACCACAAGAGCTGCCATGAAGTGAAACACAGAAACATTCACAATACAGACGAGCTGGTGTCATATTCTGGAGGTACAAATGCACTGAAAACTATTTCTCTGACTGACAAACAAAAACAGGAGCAGTAATGGAATATTTGGGCCTAGGGGAAGCTTAGGTAAAGGACAAGGCAGAGATTCTGATGCACAGCTATGTAAAAACTGAAGCAATATTTTATGTACAAATGAGAACTGTGAAGAATGCTTAAGAAAACAGCAGTTCTGAGGCTGAACACTCAAGTGGCAGAATTTCAGCACTTGACACGATTCACGAGTAATCCTAATGCACTTTCTTTCATCATAATGACATAGATAGAAGAGCAGAGATTTTAAGAAAAGACTGACCTCTTTTTCTGTCAGTTCAGCTTGTAAAGCATTAACTTTCTCTTTCAGGTCCTTGTTTTCTTTTTTATAAGATTCAATTTCTTCAAGTCTTTCTCTGTCGTCTCGATCCCTTTGCTCCTTCAGACGTTCTATTATTCTTTCCTAACAGGGGAAAGAATTGCAAAACAGAAAAGCTGGGATTCATTTTAAGAATAGACAGAATTGAATTTGTTTGCATTATGTAGCACTTTTTTTTTTAAAAAAAAAAGCCTTCAGAAGCAGGGGAGGATTGAGTCAATGGTACTAATGTCAGTGCAAGATTTCTCTAGATTTCAAAATCATAAGATCAATGCTTTAAATACTTGATAAGATTAACGCCATACAGGAACTTTATTAAAGAGCTATACTGATATGAGCATGTTTAGTTTTGTGATAGATGTGGAAAGATATTCACTTCAATAATTTATTTCCTGTATTCATAAGTGATTGAAGTCCTGAATAAAAGTTCAAAACAAGCCCTGAATAATTTCCTCAGAGGCCAGGACAAATTTACTCAGCTTCAATTTTGTTATTACTCTACAGTGCTTGCAATAAGATGTCAAAGTTCCAAATCTAATCAGAAATCAGACACTTGCTAACTATCAGTAAATTTCAGTTCACATGTATTGTATTTTGAGATGTAAAAAAAGTTGTTCAAGACACAGAAAAAGCACCCTGATACAAATTAAGAAACCCAAAGGAAGATTTTCCCTCGATCTAATTAACAGTAATCCTACAGACGTTTAATGTGATGATCTTTTAACATTCTTCCAATCTAAACTCATGATATTAAATAACTTCAGGTTTATTCCTAATAACAAGCAATATAAATTATTAATACCTTGAATATTAGTATTAAGATGCCAGCCTCCATAAAGTTGAATAGTGTAATAATCCTATTCAGGTTCTACCTGGTTCTATTCAGAAATCAGTTTTATAGCAATTCCTTCTTGAAGATTTATTTACCCAAATGATTTTTTAATCTACAACAAATTAAACATAACACTATTTCATCTTTGTAATGAATAGTGTATTTTTTTTCTCAGTCAATCACAAAAGAAGACTAATTTATCTGTCAGCTGCATAAGGCTAAATGTCAAAAACGTGTTAAAAGGCCCTAATATACCATGTTTTACTTGATTAACAGCTAACTTGCAGAAATCCCAACAATGTGTTCTTGTTCCAGTCTTGTTTGCATTGGGCAGCTTTCCTCGTGCACTAATCTGGGACCTCACAGGTCTAATCTATTTGCACTTTATCACAGCAGCAGGAACTGAATTGCCCCAGCATATAGCTCCATTATCAGACATACTCCATTGCTTATCTGCTGTATGCTGCTACAGTAGGACCAACTTTAGAAATATCAGCTTCATGAAAGGAACCTCTTGAGCTGCTTTGGGCCAGTCCAAGAGCTGAGATATTCTTTGAAAAGTTTCTTGTTATAACATCAAGGCAGCTGATAGCACTTCTGCATAGTCTGATTTTCAAACTTTTTTTCTTTTTTAATTGCAATGTAATCCTTATTGTTGTTGTGACAAATGTTCAGTTCTTAGGAGAGGCTCTGAAATTAGGGATAAATAGTTGAATTAGTGTTCTGTAGCTTAGCTCCAAAATGAACTCAAATGTGACTGAAGTTGTTTCTGATTCCTCACAGGAGGACAAATCACACCAGCAATATCATCAGAAAAATTCTAAGATGAAAAGAAGAAAAATTTGACATTGTTTTATGATGTCTAAACTAATTTCTCATTTAGTGTTCCCAAGACAGCTAATAACTAAATATGAAAGAAAATCAAGCAACAGATATTCGGAAAAATCTACTTTCGGAAAGAATTAGGAGACACATTTTCTAATTCAGAGCCAAAATCTTAACCTGCATATTTTCAAGAAAAATGCAGGAAGACATTTGAGGTTTGGACTCTAAAAATAGCTTTAAAATTAATTTTTATTTGGTTTTCTTTTTAAAGAAGCTAAGAAAAGCAATTCAATCAGATTCCAGTAAATTGTGGTTAGCTAAACTGGTATGAATAAATTTTATTTCTGTTTTAAAAGAGTTTCCCATGATAGTCTTGAAAAAATTTTATTCATTATTTTTAAATTAAAATTCTAAAAACTATTGAATGGACAAAGAATATAACACAAAAATCAGCCTAATCTCAGAGTATAAACAAAAATTATATACTTGAAAAGTAGATCTGATACAATTTCTAGAAAGAATCACAAAGCATGCGAACAACACATTTCCATGGAAAAGGAAATCAGGTATTCTTAAATTAAATCATCTTCCTTTCCTGACAGAATTACATATTGAATTGATAAGAGTACTCATATTGGTGCACTTGTTAAGAAAAAAATCACTAAGGGTTCCTGTTTTGTTTTGGTACATTTGGACAAACCTCTATTCCATATTCCTACCAATATTCCCAGTATTTAATAACTATTGATAAAATCTGCAACAGTCTGCTACTGTGTAAGAAAGTTACTGTGAGCAGTTAGGAGGGGTTGGGAAGCTGGACACAGGAAGGAATGAGGCACATGTGTAAACATCCACTGTCAAAGAATTTAGCTGCCAGTAGACAGAAAAAAGCCAGGCGTAATTGTCCATTTGGAATTTCTAGGAGATGGCTACTGGCTTCTTTCAATGTGTAAGTACATCCCAGGAATCACACCTGACCTCGAAAAATCTGCCCTTCCAGATGGGGCCTTCAAGGGACTTAAAATGGCAAAGAAATTGAAAGTGATTTCCCTGTACAAAAAATGATCAAAATCATACAAATGCATTTATGTCAGAAAATTTCTCCTCACTGTGTCCCATGCTCTCAGATCAAGCACCCTGTTTTTCCAAAGCTAATCTGAATACTGACTCTGCAGTGCTGCTTGCCTCCTACTCCTATGCAAGTCTCCATTGTGACAGTCCCTCTGCTTCCCAAAGGACTGGTTTAAAATCCCCCCAACTGCCTCTATGGGCATTTGGGGAAAGTGACTAATCTAGAAAAGATAGTTTACAAGGAGAGAAAACAGATTAAAAAGTAATTTCTGGGTTGGTTTTTTTTTTTTTAATTAAAATACTGTGAAATTGATGAACACTGTTTCCAGATTACCAGTGAAAGTATTTTTACTGTATAAGTAAATGCTTATCCACATGAATCAATACTAATGACAACTTTTTTCACTGTTGTTGACCAAGCAAATGCTAGGAAAGCAATTAAACACACAAGAAATTAAAAATCTGACATTAACATTGTATGTGTCAGTGCCAACACCACAGCAGCATTCTCAAGTCATATACAGTCATAAATACCTTCATAGGATTACACACTGCAGAATGGCACATATTACTTAAATTAGTCACACTCACCTGTTCACATTTAAGTAGTATATATATAAGATCTGTGAGCTGCAAAATGTGGATATTTGTACTAATTTTTGGGGCATATAAATTCACTTGCATTACCTCGTATTCAAAGCCAACTGAAAGAAGAAATCTGACCTCACCGAAACTGGGAGGAATGTTGCCACTAATTTAAACAGTCTAGATTTATCCCTTCTCCTAGGTATTTTCAAATTAAAGGCATAGAGTTTGTAAAAGAAAAAAAAAAAAGAATTCTCTCTCTATTTTTTTTTTATTAAGCAGTTTCCCTTAAAAATAAAGTGTAGGAAGCCAGTAGGGCCCACAGCAAGCCAAGGTAACAGCTGATTGAGTCACTTGCTCTTGGCCCCTGCCCAATGGGCATAAGAACAGGATAATCAAGATCACAAAGACAGAAAAAAGCCCAAAATTCTACCTTCTTAAAGTCAGGTGTCCAACGTCTTTCAGTTTTCAGGGAATAACCACTCATCTCACTGACTAAGGCAAACTCTTCCCGTGTCCTGGGCCATTTTCTCCATGAGTACTCGAAGACGTCCCTCCTTCCCTTCCAAGTCCTGGGTCAGTTCTTCCAGCTCAGGCAGTCACCCCCTGCTCACCCAGCAGAACGAGGCCACCTGCTTCCCTGACAAAGCCCACAGCCTTGGGAAGAGCTGCCAGGCCAACTCAGAAGGACATTTTCTGCACCTCACCCGCAAGAGCAGCACACAAAGCTTTTCATGAGAAAACGTTACCTTTTCTGAGAGAGCTTCCTCTAAGGTCGCTAGTGCTGTGTCCGTATTACTGGAATCTGTCTGCAGCGACTTCACCCTGTCTTTTAGGTTAGTGAGCTGTTTGTCTTTGTCCCTAAGTTGCTCCTGTAGGTTTTCAATCTGTAAATAAAATGATTACAATAATCATCAACCTTGTCATAATGTCCCAAGAACAATCTGGGTGCTGAATACATGCAACATCCCACATATGACACAGATGCCCAGTATACTGCCAGGTTTGTAACTGCTATAGCATCAACAGTTTTAAACTTCAGTCCTTTCTATTTTGTTTCCTTTCGCTGAAAAATTATAATTTTCTGATAAAATAAAGGAAAAATCTCAATGTGGTCAGGTATTTTATTATTTAAATATTTTCTGATATTAATCACTCTAGCTTAAGGTACTGCATTATCTCAGTAATTCAAAGTATGTCTGGAATTACCCCTTTAGATTATTCTAGTTCAATAGGAAGGACAAAGAAAGGGTGAGGCAAAGCAAGTTGAGCCTTAAAATGAAGAAGAAGAAAGATTATAACCTGTCTATCTAAAAATCTCTTCTTCCATGATACCATGCTGTAAAGAAAACTCAGCTGGGCTGAGATCAGGATGTTTATTCTTAAAAAGGCCAAACCCACAAACAACCAAACAAAAAATCTCAAGGGACACCACATCCGTTCACGTTCTTCGCCTCCAGGAATATTTAAAGTACACCACTCTATTTTGGATAGTCTAACTTCTTTAAATAAACCTGGTTCCACATCAAGAAAGTATTTGAACATATTACTAAAGTACCTATAAGCAGGCTGTCATGACTTACAGTGGTTAAATCACAAAAGTTTTGCACGAGAAGTTGTTGGCAGAGCCATGAGGACTTTGGAAGCAAATGTGAATAAAAGCCCTCAGCTGGTGATTGTCGTGGCAATGCCCTTCTGGGGACCGTGACCTCTGGGCAGGACGCAGGGGGATGGGTGTTATGGCAGATGTGTAAAATTTCATTAATTGTCTGTGGCAAGAATCCCTCTCCCTCCATCCTGCACTCTCAGTGCCGCTCATTACTATGCACAAACTGGCACAAACCCAAGATTTGTTACTTAAGACTTCGCTCAAATAAATAGTAACGAGGAAATTAACTGCTCTGTTATTTTAGTATGCCACTTTAGATAATATAAGAAAATATGCCAAAATCCATGAAGTAACATTTATTCAGAATGGGTTTTAAATATGTTGTCAACATTAGAGAAATTATTACTGTCAACAGATATTCAAATTCTTACTTTTATCAGTGATTTTTCACTGTGGATCATGTTCTCTTGCTACTTAAATGAATTCAGTTCTCCTGTTCATTATATAATGTAATGACTTCTTCTCACATAGCCAATACCTTTCCATTTAAACCAACTCAGATTTGAATAGAAGCAGGAGATTTTACAGTTACTTTAAGGATTTCTTTACAAACCTGAAGTTGAATTCAATGCATGTGCAGCTCTGCAGAAATCAAAAGTTATGTCAATAAAAATTTGATCTCCATATGCAAAAAATGTGCCACCATAATCAAATATACTTTAATATGGGGAACACCTAGGTAAAGTTCTCCTCCTACTATATTATACAAGTGCGGGAGAAAAAATCCTGAAGTTTTGACATCATATATATCTACAATTAACAAGTCATAAAATCCACAGTACAGTTGTGTGCACTGTATAAAGTGTGTTTTTAAAAATTAATTTTTAAGAGAATTTAAATAAAAATTAAAATAAAATTTGAAATTAAATTTAGAGGAGCTCAATTCAATTAGAAATTCTTCTAGTATGGCAAATAGAAGTCTTGTACTTTTTTTCTTTTTCTTTCTTTTTATATATACATGGTATGGTATATCAGATTACTGCTATGAGCCAAAGATTCCACTTGCTGTGTAAACTATAAAATACTAAGGAATATATAGAAAGGTCTTTTTGGGAAGACCTGACACAGAATAGCTTACTCTTGTGAGTGACCTCTTGCAATATTTTTCTTCGTGTGTATATTTTATACAGATACAGAAACATGATACACGTGTTAATGAGTTAAGAACTTTTTATTTTATGGCATGTGTATTAGTCACATCTAAAATTACATTAACTGGCATTCAGAGGACTGCACACTATGTTTCTTTCTTTACTTCATCCAAGTATTAATGACTCCAACAACTACCTCATGACACCCTGTGGAATACTTAAGCAATTGCACATTTCAGCTTCAGCAAAACAAATTCTCAAGTAAAAGGGAAATAAAACAGGAGAGTGAATATTGATTACATGTTCTTTGAAACAAAGTTAAGACCTGGTCCTTTACTATCATCAGCTTGACCTACCAATTCTAGGCACCCTAAATTAAAGTATTTATTTCCTATGCACAGTGCTTATCTGAATTCCACAGCATTTACACGATTTCCTTCCTCTTAAAACTAATTGAAAATATGAGCCAACCCTTAACCAAGAAAACATGTTCTAAAATTATTCAGCATTTAGAAAATTCTTTCCTCAGAGGTAAAAAAGAACAGGCAGCAAATTAAAAACATCCCCATTGAATCACAAAGTTACTCAATACATAGTCCATAGATAAAATAAGAGGAAAGGATCTAATTATTCTTCTATTTGTGCTATATAAACCTGAAGGAAATACTTTGATGGGAACAGGACCACACTGGGGTATGTGAAAGTAGAATCAGTACCAAGAGTATTTGTTCATGGGGATGGGCACAGGATTAGCAAAGACCTACTGATGCAGACAAGACTTTATGAGCAGTTAATCACAGAGTTCTCTCAACAAGATTACAGGAGACAGAGATGGAGAGGTCTCACATGCTAAAATCTTGGAACACAAGATATGGTTAAATTCTTCTTGAGTTTTTTAAGTCCAGAAAGAACAATAAACCCTCTGGTAACCTCTGTCATTCTCCAACACACACACACACATATATATATATACACATATATATATATATATATTTGGGTACAAGCATTTATCTAAGATGACAATTCTATTATTGAATGATGACTTTTGAGCATGCCTGAATTCAGTTTATGGCAGAGACACTTAAGACCTTCTTCATCCTCAAGAAATTACTTTTTTTTTTTTTTCTTATAGGAAGTTAGTTACTGGGAAATTTTGTCAACATCTATTTCTTACCGCTGTAAACTTCTATGTCCCTGTGCCAGGATGAAAAGAAATTGCTCTATTCTTTCTGTATTTCAGAAAGTGTGTATATTCCTAGGTCTTAACCCAGATTTTGTCCCTTTTTTTAAAACAATACCCTTACAGATAAATGTCTTTCCTATGAGGCATCCTGTCAATAAACCTCAAGTGCTAATCTTGTCACCTTTTGGCAACAGTCTCAAGAATGCTTATTAAATACTCAAGGGATTAAACTAAATCTGACCCGCAGACAGGCTTTAAAATTCTCCAGTAACCCAAGTTCTCAAAAGAAAACTCCTTTCATTGTCAAAATTAAGGTACTGTACTATGGAACTTGCTAGAAAATTATGTAATCAAAGAGAACGTTTCATCCTCTAAGACAGAAATTACCTAAGACTTCTTGGGCCTAGCTAATGAAACCACAGAGTCATACATTTAAACTTAGCTGCAAGTACTTCCCTCACTGCTTGCTCTGTATTTGAGTTTTAAATAACTCAGATAATAAGCATTTTTGAACAATGGGATTTTTTTACTTCAAAAGCTCATTTTTCTCTATTCTAAATTTCTATAGGCAGAATTCTTCAAGATTTGCTTCATATTGAAGCATGGACCACGTCAATTCCAGTGAAGTAGAGGAATAACGTAAGTTTAGTTTGGTGGAAATTTAAAATTGAAACCCAGGAGATAAAACAAATTTTGTACATATCATTTGTATTACTTAAAAAAAAAAAAAGGCAAAAAACCCCTTTGCATTTTAAGAAAGAAATCCTACTAAACAATTTTCCAAGTACTGTTACAGTCTGCTTTAAACAAGTAACGGCATTACAACAAAAAGGGATTTAATAAGAAGCATTCATCCAATATGAGCATTTCCTATGACTACTTTAAAACTTAGTATTAGTTTTCAGACTTGAGCTTCTGCCTTATAGTTAACAAAAAACAAAAGAAATAGCCATAGTTAAAACATAAAACCAAATGGCTGCTTACACATAATTTATTTTTATTTGTAAGACTCATGACTCATATGGTCCTTTGCAGAAACATCCCAGGATGTCCCAGAACATTCAAGCAGATTTGGTAGTGACTCAGCAAAATAGATGCCTACAGACATCCCAACATCTCCTTTGGTGTGTGTGTGCTTAATTTGTAATGAAACAGCTGGAAAAAAATAAAATTACTTTACCCTACCATGACTGTAAAAGTATTACTGAGTAGTAATAGTAGACTTAATACAGAGATTTAGTTTTTGGAGAGCACTACTGATTTTTAGCAAGAATGTTTTTACCAAATGGTGTACAGTTACTAAATATCATACCAGCCAAAATATTCAAAAATTAACAGGCTTTACAGCAGCTATTTGAAATTTCAGCCTATGGAGTGAGAGGGGAAATTTTTCTTAGAGTCATGAAACCACCTAAAAGTCCTTAGATTAAGCAGAATATCCAATAATAAAATGAGACCACTGAAGGACAAATTCTGCTTCAGCAGTTTGACATTGCAGATTGCTTTTGTAGTTGAGACTACCCCAGAAATGCTTTCTCAACCAGTGCCAGAAATTTTCACTTTGTTTTTCTTCCTTTTAAGAAGGCAGATGGACAACCATTAACTAGGAATATTTTTTCTAAAGTAAAATGTCACGTACTTTTAGATTCCAAAAATTAAAATAAATGTAATGCTTTTAAAACGTCCCATAATATAAAACTCATTAAAATATTATAAAATAGGGGTTTGCTGCTTGCAGCTGAATACGTTCACTACAGTGTAAGATTTGCACAAATCTTTTGCTTGACTAATGTAACTGGAAAAAAGCTTGTTAATCTTATAATGACATGATAAAATACTCTTGGATTCCAAAAGCAGATCCAATATCCACTAAAGTGCTTGATGATTATCTCTCAAAAGAATACTTCTTCCTGATAGCTGCCTATTGTGCAATATGTTCTCAATTTAAAATATTTCCAAAGTGCCTTCCTGTTACTACCTTGCAAATTTATATTTTTCAAATTGAAGTAATACAGCAGCATTTTACTTAATTCAGATTACAATAGTAATCATGGTTCAATAGCACTTTTTAGCTCCATATTCTTCTATTATTTTGCCCCACAAGGCTTTCTTCAAAACCAGAGGTTCTAGATGGCCCAGAGCATATGGCCAGCTCAATCCTACTGGATATTACTAAATCAGAGACAGTAAAGATATTTTTAAAGCTGTCCGTGAATATTACAGAGCCCTTCAGGTTCTGCAAAAGAACGACTATGGATATGCTGTGGGCCCAAGGAGAAAGGACCATGCCCAGGGAAGGGAGCTGTGCCCTGAGCTGCCACCACCCTACTGCCACCTCCCAGCACAACCCCAGCAGGAGGACAGCAATCCTTCAGAATCATCCTCTACTTGACAAGCTTAAAAACCAGAAACATACACAAGCCCAGAATAGGAAACAAAAAAAAAAAAACAAAAAGTGATCAGAGCATTATTCCTGATATACATTTGTACTGCTCCCCCCCAAAGTTATAGCAATTCAGTCCAACCCATTTTCCACTTCTTTAAACTCACATTTTTGCTCTTGGGATCACACAGCTGATCAGATTAATACTGGGGTTTCAAAGCTTCATTTTATGGCTGTTCATTATTTTTATATTCATATTCTATATATGTAAGGTATTATATTCTATATATTCATTTATATTATCAACCGCCTGATGGTGTCCATCTTATTCAATACAGAACCATCATCTTCCTTTTTCCTTCATTTGAAGTTGCTGATTTTTACATGCAATTTGTCTCTAAAGAAGTAGCAAGTGCTTTGGGCCAGGAGAATGTTAGTTTACACGGTGTTTAAGCGAAACAAGTCTTCAAAAATTCTAACTAGTGCCTAACTGAACACTAAAGCTTTAGAAGCAACCAAACATAAAGAAAATACAAGGCAAAATAAAAACAAGTTTACACAGATGCTTATATGTAGAGATAGGATTTTCACATAATTAATTGAAGAAAATAGAACAGGAAAAAAGAAGAGGAAGGCATGAAAATGATGAAGTAGGGTGAAGTAATTTTCACTGACAGCAGAATCACAACTGTGGGGTTCTGCCAGCTGAACAGCACTAAGAGGTGCTTTTATATTGTATCTTACTAAAAATGTCACATTTTCTTACAAAAAAATCTCTGTCCTAAGGAGTAGGCAACTTAGGAATAGAGGAATATTTTAAGACATAGAAGACATTCTTGCTATACACAGTTTAGTGCAGTATGTTCACTCTGACTATCCATCCATTTGATAGTCTACTCAACACATCCACCACAGTATAGCCGTAAAGCTGCAAATACAAAAAATTGTATTAATGAAGACATGAAATTGACATTTATATCCAGCTTCTGAACAGATGTTACACAGTAATTGAACTTTTTTTACTTTTCCCAGAGCATGCTAAGGAAAGCAAGTAAATCTGTGGTAGAATCCAAAGATCTACTCACATGAAGTGAAATTATTTCCCACGTCATTATTTGTCCTTTATGATTCTGTTTGTTAAATGCATCAACTGAGGATTAGAGAAATCTCAGGGAAAATAGTTTAGTACAGAAGCATAAGGTAATATTAAACTATATTTAAAAATCCAATAGGATTTGAAGTTCACCTAAACAGAAAACGCATACACCAAAAAATTTTGGAGAGAGGAAAATAAATGTATATAAAGAAGGAAAAGAACTGTTGATCAGTAGGGGAGAATGTATGTCATTTCCTGGGATATGCCAGTAATATTCTCTGGTCAGTACCTGTTACATGTGACTGTAAAATGATTGGAATTTTCCATGACTGGAAACATCAGTCTACTGTCTCATGTACACATAGAAACTGAGAGCATCCTATTGCATCAATAAATAGAAGCAAATGCAACTAAAATTAGAGATCAAAAGTGGTAAGCATCTTCTCTTCTTGTTCCAAACCAAGCATGTATCTTTGTTTTAATGTGCAGTCACTGAAGGAGACAGTTCATCTATTTGTACTTACTATAAGATTCTAGATCCTTTCATAATACAGGACTCAAAGGTACAGGTACAGGAAGGATTCAGAGGAATCAACAAGCATTAAGAAAGAGATGTGCACTGAGTTTTTATACAGAGAGAAGCAGAAAACTCCCCCAGGGCTGTTTAGGGAAGAGCTCTGCCCTCAAGTCAGCTGATACTTTTACAGGGCTATAAAAGCAGGTCAGTGGGCAAATGAGCCAAGAGAGGAGAAAGCTGTCACACAGAAAGGAGCTCCTGGACTGAAAGCTTGGCTTCTGTTGCCAGACTCCAGCTGAGAAAGAGCTGGAACTTAATGCTAAAATTAACCTTCACCAGGAAGCTAGCCAAAAGAAGCCTGGGCTGATAATATCCACTTGTGTATCTGGAAATACTCAGTCTCTGTCTCCTTCTCCTCAGGGGCCAATAAATTCTCTGAACAAAACAGCTTGACTCTTGGACTCTTCTAAGCAGGACTCACAATCTTGTGAGATATCCATTGAAAAGCTTTTGCTCTCATTATATGTATTTACTGTGACGTAATTCAGAATGCAATAGGTATTTTCCAGATAGTAAATAGAGAAATACAAAATAGACTAAGACATAATTCCATTTATGACAAGAGGAGGCAGGCATTCATTCCTAAGGTAACGCTTCTTATAATGTCTGTCTGTAGATATGAGGGCCAGATTTTCAAGCTGGGTTGATTGGGTACCTACATCTCACAGTATTTTATTAGTTACAGCTGATTACTTGAAATGGTTTTGAAGTCTAACCCAATTTGCACATTGAGAGCACCTGAACTACTTGTCAAAGTTAGCCATGAAACATCATGCCTTTCTGATCAATACTACCTTTCTGGTGCTTGAAAACATCTGGTGATATTTTACTCCTGGCCAGTTTTGTACTATTTGGTGTATATGCCTATAAAATAGGCTACATTGGCTTGCACAGAAATTTTTCAAGACGACTTTGCATGAAAAACCATTACACTGTCATATGCCAGTGAGAGAAGTATATCTACTTTAATATACTGTAATGCAAATTCACGTGGAGGAAAAAAAGCTGCTTTGGCATTCTTATACTTTTAATACTAAGTTGAATGTGATTTTTAGTGTGTATCCTGTCATTCCTACTGTATCAATGGGAAAGACTTGGGGGGGGGGGGANCATTGAAAATTTACAGCTCATCTCATAAAAAAGTTAACAGATGGTGAGAAGAGAGAGGTGGCTGACAAGTTGTACAGACAAGTGTTGGGCAATAGGGAACACTGAAAAGGAAGCTACAAAGAAATAGAGTAAGAATAGGCACCTCTAGAGGCTGTAGATAGAAGGAGCCAGTTTGACAGTAGCTGGGGAAATTTTCCAGAGCAATGAACACAGGGAAATCAAAAGGCTGGACAAGAACAGGGAGTAACAAAAGGTGTAAGCCGTGTGCCGTGCTTTAAAAGACAGAAATATATAAAGGGAAAAATATATCTAGAAAAGGGAAAACAACATAAGCTGTGAAATAGATGCCCAGTCTGTTCTGAAAGCAGATTTAGTTTGGATATCCAAATATTACAAGAAAAACACTAAAATGTGTATCACCTTACTTTAAATTTATTTCATTTTATAACATGTTATTAAAAGAAATATAGTTATTAAAGCACAAAAGAGTTATTTTATATCCTTAGGAAAATTCTTAAGATAGGAAAACAGAGAGACATCCAGAAAAAAAGATGATTTCCATTACTGAAGAGAGCCATAACTTTGAGTTCTGCATAACAGGCAGAAACCTTACAAACTGCTTCGTTTCAAAGTAAAAGGGTTGAGCAGGTTGTGATGTGGAAAGGCTTGAAGCCTGACTTAATCCCTGGAGAAAAGGCAATGTTTTCATTCACTGTAAGAATCTCCTTCAAATCCTGCTTGTGGAGAGTGGAACATACTATAATACCATAAGATCCTTTCCAGAACTGCCTATGTTACCCAGCAATGAAAAACCTATGATAATTGAATTTCCTTTCCCATTTGAAGGCTATCCAATCACTTAATAGATGACCTTGTCAATCTGATTTCATGCTACTCATTCTCTAAGATTTACACTGTCCAAAATAATTTATCCTCATTTGCGATACTTATACCTTCGGAAAGTTAAAATAAAAAGCTGAGCTATACTGACTTTAGACAGATAGCCAACCTGACAGATTTCTAACCATTCTTCCTGTTTGACACTTTCACATTTCCATCCTTCTTCTGACCACAAGATATCTGAAATCACACACGGTTTCTCAGGTGGGATGACACAAAAGTAATTTAGAGAGCAGATATCTTTTGCTCCACTACCCATTATTTCTGCAGACAGCATATTGGCAATTTTCACTACCACATCCCATCTGAAATACTTTTCAAAAGTGTACTAATAATTGCCCTCAGGCTCCTGGCATTAATACTCCAAATTTGTTTTTAGGGCTAGTCATCATCTCCTTTTCTTCATCTGCATTCAAAGGTGGTTGGTTTGGATTTCTTTCCCCTAATTGAAACACTGAAGACTATTTTCTAAATGAAAGTGCTGGATGAAGTTATATCTGAGATAAAAGTCTGCTTTCTCACTCCAAATAAACCCCTCTCATCTTAACTGCAATTGTTTTTATTCTTTTTCATTGCTCCGCAATAAACTTCAGTAACTTTTTTTATTACCTAAAGAATTTATTTTCACTTATATTCTTTCTCTCTTGGATTAATTTTTTCGTATTCAATCCAGAATTGAGAGTTATAATAAAATATTTCAAATCTAGAAAGTCACTGCTCCACTGAAATACCATATACTTGATGTAAGTTAAGGAATTGACACCAATTTTAAACTCCACAATAATTTGCAGTATCCCAGTTTTTCTTGCCTATTTTTCATATTTCGGTTTATGCGCATGTGCACTGTAATACTTTCAATATATCTGTTTTATTTTTACTAACACCACTGTATATTTCTATTGATGTCTTAAGGTCACTCTTTAAATCACCAGCCTTAGTGAAAGAAAAGAATACCTTTATTTCCTTTCCTGGAAAGTTTAAAGAGATATTTAACATGCTTTGTAAGGTTTGAATTTGAAACTCAATACATTCCCCATTTAAACAACTCCTGTAGTTTTGATTCCAATGCAAAGCTATAAAAGATATAAGGGTCTAGACAAAAGCAAAATAAATGCACATTCAAACATCATCACACTGTTCCAAAGGACAGTGCAACTCAGATCATACACAACTCCAAAAACAGCAAATGTCTATTCACAACATGCTAACTAATTTTGTCAGAAGACCTGGCCATAAATTACATTATAACTATTTTATATATCCTTATAGGAGCAGTTTCACATCCCTTTAACAACAGAACCGTGTGAAAATATTAAACATATTTGGTACAGACTTCAAAAGTACAGACATATTTCACTCAAAGTGAACAGGTAATGTTAGTTTTATTTGATTGTTTCAGAACACAGAGAAATCCCAGCATATTTTCATTAATTGAGAAATTTTTAGATAAATATACTGCTCCTAATTTGAAAAGATAATTGTATAGAACTTGTAAATCACAGACATTTCACACCTGAAGGGAAAAACACTGCAAGTATGGTGCTTTAAAACCAATCCTATTTAGTCCTTAATTACATAACTCTTTCCACACTCTTACAAATTTTATTCAGATTTTCCATAGTCTCCTACCGTTTTCTTATCAAATTTTCTACTTAATAATATAATACTTTATCAATAGAGAAAAATAATTAAACTTTATTCTCAAATTAAGGCATAAAGGAGCAGAAAGGTTGAAAAGGGACGAGGGGTGCCCTAAAAACTGAAATTAATTTTAAATTTCAGTGAAATTAAAATTATTATTCAATTAATGTAAATTTCAATTTACATAAATTTTACATTTCAATTTCTTTAAAATTAATAAAAATAAATTTATATTGAAAGTAAAAATAACAGCCCTGTCACCTCACTACTATAAATAAAATATATAGGAATTCAATACAGCTATATTGATTTCTACTATAAGAACACTCTGGCCTTAGAAATCGCATTTAAAATTGTAAATGGAGAATTGTAATGGAGAATCCAGTTTCACATGGTATCATTTTATATGAGCTTCCTGAAGTACTAGTGGTAAAAAGTAGAAAAAACCCCCAGAGCAGCAAAGCTGAAATGGTTAGGCAGTAATTAATCAGAAATAACAATATTCTTCCTATTGGAAAGTTTCCTTTTAGCTCCCTGGTTACAGAAACCATCTATATTCATATAATAAGGGACAGTGGAATGCATTTACATGAAAGAAAAGCTCTTGCAGAAGGATAACAGATCTCTGCCCCCTTCTTTAGAGATGTCTTTTCTAAATCATTCTAAATTAACATATGGTAAATATACATAGGTTTAAACCCATTAAGAGTTGAAGTGTTCAAAATGTTCATCAGAGAACTCAGATTCTTGTTACTGTGAGATGTAATTTAATATTTTCACTATAGCTGCACCAAAGACAATGCACATATTGAGTTTCACCATTAGTTACTGTGGGCCAGACACAGTCTTTCTACATATAAACTATCAAAGCACCACTAAACTTAAACTGAAATGTTAAACGCAGCAACTTGGATGTCTTTAATCAACATCTGCTGAACAGTTTAGTTTCTCTATAGCAGCAAAGGTAAGACAGCAATGCTTTAATGGAAATGTCTGAATAGGAAGTAATCTGTAATCTGATACGGTTTTGTGTTTAAGATAGTTTGCTTTGGGATGAAAAATGTCCTTTAAAAAA
>VWZN01016109.1:1187025-1273639 GCA_013396955.1 Regulus satrapa
AAAAGAGAGCGGGGGGGGGGGAGGGAGAGAAACTGAAGTTCTTTATCTTGTATCTCCTCAAAACCAGCAGATTGGTAGGTGAAACTTAGCCTCACTCTGAAACCATCAACTACACTAAAGAAAAATGTTTATAAAGTACACCTATGACAGAAATACTTTTCTCTCTGAACCAGTTTTTCATTAGGACTTTGATGCCTACAGTTTGTTAATCAATTTAGCCATCCTTATCCATCTGGCTTCCTTCAATATTTTTTTTTAATTTATTGTGAAAGCTTTGATGAAAGGATCTATAGAGAAAGCTCATTGTCCCTTTGGCATTTACAGGAAAATCCTGAAGTTGCATTTGGAGGTAACCTGCTGCTACAATGTTAGTGACACTGACATACTATACAAACTATGGCTTTTTTTTTTTTTCTCTGATTTCTATTTCTTTGCTGGACAATAACAAGTTTCAGCAACTGTCAGATGCAGTTCTCTCCCACAGAGCTCCATGTTCACTCCCTGAACCACTGCATGGTGGGATTTGACACAGGACAAAACCCTCCAGGAGCAGTGAGTTGGGAGCCTGAAGTGAAGAACACCTGGCAGTCCTTTAGAGATGGTGTCTATATCAAGGTATTGCAGGCTGTACTGATATATTGCACAGACTATCTCTGTACTTCTGCAAGCATTAGAATTGTTACCAATTGATTTTTGTCAGGCTTGCTCTTCAAGAGCACACACCTAATTTTAACTGCAGAACTCTCAAAAAAAACTTGAGCATCACTTAACAATGAAGCCACAACAGTCTGACAACAACTCCATTTCCAGTGTCCCCCATTCGGATGGTAGATACTAGTCTGGATTGCACAATGACAAGTTCAATGCTACAGAACAGTCAGAGACAGAAAAGAGCTACCTGTCCAGAGATGTATCTTCATAACCTCTATCTTTATAAGGACTCATGGAAGGTGTTGCAATCCAAAAAATCTCAAGACAGAGGATGAATTACATTACATTTCATATATTGACAGTACAAGGAAATCAGTAACACTTAAAGTGTGCAAACAATGAGAAATTATGAACACAAAATGACATGCAAGAAATTATTGTAATTCTGATTATTGTAATTCTAACCAAACAAGACAAGCTCCCAAAGACAGTTTACAGAGGTGACCTCTTTTGCAACTAAATAAGTAAACTCCTGTTTGCTATAACTATATTCTAATTCTATACTTTGTAGTTCTTCCCTTTTGATCTGCTGTTTACTACACTCCCAATATTCAAAGAATCTCAGAAGTAATGGATTTTTATTAAATAAAAACTAAAATCAAACTATTTATGGTTCCTATGACAGCCACAACAATCTCAGCCTTATGAATGAAGATTTTGGGACAGGACACAGCAGGTACTTCACTCAAATTTAAATTATGCCTTAATCCCCTCCCAATCCTCTCTGTCAACAAGCTTTAAGATGAAGACTTGGCAGATTCCTGTGGACCTTCAGCAGCTTCTCCCTCAAGATCTACAGAGAAGGCTCTGCAGAGAGAAAAGGGTCCCATGCTGTACAGTCACTTTGGCTTGGGGTTAAGCACACAGCAATAAAGGACTCAGTGCCTTTCTGGGGACATTAACGCAGATTTCTGCTGTCAAATTAAGGCCTATCTTAGGCAATAAATACAGTGAGCCTGATTTTTATCCCTGATAAGTAAGGGGGGGGGTGCTGGCATAATTACCTTTAGTAAATTTACTGCAGATTTATCCTTAAGTGAATGGTAAATAAGCCAAATATTTCTTTGATATATAAAAGATTACACAATGTTACGCCATTTTTCTTTTTTACTTTCCAAGAACTGCTTTACTCCCTTCTCTTTGTTTCACTTTGATCTTAGCACTCTGCCTGGCTGGGCGTTAAAAATTAAAGTCAGGTGTGTTAGAAGGAAGTGAATTAGATTCAGATTCCATTCTAAAGTTGGACTTACTCTACTCATATTCAAACATACCATTGCTGATTCTCCCACCAAGAAATACATACTACTTGGCAAGAAGAAAGTTATCAAAGCAGTCTGACCAAATTGGCACCACTAGCTCCGGCCACATCTGGTAACAATAATACAAAGAGAGGATGAAGATAACAATTCTCATTTATTGTTACCATTAAAATTATCTGCATGCATACTCGTGAGTCTCTGAATGCCGTGATTTCATAAAGCCAATAACAGCTCCACTCAAAGGTGAAGGGTGATGCTTTTCCAAATGTGATTAAATACCAAATTTCCAAACATGATTCAATAAACAGAGGTATTGGAATCTCTAGTCCCAGAGTGCTCAGTCAGAGGGACAGCAGTGGAATACCACCAGGAAAGCACAACTGCCAACATCAAGGAGCTCCATCAGTGTATCAATTAAGGTGGTTGATTCTATGACAACAGAAGAGTAGAGTTTTAAAATACTACAAAATTGCTAAAATCCAACTGCTAATGCATAACCCTACCTTTTTATATTTAGCAGGAAATGTTTCTTTTTCATTTCCAGGTGTAACAAATTTGGATATCCATTAGGTAAAGCTGCAGATCAAGTGCAACTGCCTATCCTAGCAAGCAGGTAGGATCTAGCAAGGGCAGAGGGATCTATTTATTTTTATTTATTAGGCAAGGATGGTTTCTGCTGATTAATAAGTTATTCAGTCACCATACTGCTGAGTGTTTCACACATCAGACTATAAAAATATTACTCTCTCAGATAAAATCATGCATAAAATGTATCATTTCTGAATCACGACAAAATTGTCTTCTCATGGGAGTTACTGCATATAATTAACAAGCCGACTCATTATTTTCCTAAGGAACATTTCATAAAATCATGGTTTCAGATCTGCCCATCCCTGTCAATCCCCCTCATCAATGTCTGTGTCAGTCACTGAAAGGGAGAAGCCACCCAATCTCCTTCCTCCCTGCCATAAATCACTCACCTGGAGCATGGACCCCTGAAAGAGTTTCCAAGAAAAACATAAGCATGTAACAAGACATACAAGCCTTTTGGGCTTGTGCAATACTTTGTTCCATGCACTGCTTCTTGGGGGATCTGATTTTGTGTCATTTCAATTAGTTGTCAAGGATTCAGTGCTAAATTGCTGGCAGGTACAAAACTAGCTGAATCTGTCACGTTGAGACAGTGGGGAAATAGCCAGGCTGCCACTCAAAGATGCAGTTCCAAGAGCAGGGAATCACATGAATACACCCTCAGTCAGCAGCTAAAAATTCTAAGTGAGTCATGACAGCAGGATACCTCTCTGTGTAAAATTATTCTATTACACTTACAAAACTCTGCCTTATATTCTTAAACTCCAATCAGTAGACTTCTATTACAATTTTTGGAAATAAATTTTATTTCTTCCAAGAATATTTTTAGCCTTAACAACTCAGGTTTCCCCGATTCTTTTGCAGATATATAGCCATCAATTTCTCTAAATAATTCTTTTATGGCCTATTGAACCTCCAAAACATGGCAACTTGTACTTCCCTTTTGCCCAGTCACACTACACATAACTGAGCCCTTTCACACTTCAAAAGAAATTTCCCCCAACTCCATTAAAAAGAAAATGTTACTCTTCACACAGCTAAAATTCCCAGCATGTCAGTTGGCTGTTTTCTCAGCGTGAATAAAACTCAGTATCTTATTTAAAGGTAACTTTGTTAATTAGTATTGACATTTCAGAGCTGAAGGGCAGCTTCCTTCCCAGCAGCGCTGGTGTCTCACCAGCGGTGTGAAACCCTGGTGCAAGTGCCTCATTAAGGTCAACCCCACTTGGAGCTGGCACGCTGTGTCTGGAGCACCTGTTTGTGCTGTGAACAACCTGAAGGCTCCATGGTCCCATTCTCTTTGTCGTGTGAGGAATCCTCTCAAAACCAGCTAGCATCACTTGGTCTACAATGACTTCTTACTGTAGTGTGGACAATGGCAGTCGATATTCTTCGTACTTGAGTCCACAATTTACAGCACACCTGATATTCCAAGACTACTATGTCTACAGAACTAGCATCACATAAATGGTTTTACATTTTCTAATCTCATTAAACTCTACTTGAGGAATTCAGTGGTTTTCTCCTACAAAGCAAATGGTTTATTTTCAAATAGGCCAAGAAGCAGAAGTGTGTAATCCATCTGTTCTACTTTTGAAGGGTAGGCTTGAAAAAGAACAGTAGTAGTCAGGCCATGGAGAATAAAGGAGAGGAGAACAACAAAATTCTGGACTTTTAGCCTCAGTGGCTCCCAAATTCATTGGAAAGGACAATCCCTTCAAGCAAAAGCTGGAAAAGTCTGTAATGATCCTGAATTTCAACATGCAAGGATTTATCTACACTCATAACTATGGTTTTAAGCTGATTCAGGTTGGCTTCATTAAGTGAATGGATATTAGGTCACACATTTCTAGTGATCTTTTATAAACTGTAAAAAAGAAAGTGGCATAATGAAAATTATGAAATTACATTATGAAAATAAATTAGGAAATGAAGCTGAAGAAAAATGAAAATAATCCCTGCCTCTGGTATTAATGACATTGTTCTCAGTGTCTCTCTGTCCAGGCTGAGAGCATCCCAACAGCTGTTCTGGGTTGGCTTAAGGGGGATTTGTGTTTCCCAAACAGTCCCAAAGTTGCAGTTGATTGTGCAGAATCCTTGAAGACACATTTTTCTGATAATGTATTTGGATCAGTAACACCACCACCCTGGATGAAAAACTGACTATATTTAGCTCAATTTCTCTTTCAGACTGTTTTGAAAAGCATACCATGATTTGGCAAAGCTACAAGCCTAAGTAGCCAACAAAGTACAATTTTCTAATATGCAGTTCACTGAACACTATACCCATATGGACATATACTATTAAAGATTCAATTCCTAAATAATACAAAAGTTGATAGTCGCCATAGCAGCTTTGTAACATCAAAACTTGCAGGCTACACCAGAAAGACTTCCTAATTTTATTTTTTTAACACCTGAAATCTACAGTCAGAGCATTGATTTGTTTTGCAGAACAACTCGTTCCAAATTCAACATCTGACTCCAGAAATAAAACAGATCTCTGATTTGTGATTGCAAAACACCCGCTCATGTAACAGCCTATTTACAGTGTTCTGATAGAATTTGACACAGTAAGTAAAAAATGTCCTTTGTCATGCCCCAATCCCTATGCAGGAATATGAAAACATCCTCCCAGCTGATTAAACCATGGAAAAAAGAACTCCAGAGGCCTCTTCTATCAGCAAGGTGATTGCATGCTCTACTCATAGCTTGTATCAAGCAAGAATAGTGATGCAAATTTCTCAGCCTAAGAGTAGGACTCCTCTGTTTACACCAATCACTCCTAACCTGCACATTTCCTCTTTTTCAGAGGACAGCCAACAGCAATGCATCCAATTAATTATGCAACACAATTTAACACAAACTGGACAACATAACCTGAAGTGCATAGACCAGCCACTCCAGGTACAGATTCCAATTATTACATGAGAACTAAGACTTTATGACATTTCTTACAAATGCTAATTAGCTGGTAGGTTAAGGCCCTTAGTCATGTAGCACTTCATCAATCACAAAGCTTAAACTATTAAAGATGGAAACTGTAACATTTTACATGAAAAGTTATGTAGCAAGTCAAGGTACAATATTATATTAGCCCCCTTTAGCCGGTGTTCTTTTATGATAGTCCTCACAAAAGAATTTCCACAAGCTGTTGTCCTAATACGATCCAGGTCTACATCCTGTGCACTGTTCTTGTCTCAGCAGCTACTGTTCTCATCACTGAGACTCCAATTTCAGAGTATATAAGTTTTTAAGTGTCTGTAGATTCCTAGAGAACAAAACACTCCACTTCTACCTACTGTACTAAAGGTGAAATTTGGGAGCAAAAAGGGATGTCACCCAGCTCAGCACTTTTGCCCTCCAGCCTACAACTCGGCCACATTCATAGAACTGGAACGTTCTGGTAAGAAATACATAAAGATTTGAGGTCTGCCCCTCTGCATGCTGAACTGACAGATATGAGGTGTAAGACTAGCTTTGCCAGGTTAAACAAGGCTATTAAAACAGCATACCCAACTTTACTGGCACTAAAATGGAACAGTGGTGCCAAAGGTTCTAAAAGAAAGAAATATTAAGTAATATTGCACCTCTGACATTGACATAAGTTTATTATTACTCCATGCCAATCTGCCTTGATCCAAATCCTCTAAACACATGCTGCTCCAGTGCTGGGCCTCCCTTAAGCCTGCAGATTATACTGAATAGTGCAGCAGTTTTTCAATTTGGTTAAAAATTACACCCAAATCTCTACTTGGAAGGACAGTGCACCATCAGTTCCTTATCTAGCCCATCTTCCCATGTCTTGTTACCCTGTGTTCATTCCTGTGGCATCCCATGGGCCTCACTACAGCTGTTTTGGGTTGGATTCTTCCACACCTTTAGTAGGGAGTACTCAACAGAACCTGTCCTGCACCCCCCAAGTGACAACTATGCAGAAAAGAGAAGGAACTGCTTCAGTTTCCAGAGGGAGTTTTTCAGGGTTTGGTTTTGTCTCCTCTGTATGAAGGAATACAAATTAGAAATAACATGTTTCTAAGTTACATATTCCTTCCTACTCACTTTCAGGTTATTACTGACAGAAATATCTTTAGGCACTATACACAAATTCTTCCTTCTTCACTTACTTGAATACAACCATTAAAACAAATGTTATTTTAGGCTGAATGAGGTACTTCAGGCTGAGTGGAGAAAGATGTAGCCATCTATCTTGCATCAGCAGCTGAAGGCAGGAACACAACTGGTTATTCACAATTCTCATATCAAAAGTAAACAAAAACAGAAGGGTATAAAATTTGGTACTGAGTAGAAAGAAGAAAATGGAGGCAAGCATTTTAATATTACAGTCAGAAGAATCTGATGTCCAGATAGAGCCTGCAAAGAACTAGAAGCACATCCTTCATTTTCAGAAGGATTTTCAGGAGAGTAAGCAGAACAGTCATTGTTCCACCTCCTGAGTGTCATAAGAAATGCTTCATTCTGCTTTCCAGTCCCTGAATTCTCCATGTAGACGTGCACAGTGAGAACAAGTTTCTAAATGCTCAACACAGACATATCTGGCTGCCACCCCAAAGTGAAATCAATACTGGAATATGTGACCAAAAGGTCACAATGAGCAAAAACTGGAGGACAGCAACAGTCATGTGCAATCCAGAAAGGAATAAAAGATAAAACTTTAATCAGATTAAAATAAAGGACAAAATTACTGTAATTAGGGTAGATTAAATACCTTCCTATCAAAATTTCTTCTTAGTCATGCTTGCACTTGGTCATGCTGTCAAAACTGGAAAGGAAACAGGTATATTGAACCATCTTTTTCTTAAAGCACAGCATCCACTACTACCCTCTCTGAAAACACCTGGAAAGGGCCTGTTCAAAAATACTGCAACAATACGACAGCACCAGGAATTAGCACTGTTCAGAGTCCCACATACTTGTGAAACAGCTTGCAACCAAAGGAACAATCTACCTGTGCTCCCAAAGGAGCTGTGCTCCGTCTGCCTTTGGAGGAACACATGGGCTGTACAAGGTATCAGTGCCCTGGGGCACAGCTTCATCTGCTCAGGGTAAAGTTCTCTAGAACAGAAAGGCACTCATGCAACGAGAGCTTCTTAAAGAAGAAAACCCAACACAGAACACCTTCCCTTCTGTATGCAAATACTGTGACCCAGAGATGAGATTTCATCTGCTGCCAAGGATACTGGAATGCTCAAGGACACTCAGCATGGGAAGTCATGATCTAACAAGCCCTGCCAAAATGAAGCTGGACACTTGGGTTAACCAGCAAGCAGATTGTGGTTTGGGGTTTCTTCCAGATTAATGTAAAAGTCTGGGTTTGCATTGGTGACATACAGCATTTTCTGCTTCAGAACTGTACACCAGGCATGTGAAAAGTTAATGCTGAAAGCATCATACTCTAGAATTACTTAAATGAGGGGTGAGCAGAGCAAGACAATATTTCAATCAAGGTTCTCTTTAGTCAAATGATCTGTGAGTGAATATCGGAAACACTAGTAAAATCAAGATCTAAATCTGAAAGTGTGACCTAAAGGTAATTTTAAAAACATATTTTCCAAACACAACATGGCTCTACTATAAACAAAATAATGCAATTATGACAATCTGTATTTTTGGGCATGCTAACATCTATACATTAAAAGAAAGTGGTTATTTTAAATTATTCAGAGAATAAAATCCGCATATAACTTATGTGCTGCAAATGTAATATTTTTTACCTTTTTTTTCAAGCAATCATCCAAATTCATTCTTCTCTAAGTAAACCCAGTACTTAACCCATAGCAGAAAAACTGAACTTCAGAAGTTCTCTAATGAAAGGAAATAAAAACNGAGTGAATATCGGAAGAGAAACACTAGTAAAATCAAGATCCAAATCTGAAAGTGTGACCTAAAGGTAGTTTTAAAAACATATTTTCCAAATACAACATGACTCTACTATAAACAAAATAATGAAATTATGACGATCTGTATTTTTGGGCATGCTAACNATTTTCCACCCAGCTGTTAGCAGGATTTATCTCTTGCTATACTAGGGCTCATGAGGCTATGACATATTTTAGTCCATGATCTAGTGAAGAGAGAGAATGCACTTTGAGAATGATTATGTCCATTAAGAAGTGCAAAAGAGGCAAGACCATCTGTACACCCTAATAAAAGGGCCATGATTTATTAAAAACAGGAAAAGTGTTATGCTGCATATTTCTGAGGACAAAGCCATGACAGATAGTGCTGATAGCTCTGTGATAGCTACTCATCACAAAATTTTCACCATTGAATGCACACTGCTCTTACTGACCCATTTCCTCAAGATCTACGTACAAGAGAAATTGTAACTTAGTGGTTTGTTCAGGGGTTGGGGGGGGTTATAATGCAAACAACAAGAAAATATACATTCTATTCCTCAGAATGCTCAAAAGATGTCCAAAACTAGTAAACATGTAGGATAAAGGCCTTGAAGTTTGCTTTCTTTTTCTTGGTCAGCATTGCTAACAAGGCAAATATTCAGAAATAGGATGGAAGTGGATGGGTATTTATATTCCAGCTTTGATAGGCCTTATTTCCCAGGACTGAAAAACCAGCCCTCTCAGATTCTGGAACGTAAGAACAGGGATTTTTTAAATTTGGTGCTTAAGCAACTGCAGACAGAAGCACAACTAGACCATGTTAACCTTCCATGAATCCTGGAGGAAAACCACAGTAACATGAACTACCTACATAATATGAGAGTGAGGAGGAGCAGACATTCTTTGAGTGGCTGTAAAAGGAGTGAGAACGGTAAAACACATGTGACGCCAGGGAACTTTTCCTCCACTTCTCTGTATGCTCACAAGTGCATCTGCCTATAGCGTCACACAGGACACAAAGAGTACAAAATGAATCTTTTTGTGAGCATGAGAAAAAGGATATGGAAATGAATGCTCTGCTCCTGTATGCAGAACCCTGCCAGAGCTGCAGGATTCTCTTTCCCTCCCCATTCCCCCAGGTGGAAACTGTAATGACTGAAGCCGACTTGCAAAGAGAGCAAATGCAGTTAGCTAAATTTGTGGAAAATTAGAAATAAGATTATTTGGCTGTTTGGAGAGAGTCTCCCTTCTTAATGTCTTTAGACCACAGGGAAAGCAGATAAATGATTTAATTTAGGTTTCTTCTCCACTCCCCCCAGAAAAGAATGTCCTTCAGGCTAAAAACAGAGTATCCCAATCCTTTAGCAGGCTCACGCACTTTATTTACATGATTTGGAAAGAGTAGTAATCAGTGTTCATAAGGATACCCTTAGGAATCCTTAAGTTGAGGGATAAGAATTTTTATCAGGATTTTTAGTACTTTCCTTTAACTCCACTAATTTAGTGACAGCTGCAGCAACTAATCTTTTTCTGATATAATATATATCATGCTATAAGAAATATACCCACAGATAATAGTAAGACATTGAATTTTACTGTTACAGACTCTCTGCATCTTTTTTAATGTATTACAAGTAATACACCTCAAGAAACAGAAGTATTTCCTTTAAATACGCCTTAAAAGTTGTACAACACATCTTTCCATCAGTGGTCTTACCTTTTTCTGAAGGACATTGATTTTTCTTTCTTTTACTTCCAACATGTCTTTCATATCTCGAATTTCTCCAGCAAGAGTTCCTTTCTCTTCTGTGAGGTCTTGAAGTTGTTTTGTTTTTTTATTCAGAAAGGTTTCTTTTTCTTCCAATCGTAACCGCAAGGCATCAACCTACAGTAAGTAAATCAAACATATTTAAGGTTCAATATAGATGATGAGTGAATTTTTTTTACCAACACTCATTCACACTTAAGAAATGCTTTATTTCTCTTCTATGTAATTTTCCAAACAGAACTCTAAGACATTGTTTGACTTGTTACACCTTTCTCCAGTGTTTATTCCACAAGTCTCTTACCAAATGGGTCTGACTACTTCTCTGCAGCAAGCACAATTCCCCATTAAAAAAAAAAAATAAATAAATAAAGGGATATTCAAGGATTTTCCTAAGAAAAATGCACTGCATATATAACCAATGGGGTATTTTTTAAAAAATACTAAAAAGAAGGGAAAAAAACCCTAAAATAATTCCAAGAAACCCAGAATACGTAAGCACCCTTGATTTTCTCATTTCTTGTTGTGCAAATATTCAACTATGTAAATTTGTGGTTCTCTTAATGCAATTGAAACAGTAATAAAATAGCAGATATCTCAGTTCATAAAGAAAGAGAATATGTTTGGCTTTAACCATCATTATTACACAAATCACAGTGATATATATTGGGGCCTTCAGGAACACTTCCTGTGAACATATTGTGGTTCAGAAAAGCAGCTACAAATGAATTGCTGAGCAGCTCTCAGCATATAACACTGGGGAGTGGAGAATATTTGGGAGTAAAGAACAGATTTCATCATATATGAAGTTTTTGAAAACCAAGAATTTTTTTTTCCCCACTGTGAGCTTTGTATTTTTGAAACCGTATTTGTAAATAGAACAACACAAGAAAACATATACCCACAAAATTCTGTCAGCACTAATAAACATCACGGAAAGTACAGAACTACAATAAAGGGAGAGCAATTATTTATTTGTTCAGAGAGGTTTCCTTGAAGAGAGGCTTTTTCTGCACCTCTGAACCATGAGGTGTTCACATTAAGTGGACTCAGGGCTTTCTTTGGCTGCAAGGCTCACCACTGAGAAGTCAAGTTTTGGATTGAAAGTGTATGATGTGGCAATTCAGAATAATTCTCCATCTACAAGAGAGCTGCAGGCAGTCAGGCAAGTGAGAAATATTAGATCCACTAATCCAAATTTCAAACACACAAATTTTATAAAATAAAGAACAAGAGCTTAAAGTTTCTATTTCCTAGAAATGCATACGGTTAATTCATCATAAAAAGCTAGATGGAAGAAACTGAAAGGGCATAAATGGAGGCTTAGCATTTTTAAGTTCTGCAGATAGAACAGTCAGAAAGGGTCTTCTCTATTATGCAATTTGTTCCCTAGTTAATTGGAATACTATCACAGTACAAAACTATCAGCAGATCTATACTTGCATATATTCTGAGTTTTGTTACACCTAATATATTCAAAGCAAAAGTACTTTCAATGCCACTTAAAAAATTGGTTTGGGACGAATTTAGATGATCTATTGGATCTCAAAATACATGTTCTTCCTGCTTTTAAAATGCCTCATTGCCTTTCTATAAACTGGGGAAAAAAATTATATTCTATTGGATTTATTTTATTTTTAAGACTTTTTTTTTACAATATTACAGTATCAGCATCTCTCAGTTTGTAAGCAATGTGCAGTAAGAAATTCAAAGATTACTTTCCCAATTAGAAAACAAGAAATAATAGTAGCAGCAAGCTTTCAGACCACTTTTAATAAACATAAAAGACCTCATCTGAAAATCATTATCGTATTTCTTTATATTTAATCACTTATTCGCTTCATGTCTGAGAGCAATCCTTGAAGTCAACTCACAGCAGTCTCTGTCAGGACCTTGGGACAGGCTCTCCACGAGCAGCTCTCCCCCATCAGGCACTGCCAGGCACATTTCCCAGCTGCCACCATTCAGAATCCTAAAGCTTCAAATCCAGGGAGCTGGAGGTGATCAGACCCCCAGATGAACACAGTACTGACTCCTTCCCTCGTGACAGGGGTAACGCAGCAGCTCCCACAGGTTTGGGGCAGCTCTGTCCTGCCTGGCTGAACCTGGCTGACTCTGAGTCCATCTCTTCTCTGCCCATCCAATCCCCATTTCAAGGGCTGAGCAGACAATTCTCTCTCTTCACAGATTTCTTCCCACAAGCCCTGTCAGCACAGCTCTCTAGATTCTCTAGATTCAGCTCAGGAACGGGGGGATTTTAGGCAATAAAACTCGGGAGCACAAGGAGGGTGGAGAGGATGAGCAAATGGCTCTAAATGCCCAAAGTGACAACCTATGTGGGAAACAGGGGCAGAGCTCCTGTCCCCTCCAGCTTCTCAGCCTCAAACTCTGCTTCAGCTTCAAATAGTCTTCAAAACATACCCAAAGTGCAGCTTCGTTGCACTGAAAAACAGCCAAAGAATCTCAATCCCACCAACCCAAACTCACACAAGGACAGTGCAAGAGCTGGGAAAGAAAGAGCACAGCACATCCATCACAGCCTTAGGCAGCAGGAAAAAAAATCTGCCAGAGATATATCTAGTGGTTTACATCTCATCTTGAGCCTGATACAGCAGAGCACTTGAATTCAAAAACCCACCTACACAATGAAGTACTTGGATGGAATAAGTGTATCATCCCCAAACCAGCCCTCACAGCAAGGAGCCATGCTGAAAGCAGAGGCAGAGCTCTGAGCCAGTGCCAGCCTGGAATGGGGAATAGACAACTCATGCTGTGTGTGGTCCTGGGTGTGTAGATTGGTTTTCTATTCACAGAAATGCAGTGTGGAGGTTTAGGAGAACATCAGTCATGTCAGTCATTTTCTCCTTCCCTAAAGTCATCTTTCTGCCTCTAGGAATCACAAACCAAGACTTTCACATTTCTCATAATAGGAAACAAAACCACCTCAGCCTGAACTGCAGGCGACCTTTCACTATCTGCTCAGCACTAAGCACGTATGACATCATTTCATAAGTCAAATAAGAGCCTCCAGATGGTAGAAAAGCAAAATGCTGTTAAATCAGTTCCTCATCTTGTGGACGACCAGAAGAAAAATATACTACTTCATTTTTGGCCAGGGTGAATTTGCCAATATAAGAAATCATCTCTTCCCTGAAAATGGTACCGTGAAATCACATCTCCCAAAAATAACCCAACAATGAAGTACTCTAGATGGAGCATGCCAGCACACTAGGAGCGGTGTCTGCCATTTTGTTACTACTTCCTTTCCATCTACGGAATTTTAAATATTATTTGAAAGGGAATTAATTTCGGGTCATTTTAGAGCAACAGATATATATATACATATAGATACTTAGATTTGAAAGGCTAAGGATTTTTCGTACACAAAACCGCTCTCTTTGGCTTTTCACTCAACATTATCTAATTTTAAGAGTCCTTCACTTATTTTTCCCAAGCTCTGGCAATATATTTACTAGTAAAACTTGGCAGTCTGAAGAACACCATAATTTTCTAGAAAAATAAAGCAAAACCAGATCTGATAACTAACACAAAGTACTTCAAAAACCTCTCTCCAAGTAAATTTCTTTTTAATTTTTTCTAACTTTTTTTCCCCTCAGTAACTACTTATTTACACTATTTAATACAATAAACGCTGTCACTTATTCTGGAAATATACAACACTGTAAAAACTTCAGAATTGGGTTATACTTTGGGGAAAAAAGAGTTCACATAAGTGGCAAAAATTGCCAAATTCAAAGTCAAACTTTATTAATCTTCATGTCATCACCTGCCACTCATGACCAGCTTCAGTCGTGATGTCTATTCCTTAAAGTTCTTGACTGTTTCCCTTAGATGCCATATTACATATATCATTTACTTATGTCACCTTCACAGTAGCATTTTTTAGTTATTTGAGGTAGAAGCGGGGAAGGCATTTTACTATAAAGAACTTCAATAATCACAGGAATGATAGACCTCCACCTCATATTTTAAGTGTTTGAAAAGTTTAGGGCAAATGAGACCCAAAAAAATATCTCAAAACAATCCACGAGATGGGAACTAAGAAAATAAAAATTTCATTATTTTTCTAAATGCAGTGATAGTAATAAAGGTTAAATGGTAAATTGAAAGTAAAAAGTTATGCAGGAATTAAATCAGACAAATTTCAGTTGCAGGCTGCCTAACATTCTGACAGAGATTACCTTGCCAAATGCTTTTACTGAATCCAGTCTGCCAGATCATTTAGCAGCAAGTCAGAGACATGTCAAGATCTGATCTCACATTTATTTATTATTCATCTGGAAGCTATAGGTTTACTAGTTTACCACAATTATATTCCATCTGGGACTAAGTCTTTCAGGACAGAACAGCATCTGCATGAGCAAGATAAAGCAAAACTGATAAGCACTGCTTTCCTCACAGTCTTGACACTAAACAAGCCATGTAAAGCCAGATATGAAAACAATCCCTATCACAGAAATGGTCTTACACTGTCAAATATGTAAGGGGTGCTTTCAGAAAACAAATCAGCAGTGAAATAACTCTCAGAAAGTACTTTCAGAGAAAGAGCCATGCACCTCCAAGAACCAACAGTGGCAGCCAAGACATGGGGACTAAATGGATAGAGTGTCCTCAACTGAGCTGAACATAGGCCAGCTCTGGCTCTTCACAACAGTCTCAAGCCCACAGAGCTCTTAACTAATTTCCAAGACTCTGAATCCTGCAGAGGCTTTTTTAATATATTTGATCCAACATACTATCTGCTGAAAGGAAAAGCATGCTGGAGAACTAAAACTATTATTACATATCATAATGAAGAAATAAACAGTGGGGAAGTGAGGGAACTATTCAGCTACAAGAAAACATTTTATTAAAATATTTGAAACGTGTTTTACACAAGAAGTCAGAGGAGCACCATGCCACATGAATAATAGGCACAAAAAATAATTCAATGGAGTGTAAAATCAGAACAGCAGGATATGAGCAATTTCTGCAAGGATCTTTAGGAGCAAGATCTCCTCCAAAAATTCCCAAGGATAATTCCGTAGTCCCATAATGATAGCTGTCCCACTGAAGCATGTGAAGTATTTTCAAGATTTCTGATAAACAATAATGATCTGCAACTATAATTCACAATAGGACATTGGAAGGAAACCTGCAGTACAATGTATTATGTACAATGCACCTACAGAGTAGATACTGTCCAGACCAACTTCTGTTAGTATTATCATAAAGATTATGCAAAAATTTCATCAATGCCCCTAGAAAGTGAAATATACTCCTATTTAGGTAGCCTAAAAGTTTACTATATTCAAAACCATATTTGAAGCAAAATTTCAGCTGAGGAAAAAAAAAATAAAATGGAAATTTCAAATAATTGCTTTTAGAATTAAACTTTTCCTTCATTTTATTTGCTCAAGAAAGTGATTGTGAGACAATTACGAACTAAATTCTCATGTAAAGACAAATGGATTTCACTTCTTAAGGGGATAGGAGAAAGAAACCTCTACATATTTTTGTGCACAAAACAAATTGTTGAAACACCAGAGTATGACATCTAAATAATATTAAATTGTCAAATGGCATTTAAGCTACAAGATGCTGAGCACAGACTGATAATTCCACCTTGATAAAAACAAGGGGTTTTTTTAAGTATTTTAGAGGCCAGTCAGATTACCTCATGTAAACAATCAAAGTTGCTTAAAAATTTGTTCATCCTTGAATTGGAAATTACTATTCCTTAGTCAATATGTGATAGCTGAAAGAAAGAAAAATGTCACCAGTTCACAACAGTGATAAGCAAAATGAATTGGCTGTAATGATAGATTTAAGCCTTTTTACCATCATAAGAAGGTTATTTTATTTTCCTGATCATCCCTCTAACCTTCCTCTTCATCTCTGCTATCTGGAATTCATCTTCCTTGAATCTGGATGACTGCATTTCAGATGAGATCTCCAAGAGTATATAAAAATATTCCCCAATTTCTGTAACAAATCTCCCCCCAGTACATTCTAGTATCAGATTTCCTACAGCCACATTTTATTGGTGACTAACAGCAATCCTCTAACACTCTATTACCTTTACACTACGAAGTTCTCATTTTTTGTCCCAAGGGGCATAAACCCTGCATTTTTTTTACTCCCTGATCTCATCCATTTTTCTCACTTCAGAATTCAGGATCATCACCAGTAACTCCAATCTCTGTCTCCAGGTGTGTGCTTCCAAATTCTGGCAAGCTGAGCAATGTAAATATGAAAAAAGTCTCACTGCAGTATCAGCTCTTGAGATGTTTCACCAATATTTTTTCCCAACCTGGTCTGTCCTCTTCCTGCCATCACCACTGTTCCTCTGTCAACCAATATTTCACCACTTGTGCCAGTCTTGGACTGAAACATGTCCCCCTTTAAACACCTGATCATGGTACAGCATGGAAAGCACTCCTAAGATTCAGCTAAATGAGACATGAGGTATACTTGGTGTTTAAAGATTAGCAGTCTTACGAAAAAAAAAGATACTTCTTTAGCTTAATTCAGCAAAATTCATAACCAAAATGGATTTGCAGTGGCTCTATAAAACCAAAAAGTTTTTTTTCTACACCAGAGAAATCATCTTTATAGCAAATCCAAGGGGGAATAATCAGAATAAGATACTATTTTAATTTATACATAAATGGATTTTTACTATTTTTTCAAGTTTTCTATCCTGTCTGGGAATGGAAGTGGTAAAATTCAATTTAAAATCCTATGTTACCAATGAAATTTCAAACTTTGGATTTTGTTCCAAAAATATCACCAGAATTCTGTTTTTTTCAATCAACTGTTCAAAATACTTCTGTTGAAAGTTTCTGGACTTGAAAGCATGTCTTTGAAATACTTCTAGGATTTAATCTTCTAGGATTTCAACCTTTTCAACAAAGGTTATTTTTTAAGTATAAAGATACAAACAAGGGTGGAAATTATTTTCCCAACATGCTACAGAAAACACTGCATTTTTTAAAATTTCTATTTAATTGCTCTTAATATTATTTTTTGTCTATATAGTCTATATATATAGAGTTTATTCTTTTTAGTCTATATAGAAATAGTACATATATGTATACATATAATCCATATATATGTGTATATTGGTACATAAACAAATATTAGTGCTAAAAGGATCAGGGTTTAAATAATTTAACACAGAAGGAGAGGCTACATGGAATCAGATTTACTAGTCATAGGAATGAAATCTGAGTATGAAAATTCATTCCACAATCTCTGACAGCTGACATTAACATGGGCCCTTATAAATCTGCACTTTAAGAAAATTCTAAAAGTAAATAAATAAATAAAGTACTATTCCTCATCTGGTTTTCTTTTCCTGGAAAGCATTCTGAAAGTAATCTTTTTCCCAGACATGGATAATTCTGCACATGGGTGAAATTCTGCTCCTTTTTTCAATCTTCTCAAAAGATTGAGAAAATAAAGATACATTTCAAGAAACGGGACAATGCCAGCACAAAAAAGGAATCTAATGTCAGGTCTAGCATCGATTAAGTACATAGGATCCTGCACTGCACCACACAAACTGTATTTATCAACATATAGGAGTACCAGAATACCATCTCTCAAGTGGAAGCAAAGCAAAAAAAAACCAAAACCAACCCCCCAGAAAATGCTGAGCCTTCAAACCAGTAAATTATAAAAGACACGTGAAAGAGGTCCTGATACCTCTTTCTGCAGCTGCCAGGCTGTCTTAAAGAATTGTTTCCAAGCACCCCTTCAGTAAGGATGTTTTCTAAGAAGTGAAGAGCAGGCAGTTGGCAAATAACAGCAACTATGTAAAGTTTAACAGATTTATTAATTTGCATCTACTTTATACTTTAGCATCGCACTGCAAAAGCATATCTTTGAATATATAGGTGTATTAGCATCTTTGTACTCCAGCTCCATAAAAAACGGGAGTTTATGCCTATCATTCCTGAAAATTGAATTCAGGACAGCAAAGTCAGCCTTTGTTCTTCCTGCATGTTATACCCCCCCCAGTAAATACCTCATCAGGCTGTCTGTAAACTTGTGCAGATGCAATTAAGGGCTGCTGTAACTGACACTTTCTAAACCTTTGTATTATTTATGCAAGAAGAAATATAACCTCCTATCCTCGTTCATCTCTGCACTGGACTGCAAGACCTAAGAGGATTTCAACATTTATTTACTGAACTATATATATAGATGTGATTGTCAACCAAGTATGAAACTGATAGCACAGGGATGAAATAAAGGTCTCCCCATTTCCTTGTGATTTCTTTACATACATGTACAAATTTTTAAATTTTATATACACATTTGTATAAATATTTAATTTCTTCAACCACTGAAATTATACCATTAAGTATGCTCTTAACTGGATGGTTTTCCATTTTCTATGTCTTAATTCCAAGTACCTATCTGAAGATCTAAATTAGCATCATTATCCCAGGAACATGTAAGATGAAATGAATCTAGGAATAATGAAATGCCTTGATTTTAACAGGCCTCCTGTATCAAAAACATTTAAAAGTGTACAAAAGTTTGACTTCAGGTAATCTCACTCTTTAACATCATCTAGTATTTCATGTACAAGTAAGGGCTCTTTTCAGCACAACTGCTGGCTATAATTAGTAACATTAAATTATGCACATTTTATATATCTGTATTTCTCCTGTGAGTTAGACAACACTAAGCACCCAAGGAACACAAAGATGCACTTAATTAGCCTTAAGGTCATGTGCTACCAAAACCATTAGGCCACTGAAAAAGAGGAAACTTGGAAGCAAAGGCAGGATCATGACTTTGCAAGTACAGATCTACAAAAAGGAATATGTACGTCATGTACCAAAACTCAGTGTACAGAGTTCAGCCTTTAAATGACAGCAGCAGCCTTTCCCTGGTGAAGTTTTCAACACCGGGCTGCAACCCTCAACACTGGTCTAAAACTTCCTTGTCTCTGTTAGAGATTTATTCAAGGTTTCTCTCGAGCATGACACCGGTTGAGAGAGCAAGTCTGACAATTGCATATCACACAAGTTCCAGTCCCCTCTTTCAGCTTTTAATGGCAGGTGCCTGGTTATGACACTAGAATAAATATATCTGAACTGTTTAACTTACTAATACAGTTAAAGGAAAAGAAGAAACCAAAATCCTAAATACGCAATTCATAAAGCGGCATATTTTCCTTAATTAATTTTCTCAACATTTACAATATCTTTACTAATTCTCTGTAACTGGATATGTTCTGGATCCATTCTCAGAGGATCTGTGTAGAATAAACATTTGAAACATCTTAAAGACTAACTAAAACCATCTTTCTACTACACTGCAAGGCAAATGATTTTTGGATGTTTTGCATTTTTATGTTAAATAGTGCAGCTGCAATTGATAAAAACCAATCAAGCTAATTTAAGTCAATCATGTCCAGGAGGTTCTCATCACTTGTGTAAAAACGCTCTCACACTCACTCTACGACTTCACCACAGCAAGTACCTCCCCCACACTCAATTTTGATACCTTAAAGCCCCCTCCATCTCATGCAACAAAGAAAACATAATTCTTACAGAACAAGCATATTTATAGCTTTACACAACAAATCAAACTGCCGTGTTTCATTTGCATAGATACTTAGATTGTTAGTACCACTGGAGCACAAATATGACTTGTCCCACTACAGCAACACTGCACCCTTCTTGCACATCAAGACACTGGGTCAAAGGCAAAGTAAACTTCTAGCACTGAAAATGCACAACTGTTACCCTCTAATACATAATCTGGATTACATTACTGAGATCATATGTTTTGAATTTTTTTTTTTGATTTATCAATATGGCACATCACAGCTGCCATCCTGAGTTCTCTCTCAGCTGCTGCATTTGACATTTTAAATGAGGATAGTTTATATTTTTAAATTTTTCACTATTGCCACTACATTTTAAACCTACGAAACTAAAACAACCATGCAAGGACTCTTTCCTAGATGGGCAAAATCCAGTGTAGCAGATCTAAAATGTGTTTGATTCTTACCCATTTGACCACCCCCCATGTGCACGTGACTGCAGACACATTTCAGCCAGCTCAAAAATAACGAAATAAATAAAGAGAGGCCCTGAACTTCAAAGTACCCCATGTCCTTATTCCTGTTCCCTTTGAAGTGATTATGGGGTTGAGTGCAGTAACTGGAGACGGAAGCAGAGAAGCACATCACCCTGCCCTGGATCTCTGTCTCCTCCATGAAGAGGTGAAAGCAGGTGACAGCAGATGCTACCAGATTGACATAAACTGCTAAAATTTCCCAATTCTACTTGTCCTGTAGTAGTCCTGTAGTTCTGTTGGATAGGAAAGGTTCTCTTTGCACTGACAGACTACTATGTCAGGGTTGGGTTTTTTTTTAAATACACTAAATTGGTAAATACCACATCAAATATTAAGATAAGCATTTCATTAAGCTGTTTATCTTAGAACAGTAAGTGGTAATAACTCTTGGACTTACATATGACTAATAGTAACTATTGGAATTAATAACACATTGCCCCCCCAATCTCACGTTATAGAAATGCTTCTCTTGGTTATGCATCAGCAGAACAAAAAATTCTTCACAACAATAGCTAAGCCAGCAGCAAACAAAGCCAGCTAAGTGGAACAGGCAGCACATGCCTTGGGGAGGTGGAGCCAGCCTCTGGAACACACTCAGAGCTCAGCTTAGACTTGCCATGAGTGCAGCTGAAGGTGGCAGCTGGATGGTCAGGAGGTGACACACCGAACGTACCTGCAGAGGCTGAGCACCAGGTCAGTGCACCCTGACAAAAAACACAGCAAGACTGCAGGGCTGCCTTCAATTATTACTGAGTGCAAGGGCATGAGAAGGCAGGGCCAGACTCTTCAAGGGAGCACTAGGCAGGGATGAGGCAAGTGGAACCTGGAAATTCCACCTTGACATTGGAAAAACTTTTTTTGTTTGTTTGTTTCTTTTTCTTTTTTACCACAGGCTTGGTCAGCTACTGAAAGAAGTGTCTAAATAGGCTATGGAAAATCCCTGAGGTACCCAAAGCTTGGCTGGATGCCATCCTGAGCAACCTGCAATAACTGGAACCTATTTAGATCAGAAGCTTGGGCTAGACAGCCTCTAACCAGGCCTGACACCACCCTGTGAAGCACCCACAGCCTGGTCCTCCCTGAGGATTTCCCCCAGACACATAGAAACTGGGTGGATTGAGTATGAAATGCACACAGAAGAGACTTAGAAGGTCCCAGAATTCCAGCTATCCTGTAATTTTGTTCATAAGGTCAATGGTGAGAATTTACCATTCTTTACACAACAAAGCTGAACAATGATCATGATGTCTCAAGGCTTCTACTAGCCTAAAAACCATTAAAATCATCACAGAAAGTATTATTGAAAAATGGAGTTTGCCAGAAAGTGCAAAAGATAAATAGTAGAACAAGAAATGTTTAAGAGCTATCCAACAAACATAAACGTAGGGAAACAGATTTCAAATCAAGCTATCAGCAACCCATCAAAAACACAGCTTTTCTTGGGGAAAATTTGCCCAGAAATTCATAAAGCCATGTTAGTTATTACAAATTACATTCTTGTCTGTCATATCTGGAAATGGCTTCCAGGATTATTCGTTCTTTATAACAAACTTTCCAGGAATCAATGTAATCAATATATTTTCCTGGAACCTCCTTCTTGTCTTCTGTAAGACATTGGGTTTCTCCCAGTTCTCAAAAACCTCTCCCAACTCCCATCACTTTCCAAGGGTGTCACAAAACCCTCAGCTCTTTCAGGTGCATTCCAGCAAGACCAAAGGACTTGTGGGTGTGTCTGGTTTCTTTAAATATCCCCTGAGCTGATCCTCCTCCATCTAGGACAAGGTTATCTGGCACTGGACTTCAGCAGTGGTTTCAGAAACCTTAACTGAAAGAAGATAGGTCTTTCCAGCAATGATCAAGGTGAATGAGGCATTCAGTACCTGGCCTGTCTCCACCTCCTTTAGGATCAGCTTTGCCCTCCCATTCATCAGTGACCCCATGTTTTCCTTAGTCTGCTATTGCTGTGCCTGTAGAAACCTTTCTTGTTGTCCTTTCCATCTCTTTTTATATTCAAGTCTAGATGGGCTTTGTCTTTATTCACTCTAAACCTGCTTCTCAGAGGGGGTCTCCCTATTTTCGTTTAGCTTCATAATTAGATAAGTGCAAAAGCTGATTCCGATTTTACAAAACTGATCACTTTTAAAAACACATGGTAGAAAACATCCCTCTTTATTTTGAGAATTCCTGAAAGCATTCTTTGTCCAGGAAAAACGTACACCATTTCAGCTTATCCTCTCTCTAGGTATGCGACACCATGCTTCAAAATTTATGACAGAAGATGACACAAAGTAGAGTGGTGTCTGCTGCCAGACTGCTGGAAGACAGAATCACTCCGGAAGAGAAAAAAAGTAACAGAGGCCACTGGCACCTCAGTGCAGAGAGGTCTGGACCTGTGCTTGGCTCAGGAGCCAGCCCAGCTGCAGGGCTGGGCAGAGCCATGAGTCACCAACGCACACGAGTCCAGGTCAAGTCTGGCAAAGATTTCCTGCCTGATTGAAAATGAGTTTATTTGGTCCAATGGCACTTTTCCTAGAAATGGAGGGCAGGTTGACCGCACATGTGCCTGTCTTTATTTGTGGCCTGACACTTGGCAGGATAAACTTCATTATGTTTTTGGTTACGCTTAAGAAAAGTACTGTCAGTTGTTTCCAGTCTGTTGCAAACATAAACCTACAAGCTGTATTAAATATGCACTATTGTATTTACCACAATGTTAGGAAATCATGCATAAAATCCTAAAATGGGATAAAATAAAGGCAATTTCTCTTCCCCTCCTCCCCTTCCCCCCAAATTCTGGCAACATGTCAAAATAAACAAGGAACAAAACCAATGCTTCTCTTGAAAGGTCGACCAGCACCTGAGTCAAGGAAAGATAAAGCTGGTCTATAACAAAAATAAACATATTATTTAGTAAGAATAAATCAATTTTCATTTATACCACATATGCAGGAAGATTAAACACCTCCACAACTAAATACCTTAGTAATTACCTGTACCTATTAATGAAGAAAAGTAAATATTTTTAACTGAAAGAGTAAAATGAAATTTACACTTGACTAAAAAAGTTAAATTCATAGTACAAGAAAAGATTACTCTATTGTAACTCAAACAATGTAGAACTGACTAGGTATTGAGGAGAATTCAGGCTTCCATCTTTTATTCCCACACGTTGCCATCACAGGAACCTTATTGCTCCTGACATAAAGCAGAGAAATGCAGCTTGAGATACTCAAAGACAGAAATTAATGTGCGCCATAACACAAAAACACGGTTTCAGTTTGAAATTCAGTGTAGCAGAGAGTCCATTAACAACTGTGCACTCTGCTGTTTTAGAGTTCGAAAGCACATAAAAGTTCAGTGAAGTGCAACCTGGAGCTCAAATATACCTGAGCACACTTTCCTCTACACTTTCCTGCCTTTTCCAGTAAGGACTGTGCTTATTTTTTACATGATTTTGACATTTATCTAAGTTTAAAGGGGAAAGATGAGCCTCCAGGATGAATCTTTCCAACAGCAATACATCTTCCATGCAAGGCCCTGACCAAAGACCCACTTCTGTTACACTGGATATAGCACAGAAGCATCATGAACACTTCTTGTAGAAAGCAAAGAAAAAAGAATCTTAGCAATTCCTACTGATTTTGGTAGTAATTGCTATTGTAATTCGCTTATTTATTATTTCTCTTAAGTTTTAAGGTTACATTTGTGTCCTCCATGCAGAGTATTTCAATGACAATGTTCCTCCAAATTCATCACGGAAAAGTACTAAATATTTTGTGTGGAATGGAAAGGCATTTTCTCTGATCTTGCTACAAAAATGTGTTAATTTCAACCACTAACAGTACCTATATTTGGACAACAGGAAAATATTATTTATGCAAAAGATCAGGAATATATGGAAATAGGTAGATATGCTAGATACTGATTTTAATTTCAGTTAGGGATTTTAGGAAAACTCTACAGTATTGTAAATACTATAATATTTTGCCCAATTCAACCTAGCATTGCTCCAAGAAAGTTCAGAACAATGAGTAAGTGATACAGTGCAAAAGTAATTAACTAATGGAAAGTACTTTAAGTATTTTCTTGGAACTTCAACAGTCTAAACAACTGAAAGGGGAAAATAAGCATGCAGTGAATGTGAGCCTGAACTGTTTTTGTTTACACACTACTCAGTCTTTCCCACCTTGTACTGATCTTGTGCCTGATCTCACAGCACAGGACAGCTGGAGCAAAGCAGTATTTCTATAGAATAGATATAAACAGCTGCTATGCTTGTTTGACCTGAGGAAGAATTTGAAAAACAAAAGCAGAACAACACAAGAAAGAAACAAGTCCTCACAAAAGCAGTGCCTGCAGAACTGTTCCAGCCTATTTCCAGCCAGCCCTGGTAGCAGTATCTGACATGCACCTTGCTTGTATCAAACTTACTGGCACTGAGAGACAGAAGAACAGCAGGATGGAGCAAAAGCAAGAGTGCTTCACAAGCCCTTCACCAATATCTACAAAACCAACCTTTTTAAAAGGAAAATTATTACTCAATGGGGAGAGGGAGCAGGAACCAACACCACACATGACTAAATGTCCAAATTAAGATTGGGGTCTACAAATACAGCCTGACCTCTTATGATAAAACAGGCAGCCTATTTACTTACTACAGTAACAGAAAGCAAAGACTCAGTCCATCTTCTGATCTACTCCTCAATCCAACTTGACACAACATTTTCAAAACTTTAAACACTTGACTTGCAAATCCCTGATTTTACCTCGTTAGGTATTAGTTTCACAGTACCTAGACACATTCCTAACACCAGTTGTAGCAGAACTCCATTGATTCATACAATGTTTTAACAGCTCTATACTGGAGCACACATGTTCCTGCCCCAGTGCTTGCACGGAACAGCATCTTCTACAACCCCCCTCCACAACTCCATGCTCTTTTTCACTGAATTCCTGTTGATTTTGTAGAATGCCTCATTTTCTTCTTTAGATTTATTCTTAATGCTTAACAAAAAGGTTCTCTTGTTTCCTTATTTTGTAACTTATTTCTTCAAATGTATCAGAAGTATTGGTTTGAATTTTTAAACCAGTCTACTCCCACTTCTGTAAACTTCAATTTTTTTCTAGCTTACACAGTTTCTTCTGTAAAACTAGAAACATTTCCAGTTATTTGGAACAAGAATTTGAAAAACGGAGACAGAGTTTACAGAGGAAATTCATCAGGATGCATTTGCAGCCTTTAACCAACTAGAGCTGGGAGGATGAACACAGGAGAAGTATGATCATGAAAGAGCAAGAAAACCCCCATATACAGTGCCTGTAATGACATCAGCAAACTCCGGTACCGTCATCACTTTTTACATCACAAGATTCCTTCTCAAAAACACAAAAAGTAATATTGAAAATCACAGTAACTCAATCAGCATGACAAAGAACACATTCAAGGGAGAAGCACAGAGGAAACAACTCAAAGCTTGTCTTTATGTTTCACAAAACAGATAATAACTAAAGGTAAACAAACAGATGCAAGTAATTTCATGTCATTTAATGCTACCATTTCCTTCAAAAACATTACTGTAATACGAATTTTACTGCATGAAATAATTTAAAGTCAGCAATGACAAAGTGTGTGTTCCTGTAGGAAAGGCAAAAGAGAAGGATTTGTTTGGAGAGCTAAGTAACAATGCCACACTTTTTAAAAAATCACAGGAAAGAACCAAACAAAAGGAGAACCATGGCAGAGTTACCTAACTGAAAAGTGTACTAACACCATTAACCACTTCCATGATTTAAGATTTAAAAAATAACACTTTCCAAAGAAGGCAGGGGATTTCCTATCTTTGTTACAAGCACTTTTTCTTAGTCAAGCCCAGCCTATGTTAATTAGCACCTGCATTTGAGAGCATTTTATGTTTAAATTGAATTCAATTCCGATTCATCTCAATAACTACACGCCTTTAAAACTTTTTGCTCCAAGGACATTAATATCCTCTTTAACTAGGTGCTATCACGCACAGTAGCTGTCTAGCCCAGCTCCTTTTTAAGTGCCAGGCCACTCTTTTCATGGCTCCATGTGCGCAACTGCAATTCCTCCCTGCAACAACTTGAAATCAAGATGATTGTTCCCACATGTCTGTGCCAGCCAAGAGTCCTCGAGGAATTTTATTTACCAAAGCCTTAAGGCTACACCGTGAACTGCCGTGACTGAGCATGGCCGAGTGAGAAGTACCAAACCTGCTCCAGACAGGCAGCTTTTGCCCCAGCTCTGTTACCCTTTGCTTGTCGAAACAAACAAGTGCATTTCTGTCTGGGTTTCTAGTTCATCCAATTGGTGAGATAGAAAAGCAGCTTCAACAGAACATAAAAATGTAAGCCACAATACTGGAATTCCATTACGTTGATCACACCAGCTAGTTGAAAACATAGCAAATAATGATGGAATTACCACTATTCAGGAGAAAATAGCTAGCTGCTGTTTCTTTTGCAGGAGATAATTTGTAAATACTTCTTACCTATAACAACAAATGACAAATCTCTCAAAAATTTTCATAGACTGCATTACTTCACTTTAAATGTGGAAAGAACTATAGAAATGTAAAATATCATTCAATTATATCATGCTATCACTTGGGACATAAAGTGTAGAAATTCTGTTTGCCCAAGCTGATCTCATTTGAACACTTTCTCTAAATATTAGCAGGTTGCCTCTGAAACCATAACTTTTCAGGAGCTCAGATCCTTATACTTTCATTGTCCACTGTGATACCAAGAACAAGAAAATTCTTTCCTTCTAAAAGTTAAACAAAGGGAAAAGGAAGAAAACAAACAACCCACATCACATAGCTAAACAGGAAAATATTATTCAGAATCCTACCAAGAAAATAATCACAAAGCCATATGAGGTCTACTGCAAGTATAAGCATCTCTAATGATTTCTGGATGACCACAGCTGCCAAAGCTTTTTCATTCCAAACAGACTATACTCCTATTTTATACTCTGCTTCTGTTGTAAGCAAGGTTTTCTGCCTCAGCAGAGACAGAAGTCCAAGTGGCTCTAGCCTTTTCTCCCTAGTTGCCTCTTAAGCAAAAAGCCCAAAAATACACAAAACTACTTCAATAACTTCTCCACGTGCTTCATCAGTACAGCAGTAAGTGAAAAACATCATTAACTGTTTCAGACTGGTTTTTGTCACATCTAATGTTTTTTTCTGCTAATTACAAGATTTCTCTGTTCCCCTTGGATTTGCATCTACCTGGTGAAATTTCAGTGCTGTTTTGAAGTGAATTCTTCTTGGCATTTCTTGTGTCTCGTGCCAGTACACCAGGATCATAACTAGGCCCCTTTAGGTCAATCGCAATTTAAGCAGTAATTAGGGTATACAATTAACCTTATATATATGTTTGGAGTTTTTTTCTTCAGCAATCTTAACCAAGTTCGTCTTCAAATACCTCCAGTTAGAGGAAAGCATTTAAATTCTAGCTAACAGTACTAATATTCTTCTAATCAGTTCCATCCACTAGTGACTTATCTTATCAGAGTAAATTTTGCTTGGTTATAAAAGCCCATTAAAGCTGTCTAACTGAATATTGTTTTCAATGGCAACAAGGTAATTTTCTATAAAACTAAGAACAGGGGTGGTGGGCAGGAGAGAACTACACTTTAATTTTTACTTTCATTCAATAAAAAAGATGAAAATTAGAAGTGTATTGACAGTAAGAGACATCTAACATTCATCCAACTACTTCTCCCAAATAACTTGCATAAAGTCTTTACACAGTGAATATACAGCCCATTCTTTCTACTTTGCCATTTTATCTTTGTTTTCCTGCCTCTGAGCACCACTTTCTACAGGTCATCCAAATGGAACTCTCTATGTTTTCAGTCACCTTGCACACAGGAAATTCTGTTTCAATTCCTGTGAAATTAAAAATAATGGTGTCCCCATAAGAAAGAAAGAAAGAATATTCAAAGCAATAATTATGAATGGATTCAGTCAAGGGGGATGGGGTTGGTGTGTACCTATCAGGTATTTGAGAAATTTTCTAATACCATAACGTCACTGGAATGGGTCTCAGGAGGTCACAAGTGCAAGCTGCTGCTCAAAGCAGAGATTGCTGAAATCAAACCAGGCCATTGATGTGCCTCTGAACAGTCCTGATTTCGGAATCCAACTGGCAGATAGACACCAAAAGTGAAAAACAACAAAAGAAAACCCTCCCACCTTTGCTTCACAGGTCACCTGTGTTGCGATGCAGCCCTTGGCGAACCTTCCTGCTCTTGCAGCTTCACTCCGAACTCCCTGCTCCGCCACTACGCTCCTCTCTCCCATTCTGAACAGCCATATGCCTAGAAAACCTGAGTGCTGCACAGAGTCTGGCACGTTCCACCTGAGACAAAGGTGCACTCAAAACCAGGAGCCCTTGGTGCAGAAAGCAGAGAGCAGCTACAGAGGGCCAGGGAGCAAAGGGCAGCCAGTGTCCGAACGGGGCCTGTGCTGTGGGAGATGCTCCCTTCGCACGCACAGCACGTCCACCAGAACAGTGCCCTGGCAGCAGAGCAAAGAGACCACACTGGAAGACCTGGCCCAGCCCAATTTGAAACAAGAAAAGTCACAAAACAATAGAAAAACACAATTTCAAAGTAAAACTGTAACTTGGAAAAATAAAAATGTGAGAGTGAAATAACCGTAGTTATACCATTATTGTTGTAAAATTAAAAGCAGATTTGCATTTCAAGAAATATCAAATATCAACATTGTAACAGAAAGAAAAACAAAGCTGTTTTAGTCTTGTTCCAAGTATTTTGTGCTGTCTGCTTTTATTTGCTCTTTATGCAAACTAAGAACTGCCAAGAAGTCAATCATTTCACAACTCTTCTCTATAAACAGCTTTGCTTAAACAAAAAAGGAGATTGCAATAAATAACTACTATAATCGCCCTTTCTCTTCATTTTTATTAGGTTTTCTATATTAATATGTGTATGCTGAACACATCAGTATTCATCTGCAGAACAGACTTTACCTATTTTTCTAATCCATTTTCTACATTGACAGGACTGTGCTCACAATTTACAAAACTTCTTTGTAGACATTTACTTATTTCACACTTAATTAACCTTCAAACAGCACACCTGTCAGTTTTCAGGTGTGTTATCTAAAGCAATGATACACTATGTGCTAAAGTATATTTGTGTCAGAAATGCTTATGAAACAAATGTTTTTCTCCACTGAGCTACCCAGCTGAGTTGAATTTATTTGCACCAATTTACAGTAAGTTTTATTCCTGATGGTAAGTGCAGTAGTTAAGTGCCAATCACTGCAAATACACATAAAAAATAATCCAACTTTACCGTCTATCACTTTTTAAAGCATGCAAATGGCAGTGTTTAATCTTCTAAAATAATTGAAAAGCATCGTTCCCTCTAACTTCTTTCCTTCTGCAGTAACACTACAAGGTTTCATTTAAAAATTAACATATTTTAACAGCTTTTTCACACAGCAGAGAAAACCTCATCAAGTGTCCTATTCTCCCTTTAAACAATTCTCTATGGAGCACAGCAACATTTTCAGTTTTCTGTAGCTGGACTAGCCTTACACTGGCTCATTTTGATCTGACCTCAGGGTTTTCACATCATTAATAAAGAGATAACCAAAACAAAGGGTATATACATTAGGGTAGGAAAAGTTAGCATAGTTTGGCACTATTAACATATATAACCTTAAAAATTGAACAAAATGAAATGCACGTAGCAGAGGTGGTGAACCTTCTAAGGACTGCTTCCAAACATTTTTCCTACTGGCAGTAAACCATTTTCAGACCTCCCAACACTGGCCACCATGATAGTTACTGCTGTACAGGGTTTATTTCTTTTTGTTTCAGCTGTCAATAAAAACTTCAAGTGATAGCTTTTTAAGTCAACTAAACATATTTAAATGAAAACAAAACACTGACATCACTGGGACAACAGAAACACTGCAAAAAACATCGTGTTCATATCTTAGGCTTGTTTGCCAATGGCTTTAACTTTTCTCACATTATGTCACAAAGTGCCGTTGCACCTGAAATCTGATCAAAATCTCATCAAAAAAATTCAAGTGCCCTCTTATTTCTGATTATCTGGTACAACACACGTAAACCAACTAAATCTGCTAGTCATGCCTCAATAAGAGTAAGTATTCTTCAGGATGAAGATCATCATAACCCTGCTTACACTTCATTTCTTACCGTCAAAGCCAACTGCGTAAGTCAGAGTTCAATCTTAAGCTACACTTTCTAAAGCAGAAATATTTTCTTAGCTAATTTTGCTAAAACACCATGAAAATTCAAAACATTAAATTATACCCCAAAAAAAAAATCCCTTCTACCAAATAACAAACACAGGTAGAATTTGCTAACAAATTGATTGAAACCAATGAACTTCCAGGGACACATGAACTACAAAAAAACTGTCATTAATACCAACATATTATTTCTAAACCTCATGGCCTAACAAGACCTGGCTTGTGAGAACCATGTAGGTAGGTGGAAGGCTGGCTATCAAATGGATTCAGGACACTCCAGCAGTGTTTGATTTCAGCCCCTTCAGGGTGGGGAATCCCAGTTCTCTCGGTTCTGTGTCAGGAAGAAGACTCCAAAAGCTCATTAGGCTCTCCTTTCTCCTGTTTATTAATATATTATCAAAAGACCTGGCAGGCCTTCCCAGACTCTGTGCTCAGGTTCAACCCACCACCGAATGGCTTAAAATGGCGCCAAAATGCACAGCTCTTTTATCTTTATACTCATTTTTACCCAATTATCAATAGAGATGTAAACTATTTTTCTATCTTAACCAATTAATTTTCCATGTCCACCTGCATAACTAAAACTGCAAATAACTTCTAACCAATCACCTCTTGTGCTCCTAAAACTTCAGAATCATGGAGAAGAGAAGGAAGAAGTACTAAGAACCACGCCCTTTTTCCTCCATCTCTACTCCATTTACAAAACACCCTAAAATCTCTATTTTTCACCCCAGTGACACACTACACTACTTTATACTATCTTACTCTTTCATAAAACCTGGTCTATCCAGGGATATTTTGAAGCCTTTCTATGACTGAGAATCAAAGCTAGTGCTTTTCTGGAGGTTAGGACAGAGAAATGCTTCTCTCTTTCTGGACTCCTACACAGCAGAACCAGGGCGTTGTGCTGCTGTTCAGAGGGATTTTGACAAGCTGAAGAAATGCACTGACGAACCTCACAGAGTTCAGGGAAAGGAAATGTAAAGGAAATGTTCTCCTAAACCAGGAGAGGAACAACGCCAAGCACCTGCACATGCTGGAGTTGACTCAGCTGAAAATGAGTTCTGCACAAAAGAGCTCCGGGGTCTGGTGGTCATGACAGTGAACACCAGCAACGTGGCCCTGCAGGGACACCATCAGCATCCTGGGCTCATCAGGAAAGGTGCTGCCAGAAGGTTTAGGGAGGTGATCCTTCTCCTCTATCAGCCACTGCGCAGGCCACACCTGAGATACCACATCCAGTTCTGGGCATGCTGGTGACAGCCCAGGAAAAAGCCATAAAGAAAGTCAAGGAATAATTGAGGGCTTTAATGAAAGCATTGAGCATTTCTCATATGACAGAATCCTGAGAGAGCTGAACTTTTCAGCCTAGAAAAGTGAATGGGGCATCTATGGGTATGCATAAATATCTGAAGGAAGGCTGCAGAGATGGAGCCAGACTCTTCAGCAGTGCCCAGTGAGAGGACACGATGCAATGGGCACAAACTGAAACATAGGGGGTTTTCCCTGAACACTGCAAACACTGACACTGACCCATGTGGCCCAAAGAGATTGTAGAGTCTCACACCTTGAGACATTCAGGAGACATCCTGATATGGTCCTGCACAGCTGGCTCTAGGTGGCCCTGCTCCAGCGGGGGGGGCTGGACCAGGTGAGCTCCAGAGCCCCCTGCCAACCTCAGCCATGACACGATTCTGTGAATCACATCCCCTTGCATCATAGGCAGCTGCTTCAGCACAACCTGAAGATAACCTGCAGGGTGTACCACGAACCTAAATAATAATAAAAGGCTTCTTATGAAATTACTGAGAGCCTTTGGAGGGTTTCTTTTATTACAGGATTTACTAAGCTAATTTAATTACAACAAGGTGATTACAAAGTAATCCTATTTAGGCAGGAAGTTGACACTACAACTCTGAATACCTTACTCAGCACAGGATTAGAACTGCCTTTTGATGGTTACTTTCACCTCCAGAAAGAAGTCCTTCAAGGCAAGTTATGAACATCTTTTAGGACACAAAACTGTACAAAAACTATTCTACAAATAGACAATGCAGACATGTAGGAAGAAAAGTGTGGCTTAATGCAGGCCAAAATGTTATTAGCTCTCCTCATCTGGGAATGACCAACAACAATAGCTCAGTACAATAGCAGAGTACAAAATTCCTTCCCTAATGACTTCCACCTGCTGGAGAGATGCCATTTGCCCTGCATCTCTCTGCAGCTGCTTCCCCGTCTGCTGCTGGAAGCCACTGCCCTCCCTTTAGATAAGGCCTGAGGCCTGGAGATAGATGATACAGCTGCTCTAAGCAACCAAAATCTTTTCCCAATTCCCAGAGAACCTGACCTGCTGTGTCTAGAGGCACTGCTGGATTGCCACCACAGCACAATCGAGGCCTGAGCATGTAAAAGGTTCAAGATCAACAGCCTTGTGCAGGAACTGAGAAGAGGAATTAGATACCTGTCAGAAGGCAATTGTTTCTCCACCAGGACTTCAGAATTCCAGCAGCCCTTCATTAAAAACACTAATTCAGGTCTTTGTACAACCGCCTATCAGCCAGCCTAAGATTGCAACACACTGAATACAAACCAATCTGATAAGGGATTAGGAAGTCAAATCAGAGGAGAATCAATGGAATTCATCACCATCCTCAGCAGTAGGACAGGTCGTACAAGTTTAGCAAAACAGATCTGCACAGCCCAGGATTTAAAATACGCAATTTTTCCTACTCAAATGCTAGATTGAGGTCACCGAAAATGCTGCAGGTTTTATCCTTGCTCTGTTATTATTATTTTGTATTATATTGTACATATGCTGGTTGGCTCATTAAACACAAGCTGGAAATTCCAAATTTCATCTGTATCTTCTTAGCATGCAGAGCACAAGACATACAGCAAAAAGGGATAATCAGAATCTTAGAAATATTTATTTCCTGCTCCCACAAGAAAGATGAGTTTATGCCCTTTTTTTCCTAGAGTTTTGCTACCCAGACATCTGAAACCCTAAAGGATTCCTGTATATCTTAAATATACTTTTCTGAAGAGAAACTACTTGCACTGTATGCCTAAATTCCACAGGTATTTGTTTCCTGAAAGAAGCAAACACATGATAAACAAAATCAAGAAGTTTTAATAGTAATCAGTCTAATCAGTATTGTGCGCTCCAAGTTTATGAAGCATTTTATAACACCAGGAAAATAGCTAATGGACTTTTTAAACATTGGATTTACACATTAATTTAAATGTGACAACCATCTCAAATTGGTATTCCATTACTCATATTTTTATGGTCTGATTTTATAGATAAATAATTAATACACTAGGCTGTTTTAAAGAATGAAATTTTCTTTTCTTTAAAATAAATGTTGGCTGCACTTCAAAAAATAACCAGAAATTAATAATAAACACCTTTCAAGAGATCCCTTAAAAATACATCATTAGCTTCGCTTCATCCTTCAGAACAAGAATACTCAGAAGAAAAGAAGCATCAAAAACAGCAACCAAAAGAGCAACTCAGTCATCTAACAGATGAGGAAACAGGCCATGATATCTCAACAATCAAGTAATTTAGGTTCACCTCCCCCCAATTGAAGCCAATGAGAGTTAGACACAAACATTTTCTCAAAATGCAATCAGAATCACCTCTAAACAAGTTCTGGAATGACAGCTGGTATACTACCAAAACCATATATACACCAAATACATTGTCATTTAAAGAGCTTTAAATTATTCCTTTTTCTTCAACAGCTTTCCTACCACAAAGACTTGAATCAAACCCATCAAAACGTTGATGCTGGCCATGAACTCAATATTTCCATTGTATTTCAGGACTGGGAGATACAATACCTCTGTCTGAAGTATGGCAGCTCTCTGTTCTTTGGCAGTAAGGGACTCTTTAAGCACTTCAATGTGTTGCTTGCAATCTGAATTCTGATTGCTAAGGGTTTCAAGCTTAGTTTGTAAGGCAAGAAGTTCTGATTCTTTCTTTGAGAGTTCTTGTTTCAGTTGATCAATCTGTGGGGGAGGAAAAGTTATGTTATTAATTTCATCTCCAATTCACAGCTCCACTGGCAATCTGAAAGGTGTGAATGACCATGGTATGGCAAATCAGACACCTGTGAATTCTGGAAGAGAGTAAAGGTTTCAGACTTTTTACACTCACACCTTCAATTGTGTTCCTTGCAATTTAATGCACTCTGTCTTAAAAATGAATGTCCTGTTGTTGCAGAAGTTAAAAGGAAACTCCTAAAAGATTATATGTGATGACTTGGCCTATAAATTGACCACGGACCTCAGTTCAAAGGCACGTATCCCATGTGAGGCAAATCTGGCAGGACAGCAAAAATCCATAGGAAAAGAAGTGTTCATCAAGGTATAAATTCAACCCTTCCAACAGCATGATTCCCATGACTTATCATCGGCCAGAGTGAATCAGGAGTTTTTTAGCAGTCTGATGAAGAAAAGCAGGCATCTTAGAAAGGAGAGGAAAACAGAAAAGGGGGCTTTTAACCTTACTCCTCCTCTCACAACTTTTTGCTGCCCACCATTCCCACCTCCTACTTTTCTCCCTGGCAGTTCAGATGGAATTCTCAGGTAGTAGAAAAGCCAAGCCAAGAAGACTAACTTAAGAGAAGTCTGGAGAAAACATTATAAAAAATTCCACACAATGAAAGGGCTGAGAGATTATAAAAGCTTCTCCCAGAGGAAACAGAAGAAACACAATACTGAGACAGAGCTTCTGAAGCTAAGTGAATCTAAGGCTCATCAGTAAATGCCATGGAATTGTGATTACCCTCTTCTTTCCACAATGATAAATGGAAAGAATAGCGAGAAAACACAAAATTGTGGGGGATTTATAATATATTAATCAGAGCAAAGCACTGGACTAGACAGAGAACTCCATATAGGTGAAAGAATGGTGAATTAGGTGGCATGGAACTACTCCTAAATTATTGTGGTATAACACTGGTCACCAGATGAATCCAGATACATCACCTCATGAGGATTACTTGAAATAAAATGCCTCAATGCATCTGCATTACTCAGAGAAATCACTTCCTTTACATGAAGAGCTCTTTTCCACATCCCAATAGACATTCAAGATGCAAGAAAACTAAAAGTAGTAGATGGAAGATGATTCAAAAAACCCCAGGGAAAAAAAAGGAATACCCATGGGTTGATCCTACTCAACCACACTCCAAAGATCCACAGACTAAACTATTTCACAAATTCAGTGTTGTATGGTACTGGAAATATTCACTGCTGATTAAAATACTTCTATTTTGGTTTACATTGCAAGTGCATATTTTAAAATTAAATTTAAAAACAATGATTTGTCCAACTACAGTCTGTATGCATATCAATATATTTACTCCTCATTCTTTTTTATAAATCCCAACATGTTTGCATCATTGCTTAAGGTGGTCACATGCCACCCAAGAGCTACTGCATAAAAATCAAGAATCTACCCCAGCACTTAAAAAAAAAAGAAATCACCTTTAAAGTCTGAAACTATCAAAATAAGAAAAGAAGCATACAAAAACCACACATAAGGAAAGAATGCAATTAAAAGCTGCTAGAGAAAGTTTTCTCCACCCTTGCCAGAGCACGCAAGCAAGTATGGCAACCAAGAGAAAATGGACAGAAACGGAACAATGGGAAAATCTGTCTTTGAGATACAAAGACAAAAAGGAGATCTGCAACCAATCTGAATTACATCACAGGCTTTATATGAGATGCACGTGAACATCACAGATGCTTAATCTCTTCTAGAAACTCTTCCCCCTTCTCTCCATGACACAACCCACACCCTGAGAAAACATTAAAAAAAATTGAAAGGCTTTGCTTTCATTGAAGGTGTGTTTGTGTTTTAGAAACGGAATCTGTCTAGTGTAAAGTTCTGGCTACAAAATCTACAAATTGTCAGGAGTTTAAAAATGTGCTACAACTCTTAAATTTAAAAAAAAAAAAATAGTTAAAACACAAACCAAACACACAAAGATTTTAAAATAAATGTGCTGATGTCTTTTTAAAATAAAGTATCACATGAAAAAGTGCTACAATTTACATTTTAAAAATTGCCACAAAATAAAGAGGTAGAATAAAAACTATAAAACTTACATTGAGAAATTTTACGCACAGGTTTATGCACTTTATATTAAAGTTCTGCAGTATCTCAGTGTGTGAAAAATTCAAGAGGACATGAAATAGATTGTTGCCTCTAGCAGATATGCAAACATTTTTGCTGTATGGGAAGAGATGTGGAAGATCAACTGTCCTGATTCAATGAAACCTCACGACCTCATATAATACAACAAAAACTTTTTTATACTTTATAAAGACTAAAATGAGGACAACCTACAAGTCTGGATATAACTGCTATAGCATCAAAAAACTCCAACTTCTCCTCTGACCCTGACCTTCCCACTATCAAGTGGGCAAGAAAAAAAAAAAGAAAATCTTTCTCTTGCAAGTTTTCTCTCATTTTTACAACTTTTATATAGCAGCAAGTCACAATTATATGTCTATATATTTGGAAGGAGTGAATATTACTAAGAAATAGTTAAGAAAAGAAACACTTCCAAACATTCCCTGCCACTCATGTACATAAATGTTCAGAATTTGCCTTCATTTAACACCTTCACATTTACTTAAATCAAGAACAGATTGAAAACAAGTCAGACTTCAAGAATAAATGAAAAGTATTAAGAGGTTCAAACACCTCAGAAGAGTTTTGTAATGTTCTTTTGCATCAATCCTGTTTATCAGAACTTTTTAATGAACTCAAGTTGAACAGATCAGGTACTGCAAGATCTGTTTGCCGACAGCTCCATAAATACTTTGTCACCTTGAAAGGTCCTCAGATGAATGATTTAAAAAAATCTTCAGCTGCAAATCTTAAATTTAAGTGGAAGTAAAAGACTAGTGAAAGAAAACAGAGAAAGCTTCACCAAAATGTGGCATTCATGAAATATCAGAAGGCTCTGACAAAACAATGCGTATTTAGCACCCTTCTCATTCATTTGCTTTCTGTGCTACAGAAATATACTGAAGCTTTTCCTCACAAAAGCCTCAGGAGATTCTTGAAGTTCTATGCTTTGTACCTTATTTTCATATCAACAAGTCTGCTGACATGCATTGGGAGCTTTGCTGTAAGTCACTAAAACTGAGTTGCTTTGAAATTAATGATGTTTTGGTTAGAAAAATCAATTTGCTGATGATGATGCTACTTAGGAGCTTTAGTTATTTTTCAGTAGCTTAAGAGCTACTTTTTTCCAACAGAATAAATATGTCCTTTGATTAATATTTTTTCTTAATAAGTCTGGATTAATTCCACATGGGTAATAACACTTTTATTTCTTCTGTAGGAAAAAAAAACCCACACAAACAATGAACGAGCAATAATGTTTTGTGAGTTTCAAACCAGGAAATGTGTCACATCACTACACATTTACTACCTGCCTGTGGTCAACTCCTAATAGTCTCTGTACAGTAATTTGAAAATAAAGGAAAAAAGTCATTAAATTGCTAGTCTTGAAAATATGAGCAGGGTACAATTTATTACCATATATGAAATGAAAGTCCTTACTGCAAAACTACATCTAAAGCTAAAATCAAATAATTGTCATTTATCCAAAATGTTCCACCCTCCTTCATGCCTACTGATTACTATATTGTAGAGATTTACCAAAAGGAGACATGCAGCTTCTTGCATTGGAAACAGTCACATTAAAATTTTCTTTCCATTATTTAAACAGTCCTAAGGACTTTTATAAATAGTTCTAACCTTATTTTTCATGAACTTTGAGTGGCTCTTGTAAACTTCTATTTGTTTGATTTCTTCTTCTCGGTCCTCTGTATTCAGAACTCCATTTGTCTTTAACATCTGTATTTCATCTTCAAGATCTCTTATATTGCGTTCAAGCGAAGCTATTTTTGTATCCTAGGTTAAAAAAAGGAAAGTATTGAAAATTATATGAGACATTTTGAAGATTAACAGAAGCATATCCACACTTGAGTGAATATCAAATAATGAGACAGCAAAAAGAGATAGCACAAATAGAGAAAGCACACAAACCAGAAATAATTGCATCAATTTTAGCTTAAAGAAAGAACTCAGACCAGACCTCTTCCACCATAGTTGCACAGTCTGTAGAGAAGACATTCTGGTCAAAATTTCATTTCATTCCTACACGGGGATGAAGAGAGAAGAGCAGATGCCCTATTTTTCCACATAGGTATGATAACAAACCCTGTTATCACCAGTAACCATCGAGGCCTGGCTGTGCTTCCAAGCTCTTCAGTTCAGCCTAAGAGACCAGCCCATGTCCCTGCAGGGCAAAGGCCACCAAAGCCCGAGGCTCGCGGTTCCCTGGTTCAGTTCTGCCTGCTCTCACGGGTTGTGTCCTCATACGTTTTTCCTTGACTCATCTACCCACATCACCAAGAGGAGATATAGCACTTTTTGTTGTGAGTCCCAAGATTAAAAAAAACACAACCACTAAAAATTTCTACATCCCAGCCTATGCCATGTGTGTCTGAACCACACTGGAAAACAGTGAAGTTCTTTTGTTATTTCAAGTCACTTGGAAATTGGCTAAGTCCTTGTTGTGAGAGTTAGAAAGATTACAAAAGTGATTACTCAAACTTGTCATGATTTTCTGTTTGAAAGAACATTGCAGAATTACCGATTGAGAAATCTGTTCAACAACATAAAGAATCAACTGCCCATAAAATATTAGAGACTGGATAAAGTTCTTGTTCCATTGAAATCAATATTATTTAAAAAAAAAAAAAAAAAAAAAAAAAAAAAAAAAAAAAAAAAAAAAAAAACAAAAAAACCAGAATAAACCAACCTGCTTGACAAAACCAGGTTATTACATTAGAAAGCTGATTTGGAAAAAAAAAATCAAATCTAATTGATCCTTTAGCAAGGACAAGCTAAGGTTGAATCACTGCAACTTGGTTTCTGTTGCTTTCTTCAGATTGCCTAAAACCAAGCAACAACCCCAACACCTGTAAGAATTTCTTTCATAACAGAGCTAGGCAAATGTAGCAATTTAAGACACGGGAGAGTCTGGATGAAATTCCAATTTTTGGTACTGAAGTGAAAAAGAATCTCAGCTTATTCTGAAGATCACTGTTATAAATCCATATAGAATGAAAGCTAAGGACTAAGCAACATCATTTAGATGACCCACTATCATTCCTCCAACATTTCTGCTTTTATCTTTACAGCCAACAATAAATCTCAAACTGAGAGAAGTTCTCTTTTATTAATTTCTTATTCCAACAAAAATTATTCCAAAACTAATTTCAGTTCTAAAACAGGGAAGTAAAATACTGAAACAGAATGAAAAACAGGAAAAATCATCACTCATGGAAACTTATCATTTTAAAGAAGTTACACAAAAGTCAAAATAGCACAGAAAAAGATAGGAAAGTACTTAAAAGCTCTCAAGACTTAAACACAACACAGAAATAATTGTCCATCTCACAGATACTATAATCAATTCAGCTTGCTGCATTAGACTGTATTTCAGAAATATTTTCCTCCTTTTTTGAAGATAAAAGTAAAACCCAAGCTTCACTACACTTTGGAATGATTTTGCAATGAAATATATTACTACTTACATGACCTGTTATGACATGACATCTGGGAATAGTCTTCATCAAATCTCCTCAGCTAAGTCTGCAAGAGTCTGCCTTTTTGTACTGCCTTTGTATTTTACGTGTTTGCAAATATAATATGGCAGAAACAATTTTTAGCACAGCCTGCTATACCCTTCAGAAGATGTATACATCATAGAAAAACTTTTAAGCTTTACGGAAATATCTAAAATAACTCATGGAAGCATTTTCTATACTTCTGCTTCATCATAAAATTGAAACCTCTGAGGAAATGTTTATTCTTAATCAGTCTCTGCATACTGTGATTAGAGATATGTAAAAGCTACTTCCCTACGTCTTGAAAAATTGTCACTAAGTTTCACATTAACTTTTTATTGAAACAGAAGCTGGAAATTGCACACATTTTGGCAAAGTCAAAGGTACCTTTCCCTATTGCACGCTGGCTTGCCCAGGAAACCTTAGAGGTCTCCTGCTTGGACAACTGCTGGAAAGTGAAGAACCTTGCAGGTCAAAGATAACACAGAGAGCCCAGAGCTGCCAGGGGGTGCTGCCACAAGGGAGCTGGGCTGACTCACAGGGTGCACAGAAAGGTAGCTTTGCACCCGCCAGAAGTTTTGACACATCCCCATAAAATCTTCTGATTCGGCTGAATCAGCATTTTCCCACAGAAAATTTCAATTGGAAAACTTTCAACCAGTCTTGTTGGGGCACAGGGTCTGGCAAGCTTTCAGAAACTGAAATGGGAACAGATGCAATATTTCCTTCAAACCTCCAAGATTTATCCCCATTAGCAACATTCTAAAAAACTACATGGGTCTGTGTTGAATCACAACAAAGATTCCTTTGCAACAATATTAAGGAAGCAGCTTAGTATTAAATGGTACTAATAAACATCTGAGTTCTTAAACAATACAGCATTTGTTCAGATTTTTTCAGTTAGGCCCTCTAAATCTGTTAAAAGACATAAGATTATGTAGCAGGATTTGTGATAGAGATCAGGGCAGTCACCCTCATCTATCCCCTCCCTCCAGCAGTAATACTTCTTCCTTATCTTCTTTATTAGAAGAGTGTTGCAGATATTCTGGGAGAGGTTAGGGCTATTTATGTTTCTGCTGGCTGGACCTAGCAGAAACCCACCTCTTTTGGAATGTGACAAAAATTAGTATGTGTCCTGATGCTGAAGAAAACAATATTTCACAATGGAAAAAGACTAATAAGTGAATTTCCACAATGATGTTTCATTAATTGTATCAGTCCTTTCAAGAGTCCTATATTTCCTGAAAACTAAGAGGCAGGAAAAGGGAAAAACATCTGTAAATAGCTACAGAACCACCGAATATTCTGAGTTGTCAGGGACCCACAAGTATCGTCAAGTCCAAGCCTATATATTTCAGCATTCCAGGCTGTCTAACTTGGAAAGGAAAAGCAAGAAATGCTACTGCTCATCACTTAAGATACATGTTCAATTGAAATTATGTCTGCAAAATTCTGCTTGTAGGGCATTCAACAAGCAATCAGAATGAACTATTTGAAACTTCACATTTACTGAAGTTTGAATTCAAACATACTTATAAACACAGACTGCCAGACCATACACAACTACGCTTGCTGTATGAATTTTTGTCTTTTCAATTGAATACAGAGAATATCCAGGTTTATCTTTGAAGATAAGGAAAGTCAAAGTTCATGCAATCTTAACAGTAGAGTATGTTGCACCGCAAACACACATACACGCTTGTCTAGGACCAAACCTGTACCTGAAATATAACAGCTGGATCAATACATAAAGATGGCTCTTTCTGCAAGTAAGGTAAACCACAGATATTTTCATTTACTTTACAGCTTACATTTATCCAGATTTTGTAGTTGCTAGACTCCACATATTGTCCAATATCCTATCCTTAAGATGAATCTAGGCCAAATCTGTAGGCAACTTCTGATTTGGTCGCTCTCAAGTAATTATCACTGTTTTAGTGATGATAGAATTAGACCATAGCAACACATAATGGCTGGGCTGGAAGTAGCATTTAAAGGTCATCTAATCCATGGGCAGAGACACCTTCCACCATGCCAGGCTGCTCCAAGCCCCATCCAAACTGCTTGGGAACACCTTCAGGAAAGGAAGGCATAGCTTCTCTGGGCAGCCTGTGCTGGGGCCATGCTCATCATAAAATTCTTTTTCTTCACATGTCCAATTCAAATTTATCCTATTTAATTTTAAAACTGTTGTTCCTTGTCCTGTCACAGCAGGCCCTCTTGAAAGGTCTGTCCCCATGTCTCTTTTATGCCCCTTTCAGCACCAAGAGGCCACAAGGCCACTGAGGAGCCTTCTCTCATCCAGGCTGGAGAGCCCCAGCTCTGCCAGCCTGTCTGTAAGGAGACAGGAGAGCTGCTCCAGCCCACTGATCATCGCCGTGGCTCTCCCCTGGGTTTTCCAACAGGTCTGTGTCTTTTTTTTGTCCTGTGGAGCCCAGAACAGAAGGCAGCACCCCAGGTGGGGCCTCATGAGAGACAAACAAGTTTGGACCCAATTCACATGCTCAGGAGTACTTATCTGAAAATCAAGTGAAAAGGGCTTCCTTGTAATTTTTTTATTATATTAATAGCTGTTAATCAACATTGAATATCCCTGATATTTGAAATACATTCAAAGATACTAGTCACCTGGCATTTGCCAGCACATTACATCCAGGGAAGCATGCACAGGTGCAACTGAATTAATGGAAAGGATTCCCATGCACCGCTTTTATTTTATACTTCAACAAACTCAGATTTAGGAATGAGGGGGAAAAAATGCAGTCTAATCAGATATATCAACAGTCACAAAGTCAGAAGGTACCACTGCATCAAAACTAGACTAGTTTGAGAGAATAAGAGGAATATGTGGGAGAGAGAAGCATCCTGCCCCTCCATAAGTTTCTTGACTCTGCTTTCCAGAAGATAAAAGGGCTTCTGGAGAATAATGTCAGCTGCAGAAAAGAGAACCGAGTAAAGAGTGTAATGAGAAGCAATAGAGCAAAAGACATGAGACGTCTGGAAGTAAATGTGCCCATGAAGCAAAACCAGAAAGTTAGGAAAGAATGACCTGTGCAAGGCATCTGAAAAAACAAAAGATATCTAGAAAGGAATAAATAAAGCAAGAAAAAAAAGGAGTCAAGGCACAGGATATGAATTTTCCATCTTTGTTTGCTTGTCCTTTTTTATTTTCCATTAATATAAGGGGATAAACACTGGTCAAAAAGACAGCAGTTATGCTGAAAGTGCAATTGTTGTAAGAATAAGTAACTACTTGCAAAGCTTTAGAGAGAAATGAAGAAGATGACAGTATTGCAGAAGATGTCTAGGACAAACAAACACAAGAGAGGATAAGCAGGAGAAATGGGTAATACTTGACTGGATCAAAGGGAATACAGACTGGGAAAAGGGACAGAAAGAATCCAGCAGTGGCAAGGGACAGAAGAAAACCACAGAGAGAATAGAAGGATTTATGAAGGAGGGAAAGCTGCGTCCTAGCAGAGCCTGGGGGAACCATGGAAGGCACTCAGACAAAAGCTAAAGTGATGAGGGGCTGGAAGGGGCTGGGTGTGGTGAAGATAAACGTAAACTGCTCAGAGTCTCTGCATGGGCCTGGGACTGCCATATTACAGCTAATCCTCCCCTCCCTCTACCCTCAACGTTGTAGGGAAACAATTCCTTCAATGCTTCATCATTCAAAACAAATGTTCCACATTTTTTTCAAAACAAATGCTGTCTGGATTAAGACAATTTAAATTTACTTGAAAACATTCCAAATCTGGAACTCGTAATAAAAACTGCTGTTTAATCATGTGGATTTCAACATGTTACATTTGTCCCTTCTTCTTTTCAATATTAGGCCCACTTTAGATGGGGGCAACCCCAAAGGGGCATGTGTTCAGCGGGATAGAACAAACTGGGTGCCTCAGAGGCAAAAAGCAGCATTGCATCAAGTACTCCAGCAACAGCGCTCGGAAGCCCTCACTAGAAATACCCAATTTTTTTAAAAGTTGAACATTGCACCACACCCACCTCTCCTGAGAATCAAACAGAAAACACTTCAGTATCCTCAGGGGCAGAGACTTTCAGGAGTAACTGCACTCATCACAAGTGTCATTCATGTGTCCTGTATCCCCACCCCTGTTCTTTACAAAGACTTTTGGTAGAGGAAGAGGAACTGAAAATTAACTTCAGCATGTCCTTCACACTGTTATATAACCCACATGAAAGATGATACATTATTCTAACACATTGCTTTTGTATTCAAGAACTTGTAAATTTATCATTCTGGATATTAAGAGAAAAATCAAGTTCCTCAGCCAGTATCTCTCCCATTTACTTAGGGTAATGAGTTACTGAAAAAACATAGATTTAATTCAAAGACTTCTGAACTAATGTTCAAAGCAAAGATACATCCAAAAATGGAATTCTGTAATCAATGTACCTTCTTTGTTACTCATATAATCAAAATTATTATCTATTAAAAGACAGATACTGTATTTATAAAGTCCTGCTGTTGTTTTAACTGTGTGCTCACCACAATGTTCAGACATACTGAACTCATTTGTTCATAACAGAAGTCATTGGCAAAATGCGACCTTTAATTTGCACTTCCTTTTAAGACTGAAATGAAAGACCATCATCAATGAATTTCAGGTAGCACTGCCAATTCACAAATTATCTCAAGTCTCATGGTATTTCTCTTAAAAATGAATATTCCAGACTCATAGAATTACGCAAAAATATCAGTTTCCACTTTTTAAATTACTATTTTTATTTTTTGTTATTGTGAAGGGAAAAGCCACAACACTTTGGTAATATTATATATCAAAAAAGAGTAAACTGTAGTCAGGACTAACAGAGCTGTTTCATCACATTTCGTCACATCTGCTGATGCAACTATTCTCCTTATAGCTAACCTAAAATGATGGCCTAATAACAACCAACAGAACAACTGGTTTTAAAGTCTGAGGAGGAAAGGCTTTTATATGAGCCAGTTTATTCCGTGTACTTTGGATCTTCTAAAACATGCACATACCCACACACACTAGTCTTTTCAAAAAGCAATATTCTATTCTCATTATTCACCAATGCTACACTTGATTTTTTTAGTCCATTTTATTTAGAAAACAGACCAGGAAAAATAAATACTAATTATTCCTAGCTACATAACAAAATAAATTGATATGGCAAAGGAAGACTTCAATAAGTAAAGAGTAAAAGTCGTAAATTAACGCCTGGCAGGCAGCTGAGTGTCACAGCTGCTTGTTCACTCCCCCTCAGTGGGATGGGTGATAGAACCAGAGGGCAAAAGTGGGCAAACCCCTTGTTTGAGATAAAGCCAGTGTAATACATAAAGCAAAGCTGTGCATGCAAGCAAAGCAGCACATGGAATTCATGCACTGCTTCCCATGGGCAGGTAAATAAATGCCAGGCTGTTTTCAGGAGAGCAGGGCTTCACCAGGCACAGGAGTTATTTGGGGAGACAAACGCCGTGACCCTGACCCTCCTCCCATCAGTCAGTTGAGCACAACACCACGTATAGATTATCCCTTGGGAGAAATCCGGTCAGCTGGCCCCACTGTGCTCCCTCCCAGCATCTGCCCACCCCCACCCTACTCGCAGGGTGCCAGCAGAGCGAGAAACTGGGAAAGCTTTGACTCTGTGCAAGCCCTCTTGGACAACAGCTCAAGCATCAGCAGGTTTATCAACACTGTTTTCAGTCTGAAACTCAAAACACAGCACCAGGCAAGGCTGCTACGGGGAAAATTAACTCCATCCAGCCATACCCACGGCTTCATGCTGCAACATAACACACAGGGATACATGCAAAGACCGTACCTTCATTTCGATGACTGTTTGCAGAGCCTTCGTCTTTGCTGGCTCAGGCTGAAGTTGGGTTCTTCTATGCAATTCCTGTGGAGGGACACGATAGAAATAAGCTTGACGACTCATCTTTCCATTATTGTAATCACTCACGTGAACCCATCGCAACAAAACACAAGTCTGGTGACAAGAAGCGGGTAGCTCCAAGTGCTACAGGTGCTCCCCTGGCTGTAACCCCTCTGCCATCATCACTGCACTCCCAGCTTATGTTACAGCCAACTCCGACAGCACATGCGCTATTTCTGAAACCGCCGATCAATAATTAACCTCGAGCGTGACAACCTAGCAGGGAAATTCTTAGTCCAGACACAATGCTGCTGCTGCTGCCTAAGCACCAAAACTTTATTCAATTGTGTTACTAATTCAAACACAGCAAAGTGTTAAATCTTTTACTGCAGTATCTTAATTTTTCCTCCAATGCCTGAAATAAGCAATTTAAACACATTATATTCAAATGTGACATTTTAAGGGTAATAATTAGGTAGTGGGCTGATGCAGCACACGCTACAGTAGCACTTACATTTCAGTTTTCACATCTTCATACTGTTTTTTATGCATCGTAATCCACAGACAAAAGAAAAATAGATCGCACTAGTTAAGACAAAGTTAAAAGTACCAATATATACTAGTCCACATAAAAAGAACAAATTTTAAAAACCCAAAGAGTCTAAAGACAGCAGCACTCAGTCTCATGAAACCAGAGTTGTATCTTGGTATACTTTATCCCAATAAAAAATTCACATAACTACCTGGAAAAATAGTAGCAAAGGTGTGACAAAACACTCATTTGAGAATTTGCTTATTCCCTTCCCATAAACCATCCGAGAAGTTCATTAACAAAAAAAAACTGAAACAGGACAGTTTAGTCCCATTTCTACTCCTTTGGAGTCCTTCTGCTCTAAAGGACAGGGGTGCCGTCCTCGATGGCGCCATGTCCCAGTTCTTCCTACTGCAGTGCTCCACAAAGACTCCTGAACTAACCTTGTAGCCATGAAAAAGACACGTTTGAGGCCAAGGAGCCAAGGTCATTCACCTACATTTTGCCCATCTTATAATCCACGAGTCATAATTTTTTTCTATCACAAACTACCAATCACTTTCTTCTGCATAATAAAAATATACTGCTTATCCATAACTGTGAGAAACAACTGTTCTCAAAGACTAAGTAGGAATGATTTACCGTGTATTAAACTAAAGTCTACTGTTAATAAATATTTTTATAAAATAGAGTTTAAAGTGTGCGGCCGAATGTATTACAATAACTGAGAGAGACACATTAGTGTACCTACTGCTAAGTAAATCTGAACTTTATTAGATTAAATACACCGCAGGTACAGATACATATATTTAAGCTACCACCAACAGATAATAGTGAATTAATACATTTCCTTTTATGCACTTTTCAAATGCTTTGGCATTTATGAAATTCTTTCTACATTTATGAAACAGCATCTCTGATAAGACCTTTTCCTTTTTTTTTTTTTAATTTAAATGTAACTCTCCATATTACAAAAAGAAATAATCTTTTGCAAATCACCTATGCAAGCAATCTCTCAATCACTGCCAGCTGTTTGTCGTAGATGAAATGAGTACCTTCACTGCACAAATGTTTTAAAGAATAAGAATATGTAATGAATTTGTCATACAGTTACACAAAAGAATAGTTGGCCAGTCATACCACCATCAGATCAGCAGAAATTACAGCTAATTTCAAGACCAGACTTGGCTCCCCAGGGCCATATAAACTGAGCTGGAATATAAACAGGATTCCACACATTGCCCAGGGAGACAAACCAGAGTTTCCACCCCCTTCGCCAAAGATGTACAGACTGCCAAAGATGAGTATTCCGAGATGTCTATCATTGCATGAAGCCTTGCCTCATAATGCTTTTCCTGTTTGCTTTATGAATCAATCTGATGCTGGCTGACTTAAAAGCTTTTCTTCCCTAGCCCTGATGGTAAAATGAAGCAGACTTTAGGATTCTGGAGAAGATCAGAAAATGCCTCCCACTTCATTATTTTGTGTGGGTTTTCTTCCAATCAGATTCAAATGTTTGGAGACTCCCACAAGGCTCAGTTCTTGAATTTATAGTGTTCTATGCATGTGCTTTTTCATTTGGGGTGCCTGATTCAGGGATATACTTTTAGGGTATTAATTTAAGGATACACTTTATGTGCATGATAACTTGCCCTGATTGTTCTAATGTCTGAGGCCATCTGAAGGCTTTCAAATTTGCCTGAACATCTAAGCAAGGTATACTCTAGAGATTTCAGAAAGTCCTCATAGTCTAAGGAAACCAGCTTTTTATCCATTATATACTTTCTGGAGTGATGTGTATTTCTTGTTTTCTATTTCTTGTAATAAAAAGCCCAGGGAGACAAATAAGAAAATGGAGGGGGCAGGGCGGAGGGGGTGGAAATCAAAAAAGTAACAGGGATGGTTTCTTTTAACCTAAACTGTATGGAAGGAAGCTCTTGATGCTTATATCCATTAAAAAAATTTTTGTCATCACCTCTGCAACAACCAAAGCTACACTAAAAATCTCTCAGATGCAATCATGTATAAAATATATTTCTTTATATCCCTCTATATGACACCTGCAAATAGAAGTAATTCTGAGCAAACACTTAGCACATGCAAACTAATTATAATGCTGTGTAACCAAATGCCCACACCTCATATTTCCAGATGCTCAGTTGTCAAGGTGAACAATACACCCACACAAAACTGGCAGGTAATCAGATCTTCTTCACATTAAATTTATTTTAACAGTCTTTGCTTTTAGACTCAAATGAGCCTCAATCCAAGTTTGGCAATTTCTTTTTGCTTCCACAATTTTAGGTGAGCATCGTGTGTATTTGCCTCAGAAGTAACTTTTGCACACAATCTTACCACTAACTTAAACAACAAAGAAAATCCAAAAAGGAGACAGATTATATTTATAACATTAATATACTGGCAGAAGATGAATTCTACCCTTTTCTTCAAAAATTGATAAGATATTGCAAGATTTTGTCATTTTTTGGTCCTGAAAACCTCCACTACATAGCATAATCTGAACCTAATATTAATTACCCATATAAAACTGTGGTTTTATCTCAGTTTTATTAAAGACACTTCATCCCCTGGCTGCAGGAAAGTCAGAGTGCTGAAGACTGATACATTTTTACTCTGTTTCCAAAGTATTTCAGTAAGGTTCCCAAGACATCAGTGACTGTGTTGTTCTCATACAATGACACCAACAACATCAACATAGTTCAAGGTTCTACCTTTACTTGCACAAAGCTGCCTATAACAATGACACAAACTGCTAGAAAGGAAATGTTCAGAAAAATAGGCAATTTAGAGATGGTGTGAAACAGAGCGTCTGCATTGAAAGAAGAAAGAAAAACTATTAAAGAAGGCAGTATAAAAACTGGCATCAGAAAGAATTGTGCCAGTAAACGCAGCTTTTTGCCTTCATAGACAAAATGTACAAATCTGCAAATCACAGCAGGCAGTGGTGCAGGAGCTGCCAGTTCTCTCCAACACCTCAAAGCACACTGGTTCCATTCTCCCGGAAAAGAAAGCCTTGGTAGTTCTTCTACATGATCAGCTTGTCTGAACTTTAAAATTTAGATCAGCAGTATTTTCATATTTCGATCAATCATTTAAGTACAAACATAGCACTTACCTAAGGTGTCTAAACAGTAGTGTTTCTTCAGCCAAAAATACCATTAGAAATACTGATGAAACTCAATTTAGCCAGAATAAAATAGAAAAACATAACATACAGGAATTAATTAATTCTTAACATACAGACTTATCTGCTATTTTCTAACTCTTCACCTCTACCCCCAGCCAAAATATTCTCAATGTAATTGATATGCAAGTAGATTTAAGAAATCCTGATCAAACTCCTTGTCTTTCTGGAAACCATAAACTAAAAACACCAAATTGCCATGTCTGTCTTCAGTAAGCAGGAATAAGGAGCACTGTTATTGGAAAGGATTCTAAAAATCATGTTCCCTTGAATTTTCTTTTAAAATTCATTTTTATAGGTACTTGAACTCTGGAAGAACCAGTTAAAGAAATTTTGTCAAATTCAAACAAATGTTATAGCTTGAAGAAACGAAAATGTACATATAAGGACATGAAATGAAAAATTAGAGGAAACCTGAAAAGCTGATAGCTACAAAAGTTCTGCAGACATTTTCTTTGTAAATTAGGTGTATCTGAATTTATGTTCTCAGAGTTAAGCAAAACACTCAGATGCATGCCTAATTCTCTCCATTTGACATTTAAAATAAACAGATATTAATTTTGATGAATATGAAAGAAACGGCATTCATCAGGGACCACCACCGAAGTATAAAAGAAAAGTCAATAGTCCATCACGATGGACAAGTCCAGCAATAATCTCAATGGCCTCAGTACTGCACTTGAGCAATGAGTCCAACACCATTCCTGACCTACATAAAACAACTTAGAGATGTAAAGAAGAGTATGAGGGAGAAAAGAGGATTTTTTACACCAGCTGAAAACCACCATATTGAATCACAAGCCAAAGTACTTCTCTGCAATAATCAGACTCCCATTTATTCCTGAACTCATGCATGTAAGTGGGGCTTATGAAGTTTTACTAACATACCTGAAGACAAAGTACAAGGAAAAATAATCTGAGCATTAAGAAACTCAGCTTTTCTTTGACCTGTACATCAAAAACACCTTCAGCAACCACATGTGTTCTCATACTGGAAGTTTGTCCTCTGGCAACAGACCACACAAAAAAGTTTCAAGTGAAAACATAATTTGCATATGGAGCTTGAAATGCATGCGGGACAATTTAGTGGGTAATTGAAAGTGCACAGAGAGTTCTCCTAAAAGGTGCTACTGAAACTCCACTTTCACCAGAATTGTTGAAAATTTGTTTATTTTCTTTGTAGAAGGAGCAAAACTTCCAGGGGGACATTCCTGTTTTGCACGGTATCATTAATCTCTTCTTCCCTTACCAAAATTACTTCCTCAAATTTAGGAAAAGGGAAGAGTTATTGCTTCACGCATATTTTCAGAAAAAGAAACTTGGATGACAAACAATTCCTCCCTTTTCACCATTTTCTTTGAGAACGTATACCAAAACACTTGAGTATCTGCAGCAAAGGACAGCCATATATTTGTTTTCAGGGGCAGTCAATTAGAATCAGAAAACTTTTCTTCTGCAAAGAAAATATACTCTAGAAACATCTCAGCTAAAAAACTCTTTTCAGTGCATATAAAGCTTTAAAACTGCATAAGAAAATATGCCTTTTGTTTAAAGCTAAATGTTGAAATAGTCATTTCTTAGTAACTCAGGTGCACTAAAAAGAGTAATTTAATTCCCAGTAGGACACATAAATGAAACGTTGTTGGGAGTTATAAACCAGGATTTTTAGCTATTTGGTTTTGGGTGTGGCAATCTTTTTTTCAGAAGACTATCTTTTATTAAAAATCACATCTTCAAATTCTTAAAATGCAAAATCCTTACGGTAACAAATCCTTTGTGTAATCCATAGAGTTTTAAAAATCCTTATCCAACAAACCCATTATTTTAAAGACATATTTCCACTACTTCCCTCCCATTTAGAAGCTTGAGCACACAAAGAACTTTTTAATAAGGCTGAAAAAGGAAGAATATCCCATCAGTTTTAGAGTAAGTGTAATACAAACTGTGGAGTAATAAAGGAATTCTACCTTAGGGTGTAACTAAGAATAGAGTTCCCTCGCTCCTGCCATCAAAAGCATCCAGGCAACACTTAAAAGGGTAATGTCACAGCAAAGATTACCAAATACAATCCCAGGATCCAGAACACACAGTATAGATGCTGCTGTGTGCCAGCTCCTCTCTGCATAAATAATAAAACCCAAACCCATATCAACATGGATGGTACTGTGAGACAGGCCATGACTAGCAGAACTAACACAGTGCTTGCAGTGTTCCTATAGGCCAGTTCCTCTAAATAGAGGAAACCAGTTTTCCAATAAGTTCTTCCCATATTCATACAGCTAACCTACTGATAGTTTTCTTAAACAAGCTGAAACCTAAGAGTTCTGTCCTAGAAAAACAGAAAGACAAAGGGTGATAATCCTGTTTAGCGCTTTCCCCGCCCTTCCAACCTACGCATACCCAGAAATAGTTGATCCATTTCTGCTCTGCACCAGGGCTCCTCTTTAGCCTGACTGAAGATGCAAAAACAATTTAAATTACTAAATTATGAATTTAGTAGCACAATGGCCCTGTCAAAACCAGAGTCACACTCAACAACTTGAAGCCAGAAATACTACATATTTCACACACTTGCTGCACAGAGCTCTTAAGGTTATGAAGAATGTGTTAGGTGTTAACATGCACAGAACTTCAAACATGCTGTTCACTTGTCTGGTAGGAATCCTTTGATAAACTTCACATTGATAAAACATCCATCACTGTACACAGCCTGAGCCAACCCAGAGGAGTGCTGGCCCATCTCCATGTTGCAATAATACTTCAAACTGATTCGCAAAGGACTCTAATTTTGAAAAGTATGGTTCTATTTACTAATGCCCACACTTACTAATAGAGAGATTGTTTTGTTACGACCTTTTGTAGCCTAGCTTTTCACATCTTTCGCCTTCATGTGGACTTGGTGAAATCACTAGGTAAAATAACTTATGGGTTTGATTTTCAGTTCCCTAATTCTCCAGGAAGTGCTTTTCTAAATATGGGTAGGTTTGACTTATACGCATTTAAAATTACTGCTGGCTTGGGCCATTTAGTATTTAAACTTTAACAGCAGAGCCAGCAATCAGAGTTAATAGGACTTCAAACATGTAAGTTCACTGTCTCTGTGGCATGGCACATTTTTTAAAAATTCAAATAAAGTTTTGTGACAATATTTGTGCTGTCCGCTAGGGCCCCATATTGAGACCAGTGCTCGCCAAGCCCTCCATCACTGGGATTGAGCACAGCCTCAGCAAGCTCAAGCTGACACCAGGCTGAGCACCTTGTTGGTATTGCTGAGGGAAAGATGGGTGAGAAGGACAGTGACAGGCTGCAGGAATGCGCTCCTGGAACCTTCAAAGGCAAACTCCTGTACCTGGCTGGGGGCAACGCCCGGGATCAGAGCAGGCTGGGTGACGAACGAGTGCTCTGAGAGCAGAGCTGCAGAAAAGAAGCTGCACCTACTGGTAGATGAAAATGTAGATATTATTTTCTAACAAAGACTACAGTTATCATATCATCATGTAAGATAAGAAGAACATCAAAACTCTGAGTTAACAGAATTCTCTTCCCCTAGATATTCAGGGAAATGTCACTCTGCATTCCCAAGTGTTCTATTATAGCTGTTAGGTTATGCAAATTTATGGCGGAGAGGGACATGACAGCAGTAACCTGAGAAGATAAGACACAGACAATTTTTCACACCATCTGAGTGATGGGTGTGCTTTGGCAGGTGGGCATTTTGGTTTGGACTTCAAAAAAAAAATCTAAAGCTAAAATTTTATGCTTGTCAAAAAAAAAAAAAAAAAAAAAAAAAAGCCCCACAATGAACCAGTCTCAAAAAAATAAAAAAGAAAGAAAGAAATTAGTTTGTATTGACTTCTAAAATAAAGATCCTATTTTTGGATCTGCCAGAAAGAGAATTTAAGGCACCAATTCAATGCAGCTCTGCCTATCAGCTCAGATTTGCCAACCCAGTTAGTCTTTCTCAAGAGGGAAGAGGTAGGGGGTAACGTCTAAACATTTTAGAATGCAGAACACTCATTCCACTCTGAAATTCCAAGAGCATATTAAAATGAGAAAAATACAGTTGACAGTATATGAGAATACTGGAGTGAGGCGAAGACCACCACTACAACAGCCTTGCTGTACAGACTGTGTTCTACCACAACTACAGAAATGTTTAAGTCACACAGGAAAACAACCTGCACAGGTAGTTAGTTGAATATTTATCATTCTGTAAAGTTTGTCAAGAGCCTGTTAAAGTGAAGCTCATACATCAGCTCACAATAATTTAAAAAAAAGAAAAAGGAATAAAATCCACTTAGCACCTGCTCCAATTCTTTTTCCATTGCCTGGGAAACTAAGTGTTGCTTGGTAACTCAAATCCATCTGTTCAAATTTCCTCTTCCAGTCTTCCATTTTTATCAGAAGATAAAAGCCACCCCTGAACTGAAAATATGATTGAAAAAACCCCACAACACATATTTTATCACTGCATAAGAGACATAACAGATCCTTATCTGTATTTAAATTATGGCAGAGTGAAAAGTGCCTGATATTGTCTCTTAGAAACAACAACACTTAATATTGCAGATTACTTTTTTTAAGAATGGAAATAGAAATCATTTATTTTACTCCTTTTCCTTACCTCAAGGCTGAGATACCACTTCCTCACACAGTTCAGGCTTCGGTCTTTCCTGTATTTATATGCTGACCTGAACACCTATAGACCAAGGGCTTTAAGGACAGTTTAAAAACTACATCCCTGTGCATCAGTACTCAACATAAATGCTGAACACATAAATATATCCAAATGCTGCATTTTCTCCAGAGATGTAAATCAAAAGAATCCTGACCAAAATTACTGCTATTATCTGTTGCGATTATAAACAAACCCTAAAGCAGAATTTTTCAAAACTCTGCAAATGGATGTAAAGATGTTTGCATAGGTTAGGACTGGAAAACGAGCAAAAGAAAGGAGATAAACTGCATGTGGACATAGGATACTAAAATCTGTACAGAAGACATGATTACATGTATTTTTCTTAAAATTCACCATGTTACAAACAGAAGTGGCAACAATAACACACCACCATTATCTATGCTTTCCATATTTTACTTTTTTTAGGCACTAAACTTACCTCAGTATAGGTATGGGGTTTGGTTTGTTCCCATAACTTCTCGAATCACTATTGCAAAAGACCTGAATACAGCATGTGCAGTTTCAACAAATAAAAGTGCCTTCATATATTGAGAAAAATAACTACATGCCATGTCTTATCTGATTCCTTTATCTTTTTGAACTCAAAAACTTGGAATTACTGGTATTACAAACATCTTTTGTCATATTTGTTTCAAAAGACAGGCAGAGTCAGTTCAAGGCTTTTCAGAGTAATACTTTGTTTCAGGAGAACTTCACGAAGAAGGGGGCTTAAATGTTTTCCTCTCTTAGCCAGACTGTCCTTCTTCAGAAGAACACATTCTTTTTTTTAATGTGGCACACAGGACAGTGTAATGCTCACGACCAGCCCAGAGGTACTGCAAGGACCTGAATTCATATCCAAGAAGGAGCTTTCCGTTCTTTATCATTTCTCCTTTCTCTTGTACATGGAAATGAGAGCTTAACTTAGTCTAAAGCAACTATGGGATGCATAGATAAGACACCATCAACCCCCTCCAGTTCATACACTGAAGAATATGTAAAAAGCAGAGGGGTTACAGCAGCCAAAAGTTTCAACTTACGGATTTTTGAATGTCCCGATAAAGAAGTCTACACAAATTGCTCCCCCCTTGCAGGATTTGCACATATTCACCAGCAGCATTATTAAATGGACATCCACACAGACCTTTACATACCTGTGTACGTTTCATACAAAGTTAACTACAGATTACCAATATCAGTGGCTCTCCCACAAAATGGTCATTTTTAATCATCCAAGTGGCGAAGTTCCCTCTGTACATAGGAACCCAGAACACTTTATTCAGCCCACAGCCTCTTCCTTTCTGCTCACTGGACAATCATGCCGGGTTGCACACTGCTACCACTTTGATTAAAAACTTGCAACTCATCACTAACCAAAAGACCAAGTGCACATCTGTTTTATGTGTAAAAATACAGACAGTTCCCATCCATAAGCAGACACATCCTGTCACTATGTCATTCCAACAGCATTTGGGTCACGCATTAAATTTACTTCTCATTTTTAGGTAGGAAGGAAAGTCAGAGCACAGATTCAGTGTTTCATGAAGAGCTACCTCATCCACCCAAGCTAAGGATTGCACAACCCCAGCAGTCCCACTCAAGAACTGTTTCTTCAGCAGGACACCGAAACACAACTCATGGCACACTGTATGTGCAAGAAGTAATCCAGATCCACAGCTGAAGGAATCCACAGTGGTGCCTCCTTCCAGGAGGAGGAAAGCACAGGCAGGGCTCCCCTCCAGCCTAACAGCCTTGAGCAGCACGGGGATGCACTGCTCTGCTCTCCAGGGCGGTATTAACGGCAATATATTCCTGTGATTTATACTAGTTCAATTAGCAAATCTATTTTGGTATTTATGAAGATACCTCTGAACTGGAGAAGTTATTCTGATGCCATTTTGATTCAATTAGCTTGGATATTTGCCTCATGACAGGCAAATATCACTTATCCAATTGGGGAGCAGATAAATGTAGAATAGAAACAATTATCAACATGCTAAAAGACCCTTATTAAAGTCATTTCAGTCAATAAGCCATTTCTTCAAGGTTTTTCTCACACTAAACATGTTCCATAGTACAGCTACAAGCTAAAACTCCACTTCAGAACACTTTTTCCCCCCTCACAAATGCCAAAAACATAAAGTACCAGCCATGTAAATGATAAAGCACATGACCAATAAAAGTGTTGGTTTACTTCTCCATTTTGACTACACACAAAAAAAAAAATCAGTTTTGTACAACCATGAAACTACCTTCAGTTTGACAAGGAAATTCGCAACAGCACAGGCTGGCAGAGGAATCCAGTGTTACTATGGAGATTTGATTTGTAAAGTTTCCCTTCTAAAGAGCAATTCTCTTTGGAAAACAAAATATGTTGTAAAAAATTCTTAGCCATAATGAGAAAAGCAAATCTGAAAAATTCTTTATCTCTATTTAGAACTTCATAAATGCATTAACACTTCAATCTATATACTGTTGACAAAATTAGCATAATGAAAACTTGCAGGTAAGCGTATACCAAATGAATTCTTTTCAGAATATTCTATGACCTAAAACTCAGAACAGAGGAAACTTTGGTCTGTGCCACATGGACTGTGATAAGCCTAACAAAGGAGAACCAACCTTTTTCTTCTACTTAATTTTAAGTTTTTTCAAAAAATCATCTTGCAGACATTAATAATATAGCTCTGAAACAGCTGAGCAAAAAATGCTAAATAAGTGAAAACTACAAAATTTCACTGAATAGTTCCTTGCCAAGTCTCCACCTTAACTACTATATTTCAGGGGATTAAAATTTTTCTCTCATCATTTAGTCTTAAGCCCAGTTATTAGAACATAAATATTAATGTTGTTAACTCAGTGATTATCAAGCTAAAGAAAATTCATATGCACTAAGGCTGCACTGAGCTATCTCCCCTCACTTAAACATATTTATGGTTCACTTATCTGTCAATTCTTAAACTTTTCTTCTGATATTTCTGTTATGAGTTCAGCATGTTACTGCTGACACTTTTCTTTAGGGATTCTGTAACTCATACTGACTATTCTTTTCTTTTCTTTCCCCTCTCTCTCCACACTACAGAGCAGCTCTCATGCTCACTACCACCTGAAATGTTTGATTTCACATTTATTTCATATTTCTCTCTTAAAGTCTTTATAGACTTAGACAAGGTCAGTTCTAACAATTCTTTCAAATGTGGCAGTTTATTTTCTATGCCTTCCCAAAGCATCCCTGTGAGGAATTTGATCTAGGCCTTCTGTAAATCACAAGGGAGCTTGAATCTGTCACTGGTTTAAGCACACAGGACTCGCTGAACATGCCAAATCTTCAGTCTAGATATTAATGTCATGCATACATGTTCCATAGTTTTAATTCACTCCTTAAGCTAAATTGAGAAGCTCTCAACAAGTACAGAATGTACCAAATTGTTACTAAATCACAAAACAAATCCAAAATCAGTTAAGTTACCCAGTAAGTCTATGAATTGGCACATTTTCCTTCATTTAAATATAGCAGTAGACCAATTATAATCATTACCCTAACTCTACTGACATCAGATAAAGCTTATAAACACATTTTGGCACAAAATAATTCAAAACAAAGAGTTGCAAATAGTTTAAGGGTTAAAAATACAAGAGGTAGATTAACTGTACAGAAAAGAGAGAAACTGTGTGGAATAAGACCTGAAACCTAGAGAGTATCAGAAGTTAGTTGGTGGAAAATTGCCAACTACATAACTCTGTTGACATATCACAGAAACAATTTATTTCATAGTTTACTTACCACATTACTTCTTGGTTAAATACTATCTAGTTATTTACAGCTCTCTATGGACTCTCACAATAGAGTCAGGCAGATTTTCTAGGCCCCCATGTCTTATCACACAGCCTCCACTTCCAAAATCACTTCTTCACATATCCTGCCAACTGATGGACTTATCCCACAAAAGTCAAAAATTCCTGGCATCAACTCCTACCTCACAGCAATATCTTCAGGAACAGGTCCACAGTCAGTACCCCAGCACGCTAAAGCCTCCCTTTACAGGCATTATTCATTTTCTATTTGGATATTGCTCTGTGCCTCTTTTCAGAAGGCTGGATTTCGGGGCTGAACTCTGGCTCTCAGCAGGTCTCTGTGAACCAATGGTTTGACTCTTTCCTTATTTACATCAGCACAGGTGTCATTCTAGTCAGTGTCACTGCAGATTAAATCATGTGCACATCTGTTAAGTACAGCCACAATATGAAGCTCTTACTGTACTTAGAGGCAATGGAAAGAAAATGGATATAATATCTTCATTTAGTAGCAAGCCAACAATAAAGCATCATCCCATGTTAAACGTCTCATTTGCACTTGTCTCCTTCATTGCTCAAGTCCTCCACACCACGTAACTCTGGAAACAGGTTTGGAAGCGTATTATCCTATGAAAAACCTAACGCCAAATTTTCGTTGCAACTGTAATAAAAACATACTTATGAATACCTGTGTTTTATGTATTTTTATTGTAAGTTCTTGGTCTTATTGCATTTGGATGACAGCATTTTCTTTGGTACAGTTTACAACATAAGGACATTTACACAGAAATGAGTGCAATATAATCCTTTTCACAGGCTTCTTCTGATCCTCTTCATGTTTTCTGTGAGGAAGATGATGGCACACAGGGTGAGATCATCACAGGGTGATCTGAGAGAAAGAATGGTACAACAATGGCTTAAATGACTTTATTTTACAGAGCAATTAGGTCAAATTACTGCAATTCTATATTTCATTAATATCTATCATGTAGCATTCTAAGAAGCAGCTAATCTATAGGCCCCAATGGGCAGAATTACAAGCCAAGGAACTTCATTACCTGCCTGAATTTAGTCTTTCAAGTTGGGAACATCAATTCCTTTTTCTGACCTTCCTCCTATGCAATGCATTTCCTACCAGATGCTAAGAATCTGCAAGACAGAAAAAGGGAAAAAGAACCCTAAATTGATCTGTAGCTCACATCATTATCCAACCCCTTAAAACAAAAAGTACACCGAGAAATTATAATATAATGACAAAGTAAATTTAACTGAAAAATTAGAAAACAAAAATATTCCCAGATACATGCACAAATTGTTAGCTCTGTGATCACAAACATAAATACAAGTGTGACTGACAAATAATTTATTCACTGGAGCAAACTTACCACAGAAAGGTTGGTAGGAACTTCTGTGGTTCACCAGGAGCAATGGGCCACCCTGAGGGCCCCCCTTTAGTTCTTCTGCTACACCCTGACGTTCTCCCCATCTGCAGATGTACGCATACAGAACATTCCCTATATACAGAATAAGTACCATTTTATGGGGTTCTGTTGAATTAATCAATGGCTGGTTCATGAAATGAGAAATAGTCAAGGTAATGAGGATTTTCCTGCTCAGGAACCAGACCTCAACAATGTGGTTCAAAATTTCACTCACGCGTTCTCTTTCCTATGTATAAGAAGAAGAATTGAATCACAGTATCTTTCTCTCTGTTCTTGAACAAATTCTGTTAGAACAGCTTTTAAAAACAGTTCTTGGAAACTCAACTCAATTATCACAGCTTATCTGGTTGTAAACAATTAGTCTGCAACTACTTATTCACAATAAACAGCATTTTAGAAGTTAGAATTAAGGAATTTTTGACACCGTGCTGTTTCACTTATGCATTTCTCAGGGGACTGGCTGTTGCATTGGGTTGGGATGGGGTTTTTCCCCAATAACTAAGATTCACATGAATTATTTTTACCTCAGATTACTCAACAGCCTTACTCATGAGGGAGGTCTTTGCTGATAGTCAGATGATAGTTTCCAATACTTGCACATCAAATAATCTAGGCACAGTGCTTAAACATGATCATGTCCTATTACCAACATTTATTTACACATTTATAGCCATATCTGGCTATAAATTATGATTTACCTACACACATCTGAATTGTGACAGTTGACTTTATCAACAGATAGCAGCTGAAGAAAAAACTGACTCTGTACTTCTATTATTAGATTAGCTCTATATGATCATTAAACACAGATTGAGGTGACTGTAGACCAGAACTTTCAAACCTGAGTGAGAAGAGACTTTGCCTCAGGTCAAGGCCTAAAGAACACAGCAAGAACAACTCAGACACAGCAGCAAGAGCTGGAGAGAGAGCAAATTATTTTCCAGATAACACAACTTAGACAATGAACCTCATGGGTTTCTCCCACTATTCAAAGACCCAAGACTTCAGAATCTGAGAAACTCAAATCTAAACCAAAATATCTGAATATTCTCATGGCTGGAAGGTAGGAGCTCAAAAGTCTCTCAGATATTTAATTATCATTTTTAAGTAAAGGTATTCAAAATAAAATATTGACATGAAAACTTCCTTGCAAAAGTGGAAGGAACTGCAGGTGTCCATCAATTATTTTCTGCACATGTTCAGAAGTCCCTCTACTATTGCCAACACTAAGATACAAAGTGCTGGCTCAAAATTTAAATATACCTGAATGACAGAACATTCTTTATCTTTCTCCTGGAACTCAGTGTAATGAGGATGTTCAGAGAGGGCTCTACCCTTCCATTCTCAAGCAGCTCAGCTCAACACACTTGTACTGAACTACCTTCACCAGGGCTGGACATGCTCAAATATCCACCTGGGTAACATGAGACTGTCACAAAGGCTGAGCTTCTGCCAAACTGCTGGAAGCCACCGAGTTATCTTTCCAGTAATTCAGAAAAACCACCCCAAGGTGGTGTGGGAAAAGCATTTACCACTTCAGTAGAGTTTAAGGACTAGAAGTCTCATGGTATATTGAAATACCACAAAGACAACTCTCTCCTCAGTTTTTGCAGATAAGAGTTTTGCACATGTTTTAGGTGCAAATGCTGTTTTTTCACATGAATACATATAAAGGTCACTGGGCTTCAAAGGTCCAGGCCCTGAACACATCTTGTGTGGTCTTTATTTTCTAATATTAACTTACAAAATTTTGCTCAGCATCCTTCAAACATAATGAGATTAAGATCATATCCTATTAAGTTGCAAATACCCTAAAGTACCAGCAGAATCTATTCAAAGAAGCCAAGCAAAATCCGAGACAGGTACATCTCACTTTTACTTCTCAGACCACTTCTCTGGTGGCATTACAAGAAAACAAAGCATCTTGAATATTTTAAGTTATGAAATTTGATTTTGTCAAGACTTTCAGCAAAACCATAAAAACATTTTTCAAAGGATTTGCCTTGATCAGAAAAAAAAAAACCTGCTGAGATTTCAATGCCAGTAATTTCCAACAGAAAACATTTAACAGAAAGCAGTCTGGGCACTGCTCAGGTTACGGTGAATGTATTTTATACTTAGGCTTTTGCATTACCATAACACATTATCTCATATAATTAGATTTTTCCAAAACCTCTAGAAAATGAACTTTCCACATGCTCTGGATTTTTGTTTACTGCCCAAACATGGTGTGCATGAACTGAACAATGCATTGTAGTAACAGGAATTATGAAAGAGCAACACTACAGCCTAATGGCCTATAGAGAGAGTTCTGTAAAACTATCATCACTAGCACAATATGTCCTAAACATATTACAGACTTTTAGTTTTGATCTTGATATCAAAAAGAAAGGGCAGAGATAAAAAACCCACCCAATATAAACCCCAAGAATATCCTCAATAACTCCTTAGCTGCAAAGCTATTCTTCTGCTATTATGATCGAGTACACACAGTCTAAAAGTCAGTGAAGAAATCCTATTTTTCACATGCCACCCACCAAGCTGCTGTATAAGACTCTCACTTACTTTCTGATATTTTTGCCTTTCCTGCTTTCTTGCTATTAAGCAATGAACAGATGGCCCACAAAGAAAGAAATTATAGCCCATATTGTAACAGTCCATGAGCTACTAAAAAGTTTAAAATCTTTTTATTCAGTGCTATTTTATCTTAACACTTAAAGCAAGACAGACTTTCTTTCACTAATAAATCCAAGAACTGCTTGCTCATTTAACCCCAATTGAGAAAACAAACAAAAAAGTTAGATTTGATTTCTCAGTGCATTAAATTAGACAAGATAAACAGATTCATATATAAGCACACTATATTTTGGCTCAGCTGTTATGGCACAGTGACATCTAAAACAGCTTTTGACATGTGCTTCCGAGACAAAGCAATATATTGCTTCAAATTATCACCTGTAGTGTTGACAATAATGAAAAATTAACGACACCTCATTATATTCACTCCTTCCTCCACAATCCATCATTAACTCCATTGCTTTTCAAGAAATCCCCAACCAGTCCCTGAAAAATGGCAAAGAACTTTGTTCTCTACAGGTCATTTCCTGCTTTTTTATCTTGCTGGTTTCCATGTTAGGTGAGTCTGTCTCCGAGTGTGACAACATTTAAAATCCCATGTCCTTCAGGAACTCGGCAGCCACAAGAAACACAAGTGTAATGTAATAATGACTTGTAGTTCTGTCATCACACTGAACAATCCCAATACAAATTACTTTGTTCGGGTACCAGAGTGCATAAATCCACTCTTAATAAACTGGTTTAACACAGCTGAGAATAAAATAACTGTTAAAGACACTTCCTTTTCCTAGCAAGCTTTTGATAGGCTGCTCACTCAAGAAAGCATTGGAAAAACTATTTTCTGAAGTACATCTCCACAAGTGTCAGGCGTTCTGGAAGAGATTCCACAGGTACTCCACTCTGTGTTACATATTGACCCTTCTTCACAGGAAGTGCTAATTTTTAAATTTATTTTTACACCAAGCATCAGGATGTGTAGTGCTTCAAATCCTAAATGTTGAAGTTCAACAGTTTCGACATCCAGAGCTCTGAAGGCATGCAAAACTCAGAATTAGCACGAAAAATCAGACAGTTCAATTCTAACTCTGACAACAAAACAGGTATTCTATAGAGAATTACATTCCTTCACCCAAAACCTCGCCATTTTATACTTTCTAACACTTTTATAAATTTCATTGTGTCACTAATGAAAAGTTACTTCCACAGTTGGAAACATTCATGACAGAAGCACTGTTATTATCACTGTCAGAATTATTAGAAAACACTTATGAGATGCAGTAAACACAAGCTTGAATTTCCACTGGAGCAAAAAAATAAAATACTTGTCTAAAACATCTTTAAAAGAACATTTGGCTATCTTCAGAATCCATCTCCTCCATGAGACATTTCACATAGTACTCCTATCATGCAAAAGAACTAAAACAAATCATCCCCCAAACCATTTTTACAGGTCCATTAATACCACAAATATCACTTTCTATAAAGTGTAATACTTCCATAGAATACTCTTACTGTAGCCAGGAAATTCACTTGGAAAAGGAAAGATTGATAGTCTGTACATTGGCATGGATTTTTGTGTACTCTGTATTTATCTTTTCTTGGGCAAAAATTTTGACAATCACCTGATGATGAGACAGAGTAAACACCAAAGTGAGCCAAAGGTCTTACAGAAAAGTCTCAGTTGTTTCAGGCTGATACTGTTATTGCTGAATTCCCTCCTTCAAAGTGAAATGAAAAAGGGATGGTAGACAAAACTTCAGTACATTATGTCTGGAGTATTTAACACAGCTCTGAAAAAGAAGGAGAGGACATTCCGTGGAAAGAAAACCCTTGCAGGACTTCAATAAAGCTGAGAGTTGCTGCAACCTCAAGCTGCAGCAGCAGTAAAGACCAGAAACACTAATGACTGCCAAGTTCACAACGAGTAACTTTGACCTGGACAGAAACAGGTCAAATAAATTTAGTTGTCATAATGGCAAATGCAATTATTCAAATCACATATAAAACCTATTTCAATCTGACAAAGCAATATTTCTTCATAAATTCCTTCATGCTGTAAACTGCCTGACTTTTACTTTCCTGTAGTAGATATCCACCCAAAAAGAAAGTGCCTAACTCCTACAAGCTGGCTAAATACATTAAGCCAGCTCTTTTGTGCCTCTTCCCAGGAGAGCTTCTGCTCTGAGTGTCAGCATTCTGTAAATAACTAGTAAGCATTTCACAAACATCACAATATCACGATGCACACACCAGTTCCAAACCCTGTTTGGCAGCATTTGTAATTGCACAGCCTACCCTTTCCCTTATTGATGGACTTCACCACTGTTATTCCACCCCATGATTTGAGCAGGAAGGGATCACAGGCAATATTCAAACACATTTGCCATTAGACCTAAAGCCCCACAACACTGAATGAAAGATGCTTGTGAAGTTCAACTACCATAAATTTATATGCTGGGAATACTCAGCCTGTTAATCATGTATACATAATTGGTTTCCAAAGAAATAAAAGGGAAGATTTTATGAAATGTTCTGATTCCATTTTTCCTATCAGACATAAAAACAGCCAGGTTTTCTGGATGTTGAAACAAGTTTTTTTTTTTGTTGTTTTTTTTTGGTTTTTTTCCTGGGGGCCTATGCTGCAAGCAATTCAGAACCAAAAAGGCTAAAAAATTAAAGTTTTGCATGCGGCATCTGGCTTCTAGATACATTAGAGACAAGAAACCCCTCCTGCTGAAGGACACAGAGGAAACAAATTATCAAAGTAGTCCCAATTCAGAATCCTTCCAGAAAGCTCTATCCTACCATCCTGAAGCCCACTATTCTATTGTTTTGATAAATTCTATTATCTGAGTTGGTGTTAAAATGAACTTTTTTCCTGGGGGCCTATGCTTCTCTGTTCCAATCTCTTGGTAGGAATCCCTTTTTCTGGCCAATCCTGCTGTGCCTTAATGATGCAGATGGGGAGTAAGCACTGCCAAGACCTCTGTAAACACTCAAGTGCTGTCGAGAGGCTGAAAGGTAACATCAGTTTGATAATGGTTTCTGAAATTTGTTATCAGCAGAAAATCTCTCCTCTGCCACATGTCCTCCTATGTGCAAATAAGCCATTTGCAAGTTGAGAGCTGAAAATTACTCTCTCCAGGCAGATCAGAAACAAGTGAGAAGAAACTGATTGTTCTGACTGAAACATGCAGGTGTTCAGTCCACCAAGGCTCTGAAACAGATCAACATTTTTTTGGGGATAACAATGCATCTGCAATAAAAATCCTTCCTATGCTACAATGGTACACTTCAAAATATAATATAGATTATAGTTCCTTTGTGAGAAAGCTCCACAAGGGAAAAAAAATTGCTTGTGGCATATATGTGTAAAGGCACTACAAAAATCATAAAAATTCACCACCACAAGTTTGTTCATCATTATGTTGCTCAAGCTATAGAAACCTGGAAAGCCACATTTCAATTGAAGTGGAAAAAAAATGCTACATCTTAGGTAACTAGCAGAGTGATAACTCCCCAAGGATACTGTAGCTCTTCATCAAACAGATGTTTAATAGATAACAAAGACAACAAATGAGCAGACAGTGTATTGGGTGTTCTCATCCATTTGACACCTGCACAAAAGCTTATGAAAAAGCAAACAGCAACAAGCTTAATTACTCATATTTGGGGACAGAAAAGTTCAGCAGTGACACTGCCCAGGATTCTTAAGATGTAGCAGCCAAATGTGCTTTCCCTGTGAAAACATCATTCTTTTGAATGGCAGCTTCTTCCTCCAGAGATTGAAACAAGGAATGCTGGGGCCATGGGAGTGCCCCCGTGTCTCACAGGTGCCCCAAGCTAAAAGAGACACTGTGGTTTAATTCAGCACAGCTCAAAACTTGCTAACACCTGAAATGAGCACTGCTGGCTCCCCAATGTGCTTTCAGATGTCTTCTGGCAGTTGCAGTATCAGAGCAGATATGGTGCAACTCCAACCGATTTTAAGAGGAAAACGGCCCTTCAGTTTCCTCTTTCACTTTCGTAAATCAAATTACAATCCTTGACTAACACATTGGGACTGAATTCCACTAATCCCTTCAGACTGCATTCCTGATTTCCTGTAGAAAGTTGCACAACCCTTTTCAGTCTCCTAGCTTTGGTTCTTAGACTTAGCTGTTCTAAACTGCATTCAGATCACAGACTAAAATAAAATCTGTGTGGAATTGTCTTTGCGTTGACTACCATTGTAAAATGAGCAATGAAAAATAACAAATACAGAGAGATTGTCTGTGAAAACAAAACTGAAACACAATCCTCATTCAAGAGAGCCATCTAGTGCCTTCGTGCTCTACGTGAAGGACACAAACCAAGTCAGTTACTGGCTGATTTCTAAGAATTATTTGGGGCCTCAAATTTTTCCCCATACTTTCAAATACCTAGTAATCAATGCACTGTTTCTTGCATTGATTCTTGTCTCTTTTCATCTGAAGACCATTGCTTTAGGTAAGAAACCTTGCAAAAATTCAGCAGAAAATGAAAAAGTTGAAACTTGACTCAGTGTTTGCAGGAACTTGCTGAAAAAATCTCATGAACTGAGAAACTCCTAAAAGTTTCCTTATAAAGATCATGTATTAGAGAAATATTTTTCCCCATGTTTGAGTCAAATAATAAGCTAAAGAAAATAAACCCACATATTTTCACTAATTTTCTTTGTTAAAAATCTAAAGCCTAAGACCTATGGTGCTTTTATAAAAGACTCATACAAGGAAAAAAAATTAGAAAATTAAAAACTTCTTATTTAGCAGACTGGGGGGATGGAAGAGGGAAGAGGTTTTTAAAAGATGAAAAAACATATTTTTTCTTTTGATCTTGGCATCCTTGCAAAGAAAAAAGATGTTTACACCTATATATGTGTGTGCATATATATATACACACACACACATATATATGTATACTACACAGAGATGCAAACTCGGACAGGAGCTGGGCCTGTTGCAGTTTCCTGAAATTCCAGCTTGTGTGACAGCACATGGATTTCCAGTCCAGGTAAAAGGCCAAAATTTTCCTAAAACAACGGAGTCTCAAACTTTGCTAACACAGAACCCAAACCAGAGAAGTGTCCACTGGAACTCCAGGGCAGCCATCTCTCCCCTTTCCCTGCAAATTCGGTTCTCATTCTGCAAAAATGCACCAGCAAAAATGCACATCAGAGCTGTGAGTTAAGTCCGTAAGCTACAGTCATTCATACAGAAAAGGACAGGAAGATGGAGCTAGAGAAAGTTAATTACATTACAGAAAAATGAAGTTATTGGCACAGAAATGAGTAGCAGCACGTTTACAGAACAGGGAACAAGAAGAAACCAAAATTGATCATTTTTCTTTATTTCATTGTGGCTTCTCTCCAAAAGCTTGACGTGCAGGAAGTCATAAATGTGTGAACTGAGCAAAGAGCCTTGCAAAGATGGTATTTTAATTCTGGGAACAACACTTGAATTACAGCAATTCAAGCCAGTCCCCAGATTGCCTTCTTAAGGATGCCCTTTCCAGGAATGCTGGCAGGACCAACACTGATCACCTCCACACATGGAAAGGTATACAGAAATATAGCTTATTTATGGATCTGGTTTTCCTCTCTTCCAATTTTTTTTTTTTTTTAAGTAGCTAATATGAGACAGGGCAGATTCAAACTGACAGCTTTCTCATATATGAGATTCCAAACTACTGGTGGCAGTGTCATGGAGGTCAATCCTGCTTTTAAAGAAACTGATTTCTAAATGAAAAAAAGATTTCCGATCTTTCATGGACTTATAAAAACTGCTGCAACCAAGCACCCTGGCAAAAACATCACAGGGCATAGCAAAATCTGAATAGGCTATGTTAGAAGTAACAACTGTTCTCTAGAGCATTATCAGGTTCTGTCTACTTTCTCATGTCTCCAGCAACTGCCAACACTGCAGAGACTTTCTGTATACCTAAAAACACCTATTACTATTGATATTTTGATATAATGCAATTGTCTTTACAGCAAATGATAAGATTAATATTTTGAGTTGAGGCAGAATAAATAAAAGGAAAGAGACACTAATGAATCTAATAAAAAAGCTCAGTCTAGAATGGTTGTTAATCTGTGTAACCAACCTCAGGGACGAAACGTTTGGTGTCGATAAAGCATTTCCTTAGTAAATTACTACTGGCTCCAGTGTAAGACATTTACAGTAAACACCAAAAGTCTGCAAGGCATCTGTTCTATTCACGGTGGAAGAAGGAACTTTGCTCCATTAATAACTTTAAAAACATGCAATAACTAATTCATGATGGCAGTTCAAATCCTATCAGCAGACTTCATTATTTGACCAAGCTGAGTTCAAAGATAGAGCAAAGTTTTTTAAAAACCCTTGAAAGTTTAGAAGTACACTTTAAATTATTATAAAGATGTGTTGTTCCTCTTTCTACCAAATATAAAAAAGCTGTAACTTTAAACCACCAGCAACAACATTATTTTAAGAATACATCCAAGATAAGAGTTAAAATGTGTATATAAAATCCTATATGATCTCAAAATTTGTTTTAGTGAAATTGTATGTTGTACAGGGAGGGTATGTGTAATATACTTGTATGTATATATAATAAAATACTTGCTGGAATTTTAACATTTGACTTCACTAGAGACTTAGTGGGACTTTGCCTTAGGCACGTTTTTAATAGCAATAATAAAAAAATACTTAATGGTACTTAGGGTAAATAATGTGTGGTCACTATGTTTAAAAAAAAGTAATACCAAACATCTGTGCTAGATTTCCACATGATAAACTCCCCATATTACCTACAGTTTTCCAAAAGTTATAGAGAAACAAATGTTTATTTTAAATTCTGGAAGAGACATGTGATAACCAATTTAAGAACTTAAAGGCAGGCATCTTGTGTTTTCTGACAGGGATGTATATTTAGTGATCTCATGATATTTAATTCTCAACATGAAGAAAGCCATAGTACAACGCTATGGCTTCAAGACAGATTTTCAACCACTAACAGAACAAGCTCTTTTTCTTACGTCTACTTGAAAACACCACTTCGTTCCCCACAGGATACATTAATTTCCTTATCAGGGCAAAGCTATTCATCTTCTTTCAGAGAAAAACAATAAATTTCATCTACCTTTGAAAAACACTAGCAAAAATACTTGAGTGAATTTGGTTAGTTAAAGGCATAGGATTCAATCTAGCAGTGACAGAAAACCAAGTGCAATCTGGGCAAAAACCTCAGAAAGCATGAAAGAGCCCAATATTCTCTTAAAGGGCTCCATCTCCCAAGTGAAGCAGAAACACATGCTCACACTGGTACTCAGAGCTGCATTTCTTCTCTCTTGCTTTGTGATTCAGGAACTAAGGAAATCTTGGCTATAACTCTCTACGAGCTGGGAATTCAGCTCTCCCTGTGAAAGCTTATTGCCGAGATTTTAGATTCCTTGATACAGGGAAAGAAACCTAACCCCATTTTTGCACAGCTTATTTCCCAACCTTTTAGTGAACCTTGCTGACATTGACATTCTTTGCTATTCCTGTAAAAGAACAGGATTCTAACTTCAGCTTTGTTCTTCTTCTCCTGCTCGACAATGGGTCTCACATTTGCTATTTCTAAGGCAAAAAAATCTACACTTTCAACACTCAAGACAAAAGATGACCTCTATATTCTCATCTAAACTGAAGAAGAAACACTTTTGTTCCCTGTCCCTGAGAACAACTTGGGGGGGAATATGAAATTAATTCACTGTAAAGACAGGAGAAACATGCACAGTCTACAGGTAGAAATATCATCTCCTTTCTGCACACCTCGGACTAATCAGTAAATTGGATGTCAAATAGACTTTACTTGGAAGCTTCCATTTTTGTCTATTTTTGGCTCCATTTAGTTCTATTTCTCACTGTCCTTGGTCACCATTCTCATTAAAAACTTGCTTCAAATTCCCTCATGTCCAATATGTAGCCAAATGAGGGTTCACAAACTTAATTGACACCAGTATAGCAGATGAAATACAATCACACCATCACACATCCTTGAAAACAGAGTGCACGCAGACCTAAACCCAGAAATGGTCTGCCAGTTTATAGAACTTATTCCACAACTGTCCCTCATCACAAATTCACTACCATTAACTCCTTACGCAACTCCTTTTAGAATCCATTAATGCATTACATCTGTTCTAATTAAAATTCTGCCCATGAAAAGATTCAGGATCCACACCTTCACAAGAAAATTTTACTGAAGTGGAGCACGAGATTTTCCACTTTCTAAGCTTCAAATAGGCAGCAGAAACTACTGAGTCCCTCAACACATATTCTAGGTTAGAGAATATAAACTAAATATAAAATCATTTGTCCATAGCAAAGCAAGTATTTTGACAACAGTCTCTCGATGTAAATAGATTTTCTTAATCTTGAGCACTAATTCTTAAGCTCTTGCACTAATTTCATTTGTGCTTTGATCTGTCAGGCAGATTGGTGTTTACAGTGACCATGCTGCTGCTGCTGCTGAGTCACTAAGTGAACAGATAGGTTTCTCCTGACTTCCCTTGCTGTGTGTAGGTTGTACACAACCTCACGGGGTATTTTCCCCCTCCTTAGCAGGGTCTTTGTGAGGAACACTGGCCCTGCCTTGTCTGCCTGACAGAGTGACATGAATACAGTGCTGGATCTCAAGGGGCAGATGGGCTTGACACCAGACCTGATTTTCCTCCAGTTGTACTAATCCAATCATTCCAAACCCAGTTCCAAAAATGCATTTTTACAAGTGATGTGGGCAGCTGGTGCAGGTGGGCTTAGGATCAAATTTAGGCTTTTCCACGGCACAGCCAGCTCACCGTGTTTTAATGTGACATTATGGCATATTGAGGTAGAAAGCTGGAGTATCCCCACATGAAAACACATTAGAAATACACATAGGCAGCTGCCTTTGTTTATATGCAAATGACTTCAAAACACTCTTTTCAAACACCAGATGCATAAAAATCCAACACAAGTTAGAGTACATGTCTGACTCTTTAGAGCAGCAGCAGGTGTCACTTCACTCTTCAGTAGGTCTAGTCTTCACTTGCCCAATCACTTTGTCAAAATGAAAGGATAAATAAATTTTGCAGAGCCACATTTCAAAGACAACAGGCCAAAATATACTTACATCTCTTCCACATTTTCTTATTCTTGCTTTCAAATATGATACACAGTTCTGAGTACTTATTAGAGACAGAACAACTGCATGCTGTCCTTTTCATCCAAAAGTTAAGCACGAAAACACATCAATACTCTAATTATAGTTCTAAAACTGCAGCAAGTTCCATAACTATTTTTAATTAAAATATATATTTCAAACAAATAAATTAGTTTATTACCTCTCTAAGATGCATGTTTTCCTTCTCCTTCTGATCTAAAATCACTTCTAAATGATTAACCTGAGATTCAGCCTCCGCCATCCTTCGCGTTCTCTCATTGTCATCTTCCATTCCTTTAGAAGGCAAACCTTTACTTTGCAACATCTCTAGAAGCTTTTTTATTGATTCATCTCTGGCATTTAGTGTTTGCTTTTGTGTTTCAATCCTAAGCTCCATTTCTTCTAGAGTTTTTCTCAACAGGAAGAGCTCTTTAGCTTGTCTATCATGTTCTGCCTGAAGTCTTCGAAAGTTCTCCTCTGTGAGCTCAATGGTGAAATGCTCAGCCCCTCGGTTCCCACTTTCTTGCTGGAGAAGATGGTTAAGATCTCTCTGGGTTCTGAGCTCATCTTGAAGTGCCTGGATTGTCATTTGCAGATGCTGCAATAAAGAAGATGAGAAAAAAAATTGGCTTAGGATCTGAATGTAGAATTAATACTTGATTAAAGTTTTGTTCTAAGCTGTTACAAAAAGTCATTAGAATTAGTAATGAAAGTACACCAAGTGACCTTATAAAATATCAAATGCAGGTGACAGTATTTGTAATGATATCTTTCAAGTGCTTCTGGAAACGAAAAAGACAACAACATACACAGACACAAAAAAATGTCAGCTAAAGATAAAATTAATAGCAAACACAAACACTAAGCAGCAACACATCCATTAGAACAATCAATGTGTACCTACAAAGCTCAAAAACTCAGTAGTCCATGTTTTCTAAATTACTTCATAGACTAAAGGTAAATCTGCTTTTCATGGTGCTGTTTATAAAGTCAATTAAAGCCCTCACTATAATTAAAGGAGATTTTGGGGAGGTGCTGAGTTGTTTTAATTTTTTTCATTTTGAAAGCTAAAGCTATGAACAATTTTAGTAAACAGGATTACTGTAGCTATAAAAAGCATTTTAAGAAAAGAAAAACTACAATAAGCAATACTGAATTTGGAAAAATAAATTTACTGCAAATAGTGGACAAACCTTCGTTCTTCTGGCATCCAAAAACTGAACAGCATGGTAAATGAAAAAATGAAGCAAAATCAACATAAATAAAGGTCAGATGCAAGCAAACAAGATTCAACAGAAAGAACTGAATTCAACAAAAAGTATCTTCAACAGAAAAAAATAATTTTATTGATTTATACAGAAAGGCAACAACAAATTCACAGTACTCAAACATATTATAGACAGACTTTACTCAATAGATGTGACAAAGAAAGATACATCTGAATTTATCAGTCCCATGGTAAATTGCAGCATGGCTAGTGCAATTTTTGCTGTTCTTTTACACTTTTAGGCTTCTCAGAACACTCTAACTTGTCCTAAAATACTTGTACTACATCTGAGCACAGGGATCTGTCTGTTCCAGAGGTAGGTCTTGCACTCCTTACAACACAGAACAAAATCAAAATGAATTTTGCCCACATCAAGGTCGGAAGACAGATAACAGGCCTCAATTGCTATGATTTATGATGTTCATTTCAGGTTATATGTTTATCTCACAATTTGTTTTCCTTCTTATTTTTCCCTTCTACTCATTGTCTACACAGGATACTGAGCTTATAGAAATATGAATTCCTGAAAAGGCCCACAGTCTGAACCAGAAAACATTTAACTGAAGGAATTAGGGGACTTGAATGCATGTCATCAGACCTTTTAGGTTTAATTAGTGTTCTGCAACTCCACATTCTAAAAACAAGAACAACAGAAACCACACACAAAGAAAAAAAAACCTCAACAGTAACAACACAGACACCAAACTAACAACACAACTTCATTTCCTTTGGTTCATGTTTTACACAAGCACATGTCAATCTGTCAGGTGTTAACAATTATTAATATTAAATTAAAAATTCAAATCCTTAAGAAACCAAGCTTTTGAAATCACCTTTTGAAAGCAACCTTTTGAAATAATGCCTTTTGTCAGGTATTTCAAACAGAAAAGAAGTATTGCCAGTGGTAGAAGTCAGTTAGACACTTTGAATCTGTTATTTCATTAAATAAGCCCTACTTTAATGTATGTCCAGATCTTAATTCTCTTAGTAGGCACACAGCTGAGAGCATACACATGCAGGCCACTGATTTAAAGCCCTGCTTTTCCTTAATGGCAATTCTTAACTTTTCTTTATCTCGTCATCTTTTTAACTAACCACCATAAGCTTAAACACCAGAGTAAACTTAAAACTCCTTCAGATGCAGGAACTCCCCCCACTTTGAATGTACTGATGTGACAACTGTTTGCGACCCCAAGACTGACTACTCAATTCCAAAATTATTTCACTGTCCTACTTCTCATACCAGACCAAGAACCTTCTCTGTACTACTGTGCTACAACTATACAACAGCAATATTCAGTAACTACCAGTATCCTAGAAATAGTCAAAACTGTTTCCCTGATCTGAATATTGATTTAAGATACACCCTCTTCATGTTAAATCAGACAATATTTATTAGCTCATACTAGAACTTATTTCTACATGCTAAAACTAATGTTTTCCAAAATCAAGTAGTCTCTATCTCAAATGTCAATATGTCTATAAAAATACAGCTACACAAAAGAAAACTAATTCTAAAATACCATATTTTAACACACAAAACGTAAACTTGACACAGACATTACTAAACCACAAACCTCCTGAATGTAAGCTGTAAAAACCAAAAATTGTTGGATCAACACAAAAATAATTAGAAATCAGAATTCAAAGAGCAATTCTGGTTATGGATGAGACAAGTTCCCTTTCTGCCCCCAGCAGCCCCTGCACACTGTCCTTAGGCTCTACCCAGACCCACATTCATCACTAAGGGTGACAGAAGTTCTGGCTGCTTCTCTGTCATTATGTTAAAACTAACAGCCTCAACTGTGGCAGACTTCTGCTTCTTGGACATAAAAGAACCCATTTTTGTACACCTTCAAGACTTAGAACATGGTGGACCAGATTTAGAGTCCTGCTGGCACAGATTTTTGTATCTGCAGCTTGCTCAGGAAAGGAAAGAACAAATGTTGTGAGGGTGGAAAGAAATTGTATAATTAACTGCAGGGGAAGAATGTAGGAGTGCTGTGAATATCTGTCACTGGGCTGTCATTACACACATTTAAAGGATTTTTTTTAAAAATGCAAGATCTATCACATTTTTATAATTTCTATTAAAATTGGACCAGTTGACCAGAAATATTTCCATGCCAGTTTCTAAACAATACAGAAATAGCTCTCAGAACATTTCCAGTCCTTCTCCACAGCCCAGCTCCAAGAAGCAATCCACGAAACTGAATTGTCCCATAAACTGCAACAAAACTATAAAAGGAACATTAACTAACAGCTCTTCCCAAACTTCAGTTCATGTTCTACGCAAGGAAGTTCCTCTACTCTATGCCAACTACGCCCAAAAGAATTGCCTGCTGAGAACTATCCTGCCACAGCGTGTTTTGGGCCACATCAGCACGTTGAGATCATCCTAAAGCTGCATGCGTGGTGAACAGGAGAGGGGAATGAATTCACAAGGAGACTCACGGATTTAAAGCTGTTGGTCCACCTACAGAAGCACACAGCTTCTCATGCTTTGCACCATCCCACTACCACCAAAAGCTAAGAACATGACTTTCAAGAACCCAGTCCACTGGATTTTAGCTCCTGATTCTCCTGTTTCTTTCCCACCCCAGTAAATCGAGAATTGACAGGGCTGAATCAGCTACAGTCACAGTCTGACACCGTCTAGCCTCTTGGCAGTGGTGGTTATAAAACGATACAGAAGACTGTGCAAAAAAAATTCCTCCTGTGTAATTGTATGGCAGAGGAAGCTAAAACTGTATCTAAACAATACACCTAGAGAAAGATAATAGCATATTATCCTCAATAATACCTATATTCAATTATAGTCATTCTCTAAAATCAAGCTCCCTCATTTATTCCGTAATCTATCACTGCTCTGTTTGAATTCTTCACAGTATGAGGCTCTATCATCGAAAGGAAACTGACTACCTTCAAGCTTTCTTACAGACTGCATCTAAATCAATTTGCATGTTAAATTTAGTTGTGCTACCAAAATAAGTATAAGCATTAGACTTGCAAATATTTGTAACTAAGGATTATTCAAGAAAAACACGCAAATCCCGAATTGCTTCTGTAATAAAAAGAAAAAGAAAGGGAATTGGAGATATTCTCTTCATTACCATAAATTAAGAAATTGAATCTCTCATGCATTTCCTCATCTGCTTATTACTATTAGTAAATCTGGTATCCAAAAAACACCACTGAAAATCAGCTGACTAGAATTTTGCCTGAGTGAGACAGGACTGACAAAGAGCTGGAAGGAGAAGACAGATCTAATTTGTGAGGAATCGCTAGAGATTGTGACCACACATGATGAATCTTAGGCATTAAAAATTCTGAGCGTGAGATGTGAGAGAGCTTTTGCATAACACTGTTTGCTGACATAACCAGATATCTGAAAAGGGAGAATTCTTGTCTGACTTTGCTTACTTTTTCTTTCTTTATGCCTTTAAATCTGGTGTATTGTCAAATTCTATAAAGCTTGCCCTTACAACCGTGCCAGTTTAATAAGGATTTTTGTTATGTACACTTAAATCTGCATCTCTTAACGCAGATGTGGTGAGCTGACCTTGGCTGGAGGCCAGGACTCCACCAAGCCACCCTATCACTCCCCTCCTCAGCAGGACTGAGGGCAGGAGGGGAATAGGATGAAATAAACCTCGTGTAGGTCAAGGTAAAGGCAGTTAATTAAAACAAAAGCAAAGGCCATGCACAGAAGCAAAGGAAAACACAAGATTTACTCTGCGTCCCTTGAGCAGGCCATACCCAGCCAGTTTGGCTTCAGTACATCTGCTCCAATAACCAACAATGTAATAAGGAACACCCCCTCCATCGTCTTCTTGTTTAAACCTTTCCTACTCTTCCTCACCAATCAAGTGCCTCCCAAGCTGCTCTATCACTCCCCTCAGCTGGCCTCTCGTCCTGTGCTTTGCGAGCTAAATAAGGAATCAGGTCATATACATTTAAATCTCTATTTCTTAATATATTGAATCTTTAATCGGAAGTATCAGACTTCACTACTGTTCAGTCAGCTTCTCTGGGTCATCTCACACAATTATTTGGGAAAAAAAACAAATACTGCCTGAAGACTTGATGTCACTGAACAAAAATGCATCTCCATACAGGCTAGAAAGTTCTAGTACTGCAAATTCCAGAGCAGTTTTGCACCTATTTCTTAAGGAATAACCTGCAAAGATATTTCTTTCCCAATTCCCTTGTTTATCATGGGCTGAGAGATGCTGATGATGAGCCAAATCTTATAGCCTGTAATCACAAGAACCAGAAGGTCAAGAGGAAGAAACTTTGAGAACTGTAATAAGTCAAATAAAGAGGAATAATATGCCAAGATTCACATTGGGGAAAAAAAGTCAAGTTCTTTAGTTATTAAAAAGAGGAGGTTTATTAAAAACTTTGTCATTAGTATCATAGCAAAATGCAGGGGGTTGTGTCTAGGTGATCCTTACCATGACAACTTTTAAGCAGTCCAATTATGCTGCTATGAAAAGACTGGCCTCCTTTTTTGCCACCTCTTCCCTTTGTAGAAATACTTCTAGTAGTGCCAGAGTCAGTAAATACTATATTAGTTGACTGAAAAATCATCAGTAACAACTCTTTTAACCAATATGCACATATGTGGAAGAATCTGTTTGTAGATGACTTCTTTCAACTTGCAGAAGGAAAACACAAAATGCTTTTTAACATGGCCTGGAAATATCAGTTTAACAAAAGCAGATTATTATTTGTTTCTCATTAGTTCTGTCTGCAACATTAACTACCCAGATAAAAACAGTCCACAATTTAGAAGTTCTGGATGCTCAAAAATAAATCTTAGGCATTCGTATTTGAAAATCATTCTCAATAGATAAAGCAGCCATGTACTGAAATCCTCCATGCCCTCATCAACTCCAGCTCCTCTGATACATTTATTGCCAGCAAAAAAATTTTCTCCTTTTTTCAGGGTTTAAGCACTTAAGGTTCCCCAAGGAAGTTTGCAAACCATTTGGGATGATAAACCTCTACCCTTCCCACCCAAAATTTCCCTTATGGACTTGGCTCTACATAGGCAATACCTGTGATTTGCATTCCAGCTGCCCACTGGGTACCAAAGATGAGCAGAGCCCCAGTCCTACAGCTCATCCCAGGCAGAAATGCAACCACTGAACAAAAACATCCCCATCACCACAGCACAAGCTTCGGAAAGGGAGAAAACACTCCACGCCTTGTGCGAGCAACAAGCAAACCTCCACTCCGCCATCGATCTCACCCACAAGCCCCACTGGTAACAAAGGGATACAAGATGAAAAGAAAAGCAAAAATCACAAGAGCACATCGTTCCTAGCTCTCTGTTTCTCATGAAAGGCTTCCAGTTACCTCCGCAGCCTTTTATCTAGAGGGAACAGCAAGGTTCCAATTCTGCTGATGTACTGTCTGGTGCTTTCTGGAAGCCTTTGTTTTTGAGACTGCCTTCTCTGCTCTTAAAGCTTTCCTATGAAGAAAGATTTAACACAGTAAGTATACCCCTAAAGTAATAATCACAAGCCTTCAGAAGGTAACAATACATTATCAAGGGTTTTCAATATGTTCTATTTAGACAAGGTATTTAGAGACATACACAAAGCTCTCAAAACATTGTGGAAAAAATTCTTAAAACTAAGTTAGTGTTGTTTGCTAACAACACATTGCACTATGTATGTAGTACAGACTGAAATTTTATTTCTGTTTTACTTTTAAAAAAAAAAAAGGAAATTACAAAAAAAAAAAATCTCCCTGATCTCTACGTTCAAGTCTCCACATACAAAGCAGATTTTTATCCCAGAACAGTGGTGTTCAACACCAAAATTTTTATCAAATAGCATTATATTCCTCTTCTGTTATAATTAATGGGGTATTATGTATTCAACACCCAGTACAGAAACAACTAGAACCAGATTAAGTCAGCAAGTCACAAACAGATAACTAAAGGGATCAAAAAACTGTTAAAATATTTTTTGTCTCAGCCTCACCAAGCTACAGCTTTTTAGGTCATTTTCACTCCATAAAATTAGTTACATAGTGTTATCAACATGGATATTGATTAATCAACTGTTAGGAGAAGCTAAGAGATTGTTTTTGTTTAGTGGAGATATTTTAGGGGTTTTTAAAGAAAAAAATGCAGAGCTACCCTTAAAGTGAAATCACCTGTGTCTCCAGTGGGCCAGCACCACCCTGTCAGATTGCAGAACAGATTACTGATGTCCTGGAGCGCAGTTTTCTCTCTCAGAAGACTCTAGGGACTACATCATTAATTGTTTTCTATTTTGTTTTAACAGTACTAAAATGCCATAGGATGAGCATTCCTCACTGTTGGTTTGGGGCCTGAGGAGAAATTAGGTTTAGCAATGATCACAGTGGGCTAAGAAATTAAAACAAAATGCACATAATGAGAGTATTTAATTTAGAAGCAGGACTACATGTGAATTAAAATCTGCATTTTCCATATGGAGTTGAGCTCTACTCCTGATTCCATGGTCATGTTTGACTGAAATGCACCCGTTCAAAAATCTGGGAATATTTGCCTTCTTACTTCCATATCCATGGGATTCTGTTCTATACCCCCAGTTAAGTGTGAACCATCATGCAAACTGCAGTTAACAAAAACCAAATGATAAGAATTTTTTGCATCTGATGGCCAGCTTTAAAAAAAAACCCGATAAGCAAAAAAAAAAAAAAATACTTGGCAAGTACTTTCCTTTTTCTTTTTGGACAGTAGAACATATTGTGTAGGCTGCTGATTCAGTCAAATAATAGCTTAGCAAAAACCTTGGATGCTAAATAGACCTATTACTTATTTCTTAAAAACTGAGGTCAGGGCACATTATAGGAATTTTTTTCAGGCACCAAGTCAAGAAACTGCTTACAAAAGGAGACCAATGAGAGCAAACAAGGTCACATTTCAAACACTGAAAAACTTGTATTTGATCTTCAGACCCTCCCATTATCTGCCTGAATTTCTGCTATAGAGTTTCTGCTTCTGGCAGAGAGCTCACTATTACCTTGAAAAAAAAAAAAATTTATCCTTTTCCCAGATTAAAATAAAAAAGTGATCTGGGCTCTATTTTCCTATTTTGTAGTCCACCTCTACTGAAACATCCCACTTCTTTTATTAAAGAAATAAAATCTGAGGAAGGGGATTTCTGTGGACAAAGTGCAGGTTCTGCTGAAGCTGCCCAAGACAAATGCAGATAAAGGAACACCACAGAGGTGTCCAAATAGTGCTACCAGCTATCAAGTCATCAGAACACAAATGGTTGCTACTGTCAGTAAACAGCAAGACACAAAACACTGAATGATGTAAAAAATGGCAGCAATATGTGCTTGTTTCCCAGAGGACTTTAATACTCAGCACGCTGCAGAAGTCAACATTTTATAGATCACAGCTAAGCAGCAACACGGGGAACTCCAAGACACAGAGAGCCTGCCAGTCTCCCCAGTGGAGATTGTGGTGATGATCTTACACTATATTGAAAGACACTTGAGAGGAAAGTTAGAAGACCAGACAAAATCTCAGCACTGCATTGCAAACCTCGATGTTTAATTCATGTGTGAACTGGGGGCTTGAAGCTTCTGTACAGGAAATCTCTGTGAACAGAAGAGAGAAATGCAGAGCATCCCTGAAAGCTGTGGGAATGGGACATCTTAATATTTCGGCTAGCCTTCTTACCCTTGCCACCTTTCCATTTTGCAGCTTTCTAACTATATGTATATATATTTTTAATGCAGTCACTAGAAAAGTTGTATGAATATAAGATATTCACGTGACAATTTGAAGCACAGCTTTTAGTAAGCCAGAAATACAAGCTCAAATTTCAACCTCTCCCTGGTCTATTTTAATCAGCAAAATACATAAAAGAGCACTCTTCAGCTTTAATTTCTTTTTTCACTACTAGGAATAGGACTGGGAGTTGATTAACCATAATACATAATCATTTCCCATTGAAAAAATTTGAAAAGGAGCCTTAGAACTTTGTGTTCTGATACAGCTAAAGGAAAAAAAAAACAAACAAACAAGGAATTTCAAAACAGAGTTTAGTTAGATCCAACAGTGCCAAATGATGCATCACAAAGCAAGATGACCATCTGCAAAGACATTTCATCCTGGTTTACTGAAGAAATTCAGATATGCAGGACAGAGAAATCATTAGGGCTCAAAAAGATCCCTGCAGTTAGATACACACTTTCACAAGTTGGGAGAGCTTTGGTTTTGCAGTGAACTTAGTTATATCTGGATTTATTCTTGCCAGATTTCGTAGGAGTCTCTTCAGGGCCTGAAGGCAGCCAGGACATTTCCTATAAAACCTCTGCAGCTATGGAGCGATCCCACAAGGTGGCACTAAATCCCCAGCCGCCAGAAAATCCTAACGGAGCACAGAAACGCAAAGGCAAGAAACTACAGCCACGTATATAATGTAAACCAATAAAAAACTATTTACGGACTACAAATCGCATGATAGAAAAATGAAATTACCAGCCTAAATCAAGTATTTTAGAGGAGACTATAATTTCCCCTTCATTATTCAACAGTTGTAGTGGGGGGAAAACAGACACATACCATGTATGTATAAATATATATATACACCCCACAAGTATATCCATTTATCTACACACCACACGTATATATTGTGTGTATATACACACACCACATGTATATATACATAATATATAGAAAGCACACCAGCCTAAATTCATGTATTTCAGAAGAGATTGTAATTTCCCCCTCATTACTCAGCAGCAGTAGTGGGGGAACACACAGACACATATATATATATACATATACACACACACACTCACACCACATGCGATTATAAAGCTTGTTGTCTATTTCTTTGGAGAAACACGTGTCAAAGTAATGGCATAATTTGGAAACTAATCCACAAACAGTGACAAATTTCTCAGCTAAGATAAAATCCACAAATGCACTTCAGGGGAGCAATGACATGCAGTAAATATTCTGTTTAAACTACTTGTTTTTTTTTATCCCTCACCCTTTCCTTGCGTGTTGGTGGAGTCTTTTCCCCCCAAGTACATTGCATAATCTTAATTACTGAAATGGAAGTGTACCCATATGCTGGGCTAATGTTTAGCAGTGTTCAAACCCCTGAAGTGTCCAGAAGCCTTCAGGGGGCCCTTCATTGCCAACTTCAATTAAATAAACAGGTACTGGGGTCATTTCAGGCCAAATGCATCTCACAGTGCTGAATTGTAAATTGTTAGCACTCTCTACTTTTCCTCCAACAGTTTATTGGCTTTTTCCTTATTTTTCACACTACTTTAAATAAGCATGCTGTAAGAATATTCAATTTTTACAGGTATTAAGAAAGAAAGGACTTAGTAAATCTCTGCAACTACTTTTCAACCAAACACAAACAAAAACAATTAGTAAGGTAAGAACAAACAAAGCAATTTGAGAACCTGGCTCTGTGCTCCAAGCATTACATTCGCACAAAAACAATGCTAAGTTCCACAAGCACACCATTACTATTGATTTTCTTTTGATCACCCCACATTCGGGATAAAATACCAGAAAATCCAGGGGTGGGCAAGGGGTTTTAGAACCACCTTGAAGAACAAAACGTTTAATTGTAACTGCTGGGGTTTTTTTTCCCCACATCACATGCTTACACATCTGTTGGATATATAATATAAACTCACTGCAATTTAAGTACAGATTTGTGATCAGAATGAATATCTCCTTCAACATATCCTCCCTTAATCCCCCGTTTTTGCACTGTATGACTAGAGAGGATTTGTTCTATTCTGTACAAAAGGGAGAAAGAGTATAGAATCAATACTCGTGTTGTCATCCAAAACACTCCATGCATCCTGCTCAGGTAATGTCAGTTTCTGTCAATAACTGAATAAAACATATGGGGTCTTTTCTTTGTAAAAAGTTACACAATGTGAAATCTTTCTATTTTTCAATTCATGCTCAGATGCATCTCGTATTTGACTTGAAAAAATCCATGATCCTTTGTTATCTTTACTTTGTGGTGTTGCTAAGATTCACAAGTTCTGCTCTTTCTACTCTAGAGGGGCTCGAAGACTGCACTGACAATCATTATTTAGTGAGACAGCTCTCCTAGAAGTGTTTCTCAAGGAAAACATTTCAGTGTTTTCTCAGTTCTGTTTCACAACACTGATCATAATTTGTACCCTGACTTTTATGAAAGACTTAGTATTAAACTAGCAAGCTCATAACTCACACAATGCTGCAGTTAATCTCTCTGAAACCAGACCACCTAGGTTCAGTACACCACACTTTGTTCATGTTCTTGTATCACCTAGTCACTGCAAGATAAATTATTCTATTAATTAGACACCGTTCAGATTCCACCCTAGAATTTTAGGAGAGGTCTAGAAAAAAAGCACAATTTTAGAGAACAGGTTACTTTACCAGATTATTATTTAAGTAATTTATTTAAGTATTCGGTTTACCAGATTATTATTTAACCAAAGACAATATTTTGAAAATTAGAAAGTCTAAGGTAAATCAATTCCAACGTCACGATTTTGGGATAAACATCTATATATAAGGCCTAAGGGAAACACAGCACCATTGCAGTCCTGCTCTGGCCACACTATTTGCTGATCCTTAAGAGCAAGCCATATGAAAATGCAAGTGCTCCCCCTGCAAACCCGAGAGCCTGTAGAGCAGTAAGAGCACTACCACTGAAGGATGTGTGTGACAAGCAATACAATCTTTATAACTGCTACTTTGTTTTCCCACATTTCCAACTATTCTTCATAATGCCTTCCCTCAGCCCAGCTACTGCTGTCATCAGTCCTTAGGACTCCTGCACGAAATCCAGAAGAGCTGATTCCAACCCCTCCGTCTGAAATTCCTCTTCTGACAAACAAGAATCGTCACTCTACAAAATGATATCTTCACACAGCATTCCTAGGAAGAGAAACAGCATATTCCACTTTTTGGAACAGTTTTATACATACTAATTGCACAGAAAATTAATATTGGTGATATTTCAAAGAACCGCACTTCTGTTCCAGAGGTAACAAGACACTGAATTTTTGTTCTCTAATTCAGGGTCATCTAAACACTACAAATTGGAAGAGATCCTGCTCTGAAATACTCTAATGCTGTACAGATGAGATCATTTGCAGCAGCAAAGGATTACTCACAGGGGAATTGCTCTCTACTATTGCACATGCTACAGCTCCCATAATTTCCAGTTTGCCTTCTCACTCTATCTATAAAGAAGCAAATGCACTTTCAGCACCCTCTGAGGTCAACAGTAATGCAAGATGCTCCTTGAGGTGTAAAATCTGCCCCAGAATTCTCTGGATCAAACCTGTGTGCTACCCAACAGATGAGGAAGCCCCATGAAAAGGAAGTTCTTACCGAGGATACAACCCACCATAAATGAGAACTTAGTTCAGCTATTAGAAATGCATTTAGAAGCCGGCATCTTGAACCATTAAATGCAATACTACACTGACGAAGAAAACTTCATTTGTTTTTTCAGCTGAAAAAGGGGGAAGAGCAGGTTTTATTCTGTAAGTATTATCTAACATCTTTACAGTCAGAAACCTATTTAGCCCAAGGAGCAAAACTTGCGTGAAATACATGAAACAGAAGAATCCGTTAATTAAACATTAGCATCACTCCAATCAAGAGACACGTTTATTAGAGATGCACAGAGAAATTAGCATTAAACACTGTTTAGTGCTCCAGAGCAGACATTGTTACCTGCAGCCTCTACTGTGGCTGGTGATTAACTTGCTGGTGAAATAAGTGGATTGATGATCACAGGATAATTTACTCGTTCCCGATTTACTCTACAGGGGGAAGATAAAGTTGCTAACAACAGGAAGCCATTCCAGGCACAATTATTAAAAGTTATTTCTATAGAAGAAAAAAATAATTAAGGCCTTTTCTGCAAGGAATGATGCCACACACACTGGTATGGAACCGTCACCAATGAGGTAGAGGTACAAGAAACCTAACATCCAGACTGTGTTCAAAGACATGGAGAAGAAAAGAACTAGACATCAAAAAAGTGTGATCATGGAGTTCAGCAAAGATATTAGAAATCCCAGAAATGAGAATAAAATGGAACTTCAAAGGCATTACACTCCTTTCTGTCCCTAACAAGAACACTTGCCAGAATGGTGGCAGTAAAAGCTGCATTACAGGCTTCTTTTTTTTCCTATGATCATTTTTTGTATCTCATCCAGTGATGTTACATGATGAGAGAAACAAACAGGTAGTCAATGGAACACTCTCCTTTTGTCAAGTCTTAAACCATTATCTCAGACAACACCAGGGTATGAATTCTACAGATGTTCCCTTCTCTTCCTCCTTCAATTCCTCTGTATTATCACTTGCCTTATTCTATTACCTAAAAGAAGGAGGGGGGGGAAAAAAAAAAAGAGAGAGAGAGAGAGAAGAAAGACTACAACATAAAACTGCAATTGTACTCAAACAGACATACTGACCTCACTGATGTTTGCAACAGTGGCCAGGAGAGCCTCAGCTCAAAGGCCTGTTTCATATCTTTTATTTAATATAACTTTACTCCTAATTCAAAATTCAGTTGAATAATGAACCACTTGCTGTCACTTCTAACAAAAATCCAGCACATTCAGTCTATTCAAGCCCTGTCAAAGATACTCACTGGGGTTTTTTTACCTGTCCCAACCGTCTTTTACTGAAATAACCTTGATCAGCTCCATGATTCATCTGTTAAGTTGACCCTCTCTTCAATATTCTCACTTGTATTGGAAACACGTTCAGTCCTAGATATCATATTTTACCCCATTAAGAGAAAGAAGTCGAGGCTATTTGTACTCTGAAACTCAGAGCAAAAGAGCCTTTACAGAGAAGTGTACCTTAAAATAGCACTCTGCCATTCCTACAGCCAAAAACCTTAGTAAAACATATCATACTTTTTAGAGAGGATTAGAGGATTTTTTTCCTTTGATACACAGAGCCTGCTGAAATCCTGAGTGTTATCTATATTCAATAAGAATCAAGAATCTGGATATGATAATAGGAAATCATGATTCCATTTTCCTCCATTCATCCTAACAAATATTTATCAACAACCAAAAATCTAAATGATCTCAAGCTCTCTTTATCACTGATTACTTTAAAAGACAAAGGCTGTCCATTCCAAACCCCACATATTTTCCTCATAGGCTCACGTATATATAAAAAGCTCCCTAGTTGCAGTAAAACGTAAACATATTTTGGGATTAGCCCCATTCCTTTTCATCTCCCAGTTCACCCAATCACAGAATCTGCCAACATGCTCCAGTGTAATCTGTGCTGTTGTACATGCAGGGGGAGAAGCTGCTGTTCCTCGGGGATTTCTCCGACAAAAATGGAGGGGGATACCCACATAACCCAGTGGGGTCAAAAAATTCCCCTGGAAAGGTAACAGGAGTCGCTGTAATCACTGTAGAGCTCTGAGGGTTCTCTTCAGTTTCAAAGAGAATTAAAAATAACCCTCCAGGAAAAGGGTTTGGAGGGTCCCAACCTAGTTTGCCATGCTTTGCTGTCTACGAGTCTTTATGTCTGGAGTTCTTCAGATATTTCTCCTCTTTATTTCTTTTTTAATTTGTGTCTCACTTTCACCTTTCCAATGCTCTCCCAGGGGAGTGGGTGTTTAGAGTTCAGGCGCCAGCTGGGCTTAAAACACAAGCAAGATAATTGCGAATTAAATAATGAAATAATCAATGCATATTTCTAAGTCACTGTTTTGTGATTACTCTGTATTGCGTTTACTATAAGCAATATTAGAAAGGGAGCAAAAAAATTAAATTTGTATTGTCCTA
>VWZN01016109.1:1277046-1302309 GCA_013396955.1 Regulus satrapa
TTAAAGGCAACTTTCACCCATTTTCTACACTGTGCTATGGTAAAATAACTGGAGGCTGCCAGAAACAGCAGGGAAATCTTAGCCCATCTACCCACTTTGCAGTGCACAAAAGCCATATAGGCCTTCTCAACACCATTATTTCCCCGCAAACACCTAGAAAAGGTGTTAGTGTGTATCAAATGTACAGTTGATAAATTCCTCACCTAGAAGTCTGTTCCCTCTTGCAAAAATATTATTTATACTAGCTTCTGAGAGTATCTGAGGCCCATTTTAGAGCCTTCCCAGCTTCCAACAAGCACACAGAGAAAAGGGGGAAAAATCCTATCATCAGTTATTACAATACAGTGAACACTATGCTCAGACCTAAAGGTAGTTCCTCTGAATGAAACAGAAATTTGGGGCTTTCCCCAACCCTGGCAAAAAGAAATCAAATTTACTTTTTTTATGATACACTTATTCTTGCATGCCTCATGGTTTTATTATAGAAAACAAGTGCACAGTAACATATGGTACATCTGTTTCATATTTAGTCTTCCTGCTGTCTTCTGCTGTTTCTCTCAACATTCAGTAACACACTTCTGTTGGCTCATAATAATTATTTTTAAGCTGCATATGAAACACAGCCCACCTCTACTGTCACTCCAGGGACATGATATTCCTCCCTCCTTCCCTCCTCATACAAGTGTACAGTGGAATATAAAGACAGCAAAACCAAAACTAAGACAAGAGAAACCAGGAGTCATTATCAAAGCCTTCACACTTCTTCACTCCCAGGAGTTTGGTTTTGCAAACACTCCCACAACTGTAATTCACAGAGGGAGTGATGGCAGTGGAAAGGAGATGGTACCAGCAGAAACAGTTAAAATTCATTTAAGCAAACCCTAACACACACTCAAATCAGTACAAAGACATATTCTCCAACTGAACAGGCAACCTCAGGCACAACAGCCATGTGGAAACATCTGTGAGGCAAAAAAAGCAGGACAAGAGCTGGGAGAGAGCACTGAGAGAAGAAAGGAGAGGAATTGAAACCAGGAACGTGGCATGAGCCAGCAAAGGGGGCAAAAGAGAGGAGGAAAATAAATATTATCTGTAAGGTGAACTCCTTCAGATTGCAGCTCTGTGAAATAATAACCCTGGCAGCAAAGAATGTGCAATCTGCAGGAAAGCTGGACCCAGAATGGAGCAATAAAAGCACAACAGGGGAGTTGAGATGGGAGCAGTGAAAAGGTAAAGAGTCAAGATATATTTGAGCACAACAACATGAAGAGAATTTTTTACACCTGCATACATAGAGAAGAGCCCATAAGCCTCTCAAAAGGGAAGATACGGGGAACAATAGAGAGAAACCAAAAAGTAACAAAATCAGTGAAATTGATACTGGAAATTGACGTTGCTGGTGTTGCATTAAAAATGCAGCAGTAAGTAAAACCAAAAAAATCTCGGCTTCTCAAAAACTTGCCGCCAGTCTGTCCAAGAAAACTTAAATACTTCTTAGCAGCCCTCTATTCCTATGGGCTTTATTTATATCACACTTCACAATGGGACACTGATTGGCAAACCTGAATGCCACTTTGTTAAATAAATAAACATTCAATAAAAATAATACAGCACTGCTGCTGAAATGCCAATTTTAATTGCAGGACTTCAAGCCTCCCCATTTCTTTGGGAAGCAGATGGTAGTTTTGCTGGAAAGCGAAGGACTGGAGGTAGTTGGATTTGGCACACTGAAAATTGGCACCAGAAGTTGAAAAGGTTCCATTTCAATTTTTGTCACAGGGAAAGATGAATCTATGAATTAGGTCATAAACAGTGAAGTAGCAGCTAAAGGAGCTTTTAACTCCCCAGCCACTTCACCATTCAAGAGTCTGAATAGTTTCCTCTTATTAACCATTTTACGGTATGCTGTAAATTAATAAATGATTGCAGCTCTAACCTGAGGGCCTCTGTTTCTTCCCTGTTCTTTGTGCATAACCACAAAAATAACTGCACTTGAATAAAAAGATGCATGTATATATTTATTTTTTAAAAGAGTAAATTATTCTCATCAAGAAAGGTGTTTTAGGCACATGTTGAGCAAATACAGCATTATTTACGGGAGGAAAAGGGGTTTTAGACACTCATTGATCCAATTGAGAACACTGACAGGAGATCATCTATCAAATTTCCTATTTCATAGCACATACAGCTTTCAGTAGATTCTTTTATGAATTGGACTGCTGACAAAAATAAGCTTTCCAGATATACCACTGGCACTAGACTAAACTGAAATATTATTATATTCCCACATTCCAACATAACAATATCAATATGCTTCCTAACTGTATGGAAAGTCCTTTATACATAAAGAAAAGTCCTATTAAAATTGTTTCTACAGGGTGATTGAGGATATCCCTAGAAAGGGCACAGTAGAATTTTTGAAGAAAAATTCTAGAAACAAAAACTCAAAATAATTTGGATGTTTACACAATATTTCAGAAAGTTTTAATTTTCACTCTTAAAAGGAATGCTAGGTCATGCTTCCTCAGTATTTTAAAAGCAAGCAGACAGGGCATTACTAATATACAAAAACCAATGAATTATGAACTTTATTCCTCCTAGTTACTGCACAGTCATTAAAATATAGCAGTCAAAGGCCATAGCGTGTATTGCATCACTTTTTCAAAACTTATGTTTTACTTTCGAATGGGATTTTGCAAGGCCTTATAAGAATTTCACAGCATGAATTCAATAGCTAAATTTAGCGAGATCTGCTCCCAATTTCCCCAGGCATTTTTCACAACCTCCCTTCAAAGCATTAAGTATGAGCTTGCACAAACTAATTTTAAAAAGAACATTCTTTATCTCAAGAAAATATAGATGAAAAGACGCTGCTTATCTCAGAAGTGCCATTGTTTGGGTAACATTCACTCCAATTCAAGGTAGGAAAAATACATAATACATACAGCCCTGCTTCCTTCATGCCTCAAGAGTATGTTCCCATTGCACACATACTCAGAAGTCACCCTCCTACCTGCTATTCCATTTGGGGTTTTTCCTCAACTTGAGTACGAGCAGCAGCAGTTACCAAAAAGATAAAGAAACTACCAAAAAGCATGTTCACAATTTTTCAAGTCACTCTCATTTCTATTACCATGCATTTATAGTTCCACCAGTATTTTTATTCCATAGCCCTCATCTATCACCATACATTCATTCAGTGCTGACAGACATGTTATTCCTTAACCATATATGTATTTATGCCATCAACTTCAGTGCACACTAAGGAGGATATAAACAGTCTCAGGGAAGAGTAAATTCAATTATAGACATGCAGCTAAAATATAGAACAGCATGCCTAATGAAACTCTTCCATTTCTCAATTAAATTTGTCAAAGTAAACATTTCTGCCATCATTTTGTCAACATTTTAAAATTACGGCAACCTTCAAATTATCACTTAATACTTTTTTATTTTAGATGGGTCATATCCTGCCAAATTTTTTGTAAGCTACTGCCTTCTTTTTACCATGCCTCCACCATACCCAGAGCATCTGAACATGCAGCAGGCAAAGCCCAGTCACACAAATGACAGAGCCCGGAGCTGACGCAGCCGGCGGACGGACGCGCCGCAGGGGCTCGGGGCTGGCAGCAGCTGCCACCTCTGAGCCCCTCAGCCTCCTCAGCGCCTCAGCTAGCCCAGGGGCTCAGCACCAGCCAAGCACCCGTGTGCTGCGCAGCACGGCAGAGCTGGCAGCTGGGAGGTGACAAAGGTGCAGGTGATAAAATTTCCTAGTGGTAGACATGACCTCACCCAAAAGCAACTAGTTGAGACCAAGGGATTCGGCCCATCAAATACACACTTATTTCTCCACCTAATGAAATGTTCAAATGAACGTTCTAGTATTACTCTAATATGTTGGAAGAAGTCAGTTTTATACATGTTAAAAAATAAATCAAACTGAATTAATATTCTGTAAAAAGAAAGTTATATTACTAAGTGAGATATAAAGCTAAATTTGCAGAAACATCGCCTATTTCATGTTATAGAAGGAATTACTCCAGGGATTAATTTATGTTCTTATTCACAACCATTTTCTAATATAGTCATTAAAATCCGTTTCATGAATCGCTGTTCTCATCTGGGCTAAAGCAATTAAGTTCTCAAGACAGAACAGTAGAGGTGCTGGTGCTAATTAATATTCCCCTGAGGTGAGCCTACAGTTTGCCCATGTCTCCAGTACACCTGAGGTTGGCATTAATCAAGATAACAATTCTTTCCTGGCATCTCTCAGAAGGAACAAACTGGGCATTTAGGATCAAATTTCTTTCCATCAGCCCACACCCTGCACAGGCTCTCCCAGCTCTCGTCCTGAGAGCAGTGCTACCTTCACTTGTAACCAGCATTTCAGCCACAAACTGCACTGCTTCCCACCTCACTCGCCTTAAGGAGCCAGCACAACATGATTTCAGCCATTCCAGCTGGCCACTGATTTGGCAAAATCTGGTAACACAGGAACAAACCAGCCTGTGCATGCGGCGCTTAAGACAGCACCTAAGACTTAAGGGAAACTAGTCTGAGTTGTGAAGTTCTGCTCTTTCCAAACCCCAAAAGAGCAGTTCTGGCTGTTTCTGTACAGCTATATTTTTCTGTTCAGCTCTATTTTTCCTCCCTTCTAATGCCTTATCATCCCACTGCTCCACTGACAGACCATTAACAGCAACAAAGACCTGTCTGAATACTTCACTATTTCAGCCTCTGCCACAAAGTACACAAAGAAATTCCTCTTCTTTATTCTCCCAAGTATTTGGTGGGGTTTTTATATAGAACATTTTGGTTATGGGTCAAAAAAAGTTCTATGTTTTCTAGTTATGCTATCAATGGATGTACTATATGTAAAAATAGACAATTTCTGTTTCTGCTGTTGTTTTAAATTTATGTTAGCTTATTGTAGGTAAAGCTTTATTCCTGCATACACAATTAAGAAAGTGTACTAACAGTTTCTAACCCTTTCCAGTTATACTAACAGCCAGATAACGCTAAAGTGTTGTAACTTTCTAAGTCCTAGGATTTTGCTTTAGTTCACTAATTCATAGTTCTCAGAAAAAAATATGCAGCTTTTAAAAATAATAAGCTTTCTTGCACAGAATTTTTAAATCTTGGAAGTTTCAATAAAAGAAGCTCTTCCACCTCATAACGGTTTATGAAATAAGAGATACTCCGCACAAGGTGGGGGAACCAAACCAAAGCAAAAACCCAAGCCCCTGAGATTGCTCATTTCCCAGTACAGGAGCAGCAGTCAGTCCTGAGAGTATTTTTGTGTGTCAAGATATTTTTAGTCTCACAAAGAAGGATGCTGGAATCGCCAAAGGCTGCCAACCATCTAATGGAAGCAAAGAACAGTGCAGATAGCTAAGAGTCAACATAAAACTGGATTTCAATAAAAGGACTTGAGTGTCAGAAGAAATACCTTATTACGTTGGTCCCCTTCCTTGCAAATAATGCCCCTTATTCTTTAAAATACCCATGTTGCAGTTGACAAAACAGTGGCTCATGATGAAAAGTCTCACAGATGCTGCAAGGGCTTTGAAAAGGCGTTGAACATGCAAGACACACAATGTGCCAGGTGCCATCACCTACTCCAGACATTTGTGCATTTCTTTATCAATAATAATTCTAATATCACGGGCAAAGCTACATATGCTCTGGCACACCTGAAAAGTTAGTCAAAGTACACCAAAAGCATAACAGAATAGATTTAGTCTCAATCATTACTCTGCAGATTCCACTTCATCAACCACAAGTGGTTGTACAAACCACAAAGTGTACAGTACAATACAAATTAAATTCACAGCACAATTCTGATACACCAAAAAAAAAAAACCACCTTTCCTGTATCCCTTTAGCATAATCACTGTTCTGATACCCTACTGACATGAAACCTCCAGGTAATATTTTAGTCATCAGTGACTATAAAGAGAAATTCCAATACAGGATAATATTAGCAAAAGATTAATGAGACTATTTATTTAGTAAAATTTATAGTGGTCTTAAAGGTCAGATTTGGGTTCAGTTTTGGTAAGATTTAATCATTAAATCCCTTACAGCACCACAAGAAGCCATGTAACTTAAATTGTGAGAACCAGTCTGATCAGATGGAAAGCTGATGTGATATTTTCACACCAGAAAAATCAAAGCGTCAGTCACTAAAGTATAAAAATACTTTTTCGTGATTGACAAAGGCAAATTAAGTTATTTGATGGCAGAGATCCAGATTCAAAAGCAAAGCAGGAAAGAAATTCATACACTTAGATGTTGTGAAACCTTTGCCAGTAGGGTTTCTGAACATCAAGTTTTACACTAGATCCAAGAGGCTAAATCCAAAAAATAACATATTTATCCAGTGAGTATTTCCAGATGCCCAGACATAACAGAGCATGAACTCCTTCACCTGCTGTACAGGAGTTTAAGTTTCTAAAATGAGGCCTCCACAATTTACTTCTCAAATACAGACACTTGTAACACATTTGTTCCTTAAACACTTAGTACAAGCACAGCTAAATTAGTTCAAAGATTCTGTACAAATAACTGAACACTCCACTTTTAACAGGAAACATTGCTAAGACCTCCCCATTTGCTGTGTGTCATTCAGGTTTTGCCCAGTTTAAAGGAAATTGTGAACAAAACCAGAGTATAACTCCCCAAAACCATGAGACTGTTCAGACTCAGATATTCCATCACTTAGAGGTACTGGACAGTCAGATAAAAGGAATAAACTGCTGGAGCAAAAGAACCCACAAGAAAAACAACAGAAAATGGAAAGGCATTAAAACAAAAAGCCGCATCATCTCAACAACGGAGATAGATCAGGAGAGTTACTTCATCTACAAAAATTAGCAATTTAAAACGTACAGTTTAACAGTGTAGCTGTGCACAGGCAGAATTTTAAAACACCAGTACAGCAAATGTGCACATATATATTTATTCTTTTAAGCATTTATCACAACTTGTTCGGTTTCCCTTCAGATTCTTATCTGGCAGCCTGTAAATGGAATTGGGCAGTGCAGAAGAGTGCACAGTTCCCTACCCTGGCACACTACGAAAAGTGCTACTACATTTGTTAAGCATTACTATGCAAATTGTCAAAGCTACTGCTGGGTTCTCCTGAATTCCTGCCTTTTACATGTGCCTTTCCAGCTGTTTTACATGTTTTCCTAGAAGTAAACATCTCACTATAATTTGCTGAAAGAAATAAATACTAGCATCTTACTTGAAAGAAAGCTTCTTCTGTATTTGTTATTATAGGAAACCTCTGAAACAACCGGATTTTATAATTTATCCCATGTTTTACCCAGAGAGGAGCAGGAATTATGACACATATTAGTCCAACACCAATCAACTTCTAACATTTAACAGAAAAGCAAAAGGGAGTGTTTACAAGTTGTTTATAAAACATCCTGTTAAGGGAACCATTCTAAATTATGGTGTCCTCTTTAATTGTATGGTCTGCACTGGTTTTAGGTACCTACCATTTGCAAAGAAATCAATCTCAAATTCACTGTTTGCCTCTGGAAGTGACATGAGAATATTCACCTTCCCTATTCTCCCATAATAGCTGTGGGAAATGCAATTCACGCCCAAGGACAGAATCACTTCTAATCTGACAAAGAAACTGCTTCTTCACTGGTTTTGCTTGGGATTTCTTGCTTCACAGCTAAGGCATTAGGTTTAACAGTTTCAGAAAAAAATTTACAATAGAAAAGTTTATATCACCATTCTGTTTGGAATCTTTATCGCTCTTTAAGTCTTTTAAAGCATTTCTTAGTGCCGTAAAGAAAGGAACATTTCAAGCCATGGCTATTTTATGTAACAGTTCTCTTTTGGACTGTTAATGGGGTCTCGCTTCTTTATCGGTTTTAGGAGTGGCTAATTCTTTCCGAAATTTGCATCTAAATTCTTTTCTTCATCTATAGCTTATGAACTGCCAATTAAGTTGCCTTATCCAGAAAACTGATGTCTGATTGAGTGCTTGAATCATCTGATTACATCTGGAAATTCACACTATAACCAGCAAGTTAACAGCCCGAACTAATATTATCTGCTTTTCCTTTTTAATTTATTAGAGAAAGGAAATTCCCTCAAAAGAACTTGCTGCAGAGTATCAGGATGTTCCTTTTCCCTGAACTGCGAAGGGAGCAGGACAAACCCATTCTATAATGGCCATCATAAAGGTTTAGAAATACCTAAACGTTCCATTGTGGCCACACCCAGGTCCCCAAATGACAGCTCGTTTAACTGCGGCCCCTGCAGCAACAGCACATCACCATGCCCTTAGCCACGGGCAGAAAACGTGGAAAAGGCAAAGCCAAACATTCACTGCCTGCTCTCCTGCCTCCTCACAGTTCAGCTTTTCATCCTCATAGACGTGGGTGAAGCCTGCCAGTTCTTCCCTGCCCTGGGAGCACTGCTTTCAACGATCACGCGATTCAAAGCGTTGATGAAGAGGAAAGAGTTACTTCTGAATTTGGGAAAAGGAGGTGAGTAGCCACACTCGGTCCTACAGAATTACTACTGCAAGACACAGCAGACTATAAATTTAGGAGTCAAAGAAAATGCATAGTCAAGGCTGAACAGCACAACAGAGGATAATACTGAACGTGTAAGATGTGTAAATGGTATAAATAAGGAGTTTATACAAATTGACTCACTCTTCTTAATCACGCATAATCCTGCCAGTAGCCATTTACAAACTGAATTAAAAACATACAACAGCAAGCCTCATTATGTATTTTCCTGAATTTTCTACTACCTGGCAAAAACGAGTTCATCAACAAAATGAAACCAGATTCAAAGCAAAATAGATTTACTACAGTTTTTGCAGTAAAAAAATGTTTGCTTCTGCACATTCTAGAATTCCTCATCTGTTAAGACTATTATTAGAAAGAGATGACTACTTAATTCTAGGAAAAAAAATGTATCATGAAAATAAGTCTTAAAGGCTGAAATTTGTTGCAGACACTATTAAGCCAGGATTAGGAAAAAAAAATAAATCCAAATGCCACATATTTCCACAGTGGTAGGGGAAGACTGATTTTAATTAAGACACTGAAAAAAACCCAACCCTTCAAATTACATAAGACAGAATTTAAAAAATATATTTACAGACATTTGGAAGCCAGGGCAAACACCAAACACTGTATTAGAGCTAAAATGCACTACTGAGCAGCCAAAGAGTGCAATTCAATGGCAAACTGGGTTGTTCAGTGTAGCATCATCAGCATCCAATACTCTCATGAAGCAGCTATGCAAACATAAAACACCTAAAATACCCTAAATAAAGACTGCTAACTTCGGAAAAACAGCAGAACATGAGCAATTGCTGGTTGGCACAGAAATAGTGATTGTGCAAGTGCTCTGGGCACCTTCCTGCTAAAACCCAGAGTTCTGCAGAAAAAGAATGAGCTGGCAAAGGGCAGAAGGCATTGAACCACACACACTTGTTCAAGCAGGGATATTAAAACATAGCCACAACTCACAAAGAGTAGAATTTGAGATAAATTAAATATAATCAAAACAGTCTTTAAAAATTCTACAAGCTGTATAACCCCATTTCTAAGTGGATGTTGAAAGAGTGAAAGAAGGCCCTGAGAGCTATTAAGGGTAAACCTTCCTCAGAATATAAAGACAGAAATCCCACATACAATGGGACTTGTTTTAAAAATGCATATACTACATTGCTTAGTTGCACCAATTTTCACTTATCTAAAACCTACAAGAGGACTGCAAAAATCACCCTGAAAGAATCCAGCCAGCTGGGCAATAATGCCAGTCCCCAGCATTGGCAAAAGCATGCAGCAAATACAGAGCAAGATGGGTGGGGAGAAAGGTGGAGGGAAAGGCACCTGCACAAAATAATTGTAGAAGTTGGGAACAATTTGGTGTGAGGCAAAGGTGTCTTTGTTTATCCAAAGTACTCCTCTACTTTCTTAAGCGGGTTTTAATAATGGTGAATTAATAATAATGCAACGCTGTGTAACAAAATTTGCCATTAAATATTAATTAAATACAGTACTGATTTTTTAAAATATATTTTATCCCCAAATTACCCTTGAATTAAGCTTTTGGAATATCAAATTAAGAGTAGATTCTACCTCACATATTTAGAAACAATTCAACTGGACACAGTGGGAAATGAACAACTAGAAAAACTTGGGAACAAAATTCAGTTTTCAAATACAGTTCCCAACTGGATAAAGTTACTACTTTATTCTGAGACAACTATGACACAAAAAAAAACAAAAAAAAACCCACAAAAAAAAAACCTTCAGTTGAAACAAGTACGAAAAACATATTCCTAAAGACAATTTTGCATTCTAATAAATTTGCATTATCTTTCCTCCACTACTTGATTTCATGTTTAGCCATCAAGGCACCACTTCTGTACCCAGTGAGGCAAAATGATAAAAAAGACTTTACCCAAGAGCTGAAAAGGATAATGCCCTTGCCCTACTTCACAAAGAACCACTGGTGCCTTCAATTCCTGTTTTATTGTTACATCCATCCATCTACGTCTACAAGAAAAAAAAAAAATCTCATCTCTAAAATGTTACGGACAAATATCTTTTCTTGGACTTTGCCTGACTGGCACTGCTTGTTCATTCTGCAGTCCTGAGGTGCAGCGCAGTGTATTCAGGTGGAAAAGTCTATCACGAGTGTCCTTATCTAATTGCTCAAATTCTCAGTCTGACAGCTCTCCCTCTTCAGGGGATGAGTTGCCTGAACAGGACGAAGAATGCCTGGCTTTGCTTTCTTAAGCAACTTCACTGTTTTCTACTCCTTAGCTCTCTCCTCCTTTCCTTTGCTGCACCAGGGAATATGAACACAAAAATATCTCTGGAGTGTAAGCAAAGTACCAGATCATTCATACTTAATTATGCAATTAGGAAGCACATTCACACAACATTCAACCAAACTAAGAATGTACAAGTTACACCCTATAAATAGAAAAATAAATACACTAAAAATACTAAAATAACAATATTGAACTAAAATAAATTTTATCCATCAGAGGGTGATGTAGGAAGCCTTGGTACAATGGAAACAGCAGCAGCTTTTGTAGTGTTTTAGGGTGAACCATCAAATATTCATGTTAAGGACATGACTATATTCAGAACTGGTGAGTTGGGTTTCAAGTCACAGAGCCTCACACAGTTCCAACCACTTTTCATTGCAATGATCTTTCTGCTTTAGACCCAATCCATCTTCTCAAAATATTACTGGTCTTGTTTATTCTTCTTTATGAAGAACACTCACTGACACTCATTCTAAGACTTCAAGACGCAAATTAGATTTCATGCTAGCACTTAGACCCTGGATAATTGAAAATTACCTAGATCCTGAATTTAAAGTAGGCAGTTTGCAATATTCAGTAAGTTTTAGTTTCCAACATAATGACTGAAGTGCCTTTTGTTCTAAATGAAACTTTTGTCCACCCTTTCAGATGACATCTACACACAGTGTTACAATCCATGGTCCTTATCTTTAAATACTGGGGGCAACAGAACAAAATCAAAAATTATTTTTCTCAGCTCTCTTTACATCTCAAAAATGTCCAAAAGGGTGTCACTTATTATTACTATCCTTTCCAAATTACCACTCACATGTAATACAATTTTCATACAGCTTAAAATACCCATTCCTACTTTTTAACACACATATGAATACTACTACCTAAACCAGAATACCACCAAAAATCTCCAGCCAAGACTAAAGAACTACTTGCACAGTTACAGAGTCACAGTCTTATTATCCCTTTTTCTATCTCAATACTTACCAACCTTTTTGGGACGGGGGGAACAAGGTTAAAAGTAACTAAATTGCGTCATTCACCCTCAAGCACTTGGGTTTATTACTCGCTCAAAACCTCCTTGGTTATCTGTAGTATCATGACCCCCTCCTTATCAAATTTTTCTCCCCACCAGAGCCAGGAGCATTCCCTCCTTGTCAGTAAGAAAAAAAAAAAAGGCAACACACACTGCCCTCCTGGAGCAGTTTATTCACTGTTCCTCACCAACTACACACCATCCCTCCTCAGAGAAGAGTCCTGTTGTGTTGGCTTCTTCCCATTTCCCAGATATTATTATTATTTTCAATATAACAAAAAATCCACTGATTTCATTTTTACTTTCCTATTCCAACAATGACCACTTGATCTACTCTGTGTGATTAAAAGCTTCAGCACTTCGTCGCGTTTAATAAACAAAGAAAAGAAAAAATATTTTGCACTTACCTAAATTGCCATCAATGTACATGAGTTTAAATGAAGAAAACAGTGGAAACATGCAAAATAAAGTTAAAATCAACAAGTATGCATGCAGCTCAAGACAAATATTTTTTTTTAAGCTGAAGAAAGCAGGAAACAACAGTACAGTGAAAAAAACAGGAAATAATGTGAATGGATGTGATGAACCTACTGGTTTGACAGAATTATCCTTAAACACCTTAAGAAGCTTTCACTGGTTGTAAATACTATATTCAAATTTGATGTTGGAAGTATTTTTTTCATTTAATAAAAATACAGCTTTTTTTAAGTACTACTAATGTGAAAATAATAATAATAACACAATATGCTCAGTTCACATAGTAAACCACAAGCACAACACTGCCATTCCTCAGGTTCCTAGCTTTGAGAGGCGTGACCAGGTACTTCATTAATATTCACAAAAAGCTCCAAAACTCCTTTTGTTTCACACATTTATACAATAAGACAGGCTGAAAAATATTTATATCCCAAAAAATCCTCCTCTGACCACACCTGGTATGAACAACCAATGAAAGGTCCTTTCCAACCAGTGATCAGGTACATGCTTTGACACATTATGGAAGGCAATACCCATCCATGAACTCACACTAAACACCCAAGTGTTGGCAACTCCCTGCATATTCCACTACAACCAACCCACAAGAATTGCAAAGGGCATAAACAAAATATCTAAATTTTTTTTTCAATAATGTATACCTTAGGCTAATCAATGCTTTATTAGGAACATAGTTTAATTAGTTCAGAGAAGGGAAACACCATTTCAGAAGATTTGTTAGTAGATTTTCTTTCATTATTTTATTTAGATACTTGTCATGAATCAGTGAAAATGAAGAACATGTGAAATAACATTGAGTAGCTACTCACAGTTCCGAACTCATGAGTACACATTCCATTCTCTACCGATTGTTTTATCAGCTCTAATCTGCTAAGTGCAGAATCTGAGTTATTCACATTGCTACAGATGGACAAAAGTTATTCTGAGAAACGATTGCAGGAAAATTTTGTATTCAAAACTATAAGCCTCAGAGGAACTGCTCACTATCCTTTTTATCCTCTCTCCATCTTATTAATCAGAATTAAATTCCTGCAGTATCAAGATAGGAACTAAACTTCAAAAGATAAAAATTCGTAATATGTTTTCAAAGAACACAGTAAGTCAATTCAAATTACCTGGCTTTCTGTAAGGGGAAAAAGTATCATGCTTACCCATTTATTTCCAACATCACACACCCATGCCATAACTGGCAAAGAGCCACTGTCCATTGCACAGAGCGTCCATTTTGTATTAATTATTTAGTATTAAATATGACATTTTTAAGTGGTAAAAGGGGCTTTACTTTGTGCAACAGGGCTTAATATGCATTTTTTAAAGTGTCATAATGTCATAAAAGCAGCATATCTACTGATAAACATTAATATATTGTATTAGAAGTAGTTAATCCAAATCAATAAATTAGTTTTCCCTCTTGACAGACAGGCAACAACCTTGGAAATGAATATTGCTGACGAGCGTCTCGTGTCTTCCCCGCACTTTCAGCCTCACAGCCTTCTGCACTCCCCTGAAACTTTCTACACTAACTCATCTATACATTCCACATGATTAGAATCTTCTATTCAAGGCACATTAGAGGGAATAACCATCTACCTAAGGGGGGAAAAAAGCAAAATCCCTGTTTGAGACGCTGCAAATGGATGACTCCAAGATGAAGAACCACTTCAAACAGTAAAACACGCAGAGACCTTCCTACCCCTATGTATATCAACAGATAGATAAAACAATCCCAGTTACGCTGTGAGAAAATACCACAAAGAATATGAAGAACAGAAGTCAACTACACATGGGCTGTATATCAAAGTATAGTGCTGAAAGCATAAGCTCTCAGAAATATAACAAATATTCTTCCAAAGAAAAACAGCAATGCCCAAGTTACTCTCCATCAACTTTGCCATGGATCTCCTTCTGCTTCCAAAAGGCTTAATTTTATTAATTTTCCTCTCAAGATAGATCCTACTATTTCAAACTAATTCATTTGGCAAATTAATTTTCATTTAGAAGTCTATCTTCCAGGATGTTTTTAAGTCTTCCCAAGCTTGGCATTATCTGGCTGCCTAACACATACCCATCCTTTAAGGACACTGATTAAAGCCTCAAGCACGTGACTGATCCCTGCCAGATCCTACTGGGAACCCTCCCAAACCCACCAAGAATCACTGATGATTACACTGACATAGGCTTCCCATCAAATAGTTCTCCTTAAAGTAGCAATTTCCTGTCATATGCTTTCCCCCCAACTCACTAAAGGGAAATCTTTTGAGACCAAATTTTTCAATTATGCATAAGGTGTGTTTTCCTGTTATCCAATAAAAAACCCAACTTCTTCAACATTGTTTTTCTCAAATCCATAGTGCGTGTTATTGTATTTGTCTTCCCCCCCCCCAATATATTTAGAACTACCTATGTTTTAAAAACACAGTTTCCAAGTAATTGAGTTTTGCAATACTTTTTTCAGAAGCCACAATAAAAATATGTTAAATATTTCACTCATTCTCTCATTTCAGGTGTGTTTTTTTTGTTTTGGTTTTTTTGGGGGGTTTTTTTTTGGTTTTTTTTTTTTTTGTTGGCAGACACGCCTTTCTCCAGTCTCCTGGGAGTTCCCAAATTTTGCTAGGAGGCACAGAAATCCAGGCAGGGTCACTTTCACCATGGACAGCTAATGTGAAAACACGTTTTAGTGTGTCAGTATGAAACAACTCAGTGTTTAAGAAATATTTATAAGCCAGTAAACCTCAGATAACTTTAACAAAGATAGGATAAACACAAGCACACTCTTAGGATAGATGGGACAGAGCACAACACCTTTGATTTTTTTTTTTTTATTACAGCTTTTTGATTATTCTAATTTACATCAGTTGTTCAAAAGAATCAATAGCCCTCTGGATAAGAGGGACAAACAAGCTGACACAGCCAGCTTGGGCTTCCAAAGCCATTCCTTCAGAAAGGCTCCTCTCCAAATGCTTACAACAAAACTAAGCAATAATAACATAAGAGCATGGGTGCTTTTATGCACAAATATGTGATGATAAGAGAGGAAACAGCAGAAACACGTGGCTGACTCCTAAAACTACCAGAAGGTCCCTGTGGAGCTTTGCTGGAACCTGTGGCTGGGCTTCGTGCTGCTGACACTTCCTGAGTAACCCAGAGAACAAAGTGAGCAGTACGATGACTAATTTTCTTCAAGGTGTTTGGTTATTCAGGGCAGTGAAGACAATAGCCAAATGCAAAGAAGAATTTTATAAGACTAAGCAAATAGTCAGAGGCTGGCAGATAAAATTCAGGAAGATAAGAGTGGCACACAAGTGAAAATAATCCTGCCTTTAAGCATAACAAGCTGGGATCTAAATTGGTTAGAATTAGTGGTGAGGGTTTTTGCAGATAAATATTTCCATTAAGATATTAGCTTAGTACTCAGTGGCAGCAAAAATAAATGCACACGAAACTGGAAAGAACAGATTGTTGGGAATTCCTCTAAGAGACATACAGGATAAAAGGGCAAACACAACAACATCAACACAACTCATTTTATACCTTTTCAAAAACATAAGCTCTTTTGGTCTCATCACCTCAAAATAGAAAAGAAAAAAAAAAGTCCCAAAATAGGTCTGAAAAACATCAAAACATCATGTTACTGTTTCACAAGGAATTATCACACATGGTAAGATTCTCCCATCTGGAAAAGAGCAGAGGGAGGGATGTGATGATGGCACTGAGACTGGCACCAGCCATCAATTATTTACTGCTTCCTTTAATTCAAGGAACACGAAATACTACCAAAAGCAGCCAAAGTCCAGTGCAAAACCAGGCTGGAATTGCTGGACATCAGCAATTTAAACAGGTCCAAAAGCTACAGCTTGAATTTGAAATCCACTGAGTTATTAAAGATGAAGAAACAGCAGCTGGTTCATAGGGACTACTGCGGGGATACTCCTGAACACTTGGCCTCTCCTGTCATTCTTCTGTGAATGTTTAGACACTTAGCAATGGAATACTGAGCTACCTAATCTTGGTGTTATTGTATCATGGAGAAAGGACTCATGTTAAACATGCACATATGGCAAAATACATGGCTTTTGCCAGGTTTGCCAGAACAAGAAAATAAGAACATTTGTCAGAAAGATAAGACATGAATGAACTCATAACTGAGTTACTAGTTTACTTTCCCCTCAAGATAAGGAAAACTAACTTTTAGGTGAAAAAAATTAAAACATAAGCTCACTGGTGTGCCAATGAAGTCTCTAAATACCAGATTCAAACTTCAAATGTCAGTATAATATCTTAATGTGACATTTCCCTAAGAAGCACGTGAGACTGTACTAGAATATTTCTCCTTCTAAAGAGACACCTACTACCACCATTCAAATACCTAACCAACAGAGTTTTCAGAAAACAGAACCTCCACCATGCATCTTTTTGGTAATATTTGTTCAAGCAGCATCCTAGTGCATCTGCAATAAATAAATATTCAGCAACTACTATCATCAGTCTAGATACAAAAGCTACACAAGAAAGTAAGAAATTAATTCATTGGCCTGAATTCTTGACCAACCAGTCAGTTTCCCACTGAAGGAACTGGTAACAGACTTGCCAGCACTGTAGATATTTCGGTTCATGACATGCCTAAAAGGTGGAAAGTTTGCTGAGAAGATCTAATTGATCACAAACTTGGAAGTGAGTTAAACATCTCAGTTGTTGCTGCCTGCCAGCTAAGACATTCAGTTTTGGAATCTGGAAGTGAAACACGGGACTGTGTTTTTGTCTGGGGAAAGTTAACAGATGGTCTAAAAAGGAGCAGCTTTAAAATAAGACATGAAGCCAAAAAGTGAGTGGCAAAAGGAAGAATAACTTTTTTTATCTATTCTGTGCTGCTGTTTCATATAGCTTTGTATTTATAGCTGTATATTTGATATAGCAAAATCTTAAAGTTTGACTTCACAGATTTATCCATCAAGATATTTGAAAGATCAAGATATTTGAAACTTTTTCTAACTTCAGGAAAATAATGTTACATCATGAATAGAAGTACTTGAAATATATATTTACAAGATATTCATGTGCTACAATGCAGGTCTCTGAAATGTTACTGAAAACTTTTGCTTCATTCTGTAATGCAGAAGTATAGAAAGTTGAATATGAGGATTTATCTTCTTTTAACTTGAAAACTGTTAAACCCCTGTACAGCTTAAACAAAATATGCCTCCGGATGTTTATTTACGCTTTACCAAAAAGCGTCTCATTTACTTCTTCAGAAAAGGTTGCCAAGACAACATTTACACAGTTGTTGCAGAAAAAATAACCTAGAGAAAGTTACAAAAATAAGAAAAAGGGTAACAATGATTATTTTGTCCATCTACAAAGGAATGCTGCATGAAGGAAATTATAACCTGCATTTGGATTCTTATTACTGTGCTTTCCTGCAGTTCAGCAGTGAGAAGCAGATGCAGCAAGACATACAAGACATGGCAAACATCAAGCTTGCACCAGCACTGGATACAGCACCTAAAGCAAAACATCAAGAACCTGGTTGTAATTCAACACAAAAACTTCCATAATTACTTACCTGATTTTCTTCATGGGAAACTCTCATCTGTTCTTTAAGAACTGACATTCTGGCTGCTTCTTCTTTCCTCAAAACTCTCTCTTTCTTTAGCTCAGGACTCCAGAAAGTTTTGATGCTGTTCATCGAGGACCCCAGCTTGCTGTCCTTGATGTCCAGCTCCTTTCTGAGGAGGTCATTCTCCCTCTGTAGATCCTTCAGCTGAGCCTGCAGATCTAACATGGTGCTATCTCTAACCTGTCTCAGCATGGAAGGAACCTGGTGGTGGTGGTGGTGCGAGGACGCGGTCAGCCCTCCGTGCTGGTCAGCGTAAGAAAGGAGATCTGTATGTGACAGCCCAGCAGAAGCAATATTGGGGCTGCTCCCCATGGCTGTGACCCGGCCACCATACACAGCTCGATTTGTAGCCCTTCCGAGAGTCATTGTGCCCTTTGGGAAAGTAGTAGAAGCCACACCCTCGTGGTCGCTCAGGTACATTGGTCCAGATGTTGCATAGGCTGCGTTAAGGGACTGGATGTTCTCCATGGACAGCGTCTTCCCCGTCCCTCCTCCCCCGCTGCTGGTTCGCCTGTGGCCCAGGCGAGGGGACCTGGGCAAGCGGGGAGACCTGGAGGGACTTCCTTCCAAGTTGCTGATTGTTCTTGCACTTCCGTACATTTTTCTTCTACTTTGAGGTACTATTTAGTAAGAAACTAGTAATGCTAAAGTTGAATATTAAATTTTTAATTCCAGCTAGAAATACTGGCAGTTTCACCACATTCTTCCAGCAGGCAAAATCTGGTTTTCCTCCCAGGACTGACCTGAAAAAAAGAAATTATAAAATGAAGTCTTCATTTTGGAAAATAAACCTACAAGTAATCACAAATATATCAGAAAAACCAACTTCCCAGAGTAATAGCTTCAAAAATAGAACCTACAATACATTTTATGTTTAGGATAATTAGTTAAAACTACTTTTTCAAACACATTTCAATCAAAATCCAACTCGGAATTTCTTTCTTGCTAGAAAACTTCAAGCCAAAGCTTGTTAAACTAAGTTGGAATGAACAACATGGACCAAATAATATACCTTAACGGGTATGTTAATGGACTTAAACGACTGACAACATCCAATTTACATGAAGAAAGATATTCATTGTTGACACAAAGAACTATCCTCTTACAACCTTCAGAATTCATTCCCAAGGCACACAGATATGAAGGAGTCTTGCTGATTTACTTTTTCATGTTTTGGCATTTTGACATTACCGTCCAAATCTGTCCTCTTTTCAGCTGTCACGCGGCATTCAGATGACCCACAGGTTGTTCCACCACCAGAATTTGGGCAGCTTTTCTGCAGTCTCCACTTCAACACACTGACCAATTTTTTAAAATGGCTCATCCCAGTGACAGGGGCAATGCAACTCCCTATGCTGATTCTCAAGTGCCAGCCATCCTCTTGCCAAATCACTCATCAAGCGCTCTCAGGAATCCATCCCTGTATCCTAGTTGCCTCAAATAGTTCTATAGCTCCTTCAAAGATAAATCCCCCACAAGACCAAAGCTGAAGATGATGTTCCTTTCACTGGCTCCAGGCAGATCCTGAGCAAAAGCAACAACAAATCTTCGATATTGATAGAACTCCCCCACCCTCTCACTCAATTTAAAAAAAAAATAAAAATAAAAAAAACACTCCCCACAAAAAACACTATACTCTGGCCTGGTGAAAAACCAGTACCGTTAGCAGGAGCTGCCAGTGTCAATTTAAACTGCACACAAAATATTTTTAGATACAGCAGATACGATACACAGCCAGGTCACGGGGTTTGGTATACATTTGTTGTTCCTCAGAAGCAGAGGTACAGAACATTGCATCCTATGTCACATCCATACTGTGTTTCCTTTTTGATGTACAGTCTCATAAAGCAGTAATTTGTTTCTTGCTTGGAGTTACTTAACTTACTTAGCCTTCTGTTTCTGTCTCTGATATGTATTTTAAGTATTTGTTTTGTATTTGTTTTGCCTTTTAGAGCTTATTAGTTGTGGTTTTTTTTATTTTCTTAACTTGTGTGAAGTTTTGGAAGTTCTTATATCAGAAAACACTTATCTTGCTTAGCACTCCAGTTCTTACCGTTGAGCTCTACTGAAAAAAGGATCCTCATTCCTTACCCAAAGGGAGGCTAAATTCTCACTGAACTTCTTTAATAATGTTCAAATGCTGATTGACCATTGTGACAATTCTAAATGCAGCAGGGAAAGAGAAGGAAAACACCACCAACCAAAGTGTTATTACCTCCACAGCATTTTCAATTTCTTTTGTTTTCCCACTAGAAGTATTCTAATCACAACAGAGACCTCTGTGAGGTAACCACAAACACACTGATGATGTGCTTGACTTTCCTACTTTAATGGGCTACTAAGGACAGCTCGGATCAAAAGCTGAAAGCCTTGATAATGGGCTACTAAGGACAGCTCAGATCAAAAGCTGAAAGCCTTGACTTAAAAAAATCTGTTACCTTCTACAACCTGAATTACACCAACTGGCTTTCCTGCAAACACCTCCGAAAAGGGCAAGCACAAAAAAATAAGCTTTTTTTAGTGTGTATACTTGTTAAGGATAAGAAGTCCACTGTAGCCTTCCTTCATGGCTGTGAAGTCTCAGGCACAGCAGAAGCCATACACCATTGTTTTACGAAAGAGGGGAGAACAGCACCTACATCATTTTCTGCTCTTTACTGCTCATGTACAGAGCCTTCCTAGCTTCAGGACGATTCACTGTGCGTCTCCGCACATCAGGAATCGGAGACATGAGGAAGCAATAGCAGCCTCAGGACCTCAACAATTGTCACACAGATCATCTGCTGCTGCCTGGAGAAAAAGAGGGAGGAGAGAGCCATCTTCCCACAGCACCAGCTGACAGAGCCATCCCAGTGCAACTTAGAGTGGACAGGTGAGATATCGCCACTTCTATTTCAAAATAGATATTTATTTTATATTGCTATTTTAATTGGACATGGAAGAAGGAATACTAATATTCCCAAGTAGTAATTGTTTTATTCAAGCTGTAGCTGTTGCAGTAGCAAGGACAAAGGAGTCACAAAGGTCATATCCCCTTAAAACCTTCTGTGAGGAAAAAAAGCCACCAGCTTCATCCAGTCTGGTAGGGACAGACTGTAGACCCACTACACACATTTTGGTATTAAGAATTCAGTTTTAAAATCCAAAGCAGCTTAGTATAGGAGAAAAAGAAAAAAAAAATATAAAATAAAAAANCTAGGGGAAAAAGGAAAAAAAATGCTCATCTGCTTGGCTCTATATTTCCTGATTTTAAAGAAATGCCTTTAATGTACACAGTGTAAAATTGACCATTATAATAATGAATTTATTGTTCTGTATTGCAAACAAGGCTGTATTTTACACAGATCCTTTTAGGATCCAGAAGATGAAGCATGCATTCTCAGCTGGGGGCAGGAGGGCAGGCACTAGACACTTCACCCCATGCTCTCTTCAACCTTGAAAACCCCAGCAAACCTGATACCATTCATGCCAAAGTTCCTCCTGATGCTTGTTCCAACTTCAGCTTTGCCTTATTTTCCACATTGCTGCCCCACCTGATCACCTGCACTCTGCATACAGCAGCACCGTGGGTTCACATTACCCACACGGCTCAAGTCTGACAACTCATTTTATTTGTCTTTTAGCTGTCTATTTTTATAGAAACCCGGAGCATAAAACTCTAACATGATGCTACTGGGAGATCTCGCTTAATTTTGTTCCCAAATCCTTACTGCTACATTTAACATAATTACAGAGTTTCCTTGAAATACTGCATACACAGTACGCAGTAGGTTCTGATTTTCAGTGGTTACACACTCTTACATGCTGAGGGATGATTTAGGCTTTTAGAGTCCCCTCCTGTGGCCTGAATCACCTAGTCAGCAGGAAGTTTGGGTATCAGCCAAATACTTAATAGCTTTGCACAACTACTTGCCAATATTAACACTGAGCCAAGCGCTCCAACATTTGTAAAAGTACCAAAAGCTTTAAGGAAACCTCTTCTTTAAAGTTAACCTCACCCAACAATATATGGTGACAATTAAGTGCAGAAATTATCAACCCGATTCCAAAGTGTCTAAAACAACACAGCTCTCCACATATAAACCAAAAGAAGCTCAACAGAAGAGGTGATGTAGAACACAACGCTCCTGTTTTCTCTGCCAGAGCTGCACTTTGAGGCACCACAAAAGGAAGGAGATCGACAGAAAAGGATCTGTTCCATAAAAACATGTCCTAGAAAACAATAATGATTTCTCTATTTTGATGGCATCTTTTAAATCCTCTCATCACAGCAAAAAAAAAAATCCCCATACACAGAAGACCAGGAGCACATGTGCATTAAAAGTAGTCACTAACAACCAGTAATATTTCTAGCACTTTCTTTTGGTTTACCTAGGTTTTCCACTGCTTTTGTAGTGGCACAACACATTCCCACAGCAGAGAATATTCTTTTCTTCACGTTCCTTATTATTTGTACTGATGTAAAAGAAAGAAAAGGCAGCAAGCTGATACAAACTAGATACAGAAAATGCAAATCTGTTGTAGATTATCCTTCCTTTCTTCATTAATCTGAGAAAATAGCCTGGCATGTCTTCTTTTAATAAATTTGGTTTTTAAAGATAAATACAATGCTCTTTATATGGTGTTAGTAGAAGACCAGCATTGTTTCTATTAAGAGCACGACAATGAACTCTCCTTTCTCACCAGGGTGACCAAGTAACTTCCTCTCCCCCACCCTTTTTAAATCTGAAAAAGAAACTAATCCGTTTTTTCCTGCTACAGCTCCTTACAAGTTTGTAAAGCAAAGCATACATGACAACTTCAAAAGCAGCATTTCCACTTAGGTTCCTTACAGTGTCCTGAATCTTAAGCATTTCTTATGTAAACGTAAGTTTTATTACCATCTGCAAAAAAACATTTCTTTTTATTAGTTAACAGACATGAATTTATCCCCTCTCTTGCAGCTTGTTGTAAAAATTGCACATATGTAGCTGTAAATAAAGTTAGTTCCAAAGCCCATTTTAATCTTGCCAGCTGTTCATGTCCCTGAACTCCCATCAGCGCTAAATGGAAGAACTGGCATTTATCACCTCATAGGAACAGTTCACCAGGCCTGCTGCCTTTCAGTTCTCCTTCACACACGAAGAAATATAAAGGCAACAGTAGGAGTGGCTGCTCAATATGCATCTAATGACACACATGGAAAATAAACTTGTCAGGCATTCTAATGCTGTCAGGTGCAGTGACAGCAATGAATACTTGTCAAGCAATCAGAAAACTCCACAATTGAAATATTTGCTCAAAATGCCATCTTAATCTTGAAAAGCAAGCAGTTCTGACCCCATTATCAGGACTGTCAGTTATATTACTCTCAAATGTACGTAGGTAAAGGGTCAACAGCACCATTCAAGCTCTTAAACAAGTTTCATGGGTTCAAAACAAGCCTGGTGTTCAAGACAGGTGCATTTCTTTCAAAGCATTTTACTCTTTGTTACAATGTCTGAGACACTGTAATTGTTTTAAAACATCACAATGGTTAGAAATAGGCTTTAAATAATCTCTAAGTAGTATTTAAACTCCACCAGTTGACCCCTCCATTATTTTTCAACTTTTAAGTTGTGTTTCTTTGCTGCTCATACTCCAATTCTCAATGTCTTCGCTCTAACACTTTCATTAAAACAATTCTTTCCTGCAGTCCTGCATGTGACAAGTCTTCCTGGAGTTTCTAAGATGCTTAAGGGAGGTGATAAATTTCAAATCTTTTTCACTTTATTTTTCTCGTGTGTAAAATATTAAAGACCTGAAAACGGAAGAGAAAAGAAAGGCTTCTATAGCCAAGCAAAGGCAGAACCATCCCATCGAATTTTGTCACACCAGAGAACACACCGTCTCTTTATAAAAAGCTATAGGGCAGCCTATCTGCCAAACCTGGGCAAACACAACCACGTGCAGCCTTGTACGAGTTACCTGCCAGGGCTGAGCATTTCTCACAGCCGATCCCTTGTGCTTTCCCAGTCCCTCCCCAGCAGCAGGGACGTTCATTCAGCGCTACCCTTTGTTTCAAGTAGGAAGCACAAGCACCAAGAGCGGTGTGAAGAGTTTCAGAGGGGCAGGGTGAAACACCTCCGCTTTAAGCGGCTGCAGCTGCCAGTCCCACACGCGCTGTGTCATCGTTTTGCTGCCCATCTGCTCCCTGCAACTCTTAACACTGGGATTCTATTTTTTATTGATGGGTGGGAGGGTGGATGGTGTCAATCACCAGCAACAAGGGAGAGAAACGCCAATTCCAAAGCACTGCTTGTCCCACTCGAGATTTTTCGTTCTCAGCCTCCCCACACCATAATGTCCTTCCCTGGATACACAGATGTTCCTGAAGACCCGGCAAGGTTTTGGTTTTCCAGAGAAATATTTCCTAACATTTCAGCCCTCGCAGGTATGCAGGTGTCTTGTGTGCTAAATTCTGCATCCTAGTCTGTATTCGTCATGCCATCCGTTCTGCAATTGTTATACACTTGCCTTTTATTCCCTTCTCAATAAGAATTCCCATTTATCAATGCAAGCCTGCATTTACAAACTCCGGTATTTTGTGAAGGATTATTCTAAAGCACACGGTAAACTAGGCAAACACTACTTTTCACTTAATTAAGAAATTATTAAAGAAAAACAACAACCACCATAGGTCTTGAATTCTTACTAAAAGTGTCTCCTTTGGGGAAAAATATTAAACAGTAAAAGTATACAACGTTCTTCAGGATTACTTGAAAGTTACGCCTAATTATGAGCACAGTTATGCTTTGCTTTTGTCAGCATTGACCTAACTTGAATAATTTACAGAAATAGAGTTATAGACTGAATTATCCTTTGAGAAGGGAGAGCTTAAAAACAAGCATGATTTAAGAAAACCAAAAGGCTTTCTAGGAAAAATCTGGAAGACCAGACTTGCTCTGTCATTCCTATACTGTCAGCTTCTTTGAAACAAAAGAATGTTCCAGGTGGTAACGTATATATTAAATGCATGTTAAAGACTACAGTTGTGTTAGTAAAATAACCTAAGAACTGAAAAGAGTGTAAAAGGAAATTGACTGAATTCATACTTTAACCTGTAAAATTGTCTATTTTCACCTTAAGTATGCTTTAAAATACTCTGTCATTTACAGTTATGCCATACTTTTAAGATGCCTTTTTAACTCTTAAAGTATTAGAAATCAACAGACACTCCAACACAATGGAGTGCTTTCAACTGAATTGACTAAGGCTACCCTCACAAACGTTGAAACATTTGCAAAATAAAACTAAATTTTTCCTTTTTTTTTT
>VWZN01016109.1:1313545-1329809 GCA_013396955.1 Regulus satrapa
AAACCTAGAGAACACAAGAATGTTAGATTTCTATCTTTATTAATGTAGGTTTTGCTTCATGTACAGCCTAAGGCTAGACAAGGAATCCTAAATTTCAGTAACCAGACAGTTGTCAGATACTCCATAATCTTCACTGAAGTAATCTTAACTTTGTTGTCCCATTTTACTCACCACAGGATCTCATAACCATTGGATATCCATTTTATCATGGAGATTGTCAGTGCAGTGACACAGAATAAGAAACAGCACAAACAATTCTGACTACTTCACTTAAGTTCTGGTCTTTAAAATTGAAGAAACATTAAATACAGGCTTTAAAATATAGGCTTTAAAACATCCTGTTATCAGTATTTCTCTGTCAATCATCTACTAGCCTGACTTTGTAAAATATCATGATATTTGAGCAAAACTCGGCTACTCCTTGAGGATCTGACTTCAAGCAGTTATATCCCCTTATTTTACCAATTCTAGAACGAAAAAGAGATTATGGTCTTTTTCTCATTTATTTTTATCACTCAGATCCAGCCCTGTAAACTATATTAATGTAAGCATGTGTGATTAAATTTTTATAGAACAACTCTGGTATAAAGTATAAATGGCTTAGCATTACCTTGATTTGTGCCTCTGGACTCTCTCAACTCCCAAAATAGCACATTCCCTCAACTCACAAAAGAGCAAATTAAAATTCCAGTTGAGAATATGCACAAACTTTTGCCAGCTTCCAAAACATGCTTGAGAACTGGGAGAGAGGGAGTTTGTCCAGCCCAAAACATGATTGTTCTAACAACTCAACAGTTCCATTTCTGTGCCAAGAAGGCTTTCCTGAACCTGTTTAATTTACTAGCAGAGACGTAATTGTAGGTGAAACTCCTTCTCTCTGGTTGTTTGGCTGCCTACAAAAGCATCTAATGAATAAGTTCCCCTCAGAACTTGAAATGTGCCTTTAAAGAAAGTCTCTTCTTCCTGATGATTGCCGATGGAGCGCTTTCCTTCGGGGAGGCTTTAGATCCAGGAACCGACTTGGTAATTTTGCATTCCTCCCCTGAGAATTTCTGCTTTCTTCATTGCTCCAATCCCACTTTTACATCCTATTCCACTCATACAGTTTGCTGATTATCTTCTAAATAAGAGCAATCTGTGATTTTAGTGATAAAAACACAATCACACATTGTAACAGAACTCACACATATACCAATAATGGAGGTTGACATTAAATTCAACTGATGACTTTTAATTTCTATATTAAGCTATACAGAAAAAAAAAAAAAGAAGGAAAAAAAAAAGAGAGAGAGAGAAGGCTCACAAATTAAAACAAAAAGGGAGAAATATTTTTAATTGGCAGCTTGACATTATATAACATTACCCTACAACTGGGTATGAAATGGCTGCTGAAGTACAGAATTCCTCCCTGCCAGTCTGCCACTTCTATTTCCAGTGGACTGCAAGACTCAGCATGTGCAATTCGTGAGCATGACTGTGCCTGAGGTGTAACTGTGCCATGAGGGAGAAGGTGGCACTTGTAATAAAGTTCTTTCAAATTCAAGAATTTCTTTGGTTGCCACTTTATCAAGTACTGTTTAGAGAAAAATAATCCATGTGTGACTATTACTAATTCCTTTTGCCCATTTTTGTGAACTTTCTCACTGTTTAGTTGACTTTATTGGNACTTTCTCACTATTTAGTTGACTTTACTGGGGGAGTCAAATACAAAACCAAAAACACAACAGTCAAACTTTAAGCTTGGTAGAAATAAATAATAATTTGGGTGTGTGTGGGTGTGTGTGTGTCTTTCTAACTAGTTCTGGTTATGGATTAAATATGCCATAGCAATTTTAATTTCCCCATAATTTTTCTGCCCATTTAGACATAATCTTGGGAAGAAAACTTACTTGAATTAGCTGAAAAACTATACACCTGAAAACACAGGAAGAAAAATGAAGGAATTCATATATATCAAAGCAATTGTTACTTTATCCTTCACTCACCCTTAAGGGTGAAGAAATATGTGTGCTCCTGTCAGTGCATTGGTATCGAAGATTCTTTTGGCAGATGTGAAAAAAAGCAGAAGAAAACCATCATGTCTCCTGAAGCAATATAGAAATTATGAGAAGCAGATTTAGAACTCCCAGGAAAAGCCAGGCAATAAGAACAAATAGAAGTATTGGTAAAACTCTTTTGTTAAATTACAAGCTAGAGGAAGCAATGAAATGCAAAATTTCACTACATTTATCAGCCACAGAGAAAGTAAGACAAAAGCAATGGAAAACCTCACAAATATAGCTTATTTCCATGGTTTTTTTCTCCTTCAGGATGACAGATACCTATATACAAGTGAACTATTGACTCTAAACAAAAAGATTTTTCATGTTGGGTAAAGCAATATTTTGCCATGCAGTACTGAATTTATTCTGAAATCTTCAGAGGAATCAGAAAGCAAATATGTATAGCACAAGAAAGACAGCAAACCATATGTTACAGCAGCAGCCACTGTGAAGAGAAGGATAAATGCATTAATCACTTGAGTATAGCTCAGTTAAAAAGATTTTTATGAAAGATACCATGAAAGATCAGACTACACCACAGAGCATGATTTCTTGATCCCTGAGCAGACTGTGCTGCTGCTGCTGTGTGAGAGAGCTGTGTATGACCATCTTTAACATGAATTAAGAACCAGAAAGACCTTGGGATAAAAACAGGAAGCAGAAGTACCAGCAGCAGTTATTTTAAATAACATTTTTCTGCATCTTATTTACATTTACTTAAATTTCTCTGCTTATTTAAATGTACTTTGAATTTTCAATTTATTTTTTTTTATTTCTTGCATAATTTTTTTAATACCTTGATCAGGCAGCCATGAAGAGGAATGCATTTGAAAATTTGTAAAAAATATTTTGCAGCTACAGCAATTAGTCTAAGAAAACATATTACCTCTCTGCACAAACCTTATCTCAGTGGAAATATTTTTGTCTGCTTCTTTGATGCAGTTAATTGGATTTATGGTTTTGGTGTTAAGGTTCAGTTGCAATTTTAGGATCCTAAACATTTCTATGGCCTATGCTTGACAAACAGAAGGGTTAATTTAGAAATAAAAAACTACTACTACTTCATGGTTTTTAATGAGAAGAAAAAATGGGAACATGCGAGCATATCTAGAGAGAATGAAGTATTTTGGAAGTCAACAGTTATTTAATTTATAATAGTTTACAATTACATTAATTGAAATAGCACTTCTGTGGTATCGTTACAGAGCAGAGATTATGGTGATTCACAATGTCTTATAAGGAACACAAGTGAAGAAAGAAGATCAGGCTTATGAGGGATTTAGTTTGGTACAGCAGCGGGTACTCAGGTGAGGTGAGTTCAGGCTGCGAGCACTTAAACCCCCAGATCTCCAGGAGCTCTAATAGTGCCTGTCAAGCACACCCATTTGAATGAATTTTCCTGTCGTGCCTGCTAACACGAAAGGTTGGAAGGCAAGGAAAAATGCCTGGCAGAAATATTCAGGTTACACTTTTTCTTGCAGGGCTCCTACCTGCATTCAATCTTCATGAGCCCTCTCTAAAGCAGATTAGGGTGCCCAAAGGAATCCTGGTTTCAGGCCCTTCTCTGACTCTGGTTGCACAATAGCACAGGTTTTCTTTTTCTTGCCAGATTACTTTCTTTGCTTCTTAATAAACTGCAGGCTGTTGGGTTTGGGTTTTTTTAAGTCCTCTTCTTCCTCCCAATGTTTTTTTGATAGACACAACGCAGCAGCAAAGGCAGCTGTGGAGCTGAAGGATGGTATTTGACAGGTAGCTCCTGGTGAGACGAAGCCAGCAGGGGGATAAAAGCCCAAAAGCATGCCTTTGAAAGAAGAGTCATGTTCTTAAATATTGAGAAGTGACTCTCTTAAGATAATACTTGCAATCAGCACCCAGCATGTGCAGCAGCCATGTTCTGGAAGACAAAATTGGCTGCTTCAGAGTTCAGCATAAAGCAGACGGTTGGGGTACTGCAGTTCTCCTACACTAAGTTATTAAAAGACAAATCCTGTACACTACCGAAGCTCAGACGGACGTGTTCCAAAATCATGCAGCTCTGATATAGAACAGAAAATACTCAAGATCTGCATATTGCCATTTGAAATGGAAGCTGCGGTCACCAAACCCACCCATATAATTAGCATGGATCTTAGAGATGCTTTTGGCAGATCAGCTTGGAATGTAGAACGCTTTCAGAGGTGTAGAAATGACTAAGACACACATACAAGTAGAGAAAAAAATCCAAAGGAAGATATGAATAAGAGAGGTAGGGGAAAGACCAGAATAAAGTACTGCAATGAGAATTTTTATTTGTGGAAGGAAAAAACCCTCTGTGTTGCAGTGGAATTATGGCCGTGGTTATGGACTAGCTTCCAGAAGAATCAGTGAAAGCTACCGAGTTACTGATGAAGAACTTGTTATTAGCCCAGGTCCAGCAAGGGCCAGCACCTCAAGCACAGGATGATGATGCCTACACCAATCACCTCTGGCAGTCAGGTTTTGATGGAAGTTAGGATACAGTATTATCCCTGAGATTGTTATTTTCTTCTTGCAGTAGAACCCAAGGTGGACCAGTATCCCTAAGGCTGCACAGTTCCTGTACTGAAAAACCAGATTAACTGTTTCCTAGCACTATCAGTGCTAATTTTTAATTGCAGAAATATGAATTAAATATTCATTCGTTTTACTGAATCTCTCAACATTATACCCCCCTTTTCATGAGATGTGGTCTTTTCATGGTCTGAGCTTGAAGGAAAGCTACCAAAAAAACCAGAAATTGTCAAAATGTTATTTTCATTTTTATATGCTGTTCCCTCTGCTGCTCTCCTAATGCAATCACATGTTATAGGAACACAGTATGGATACTTATGAGCTATTTTTATATTTCCCAAGTTATTTATTTGCAGTTTCAACTTGTTTGTCAGTCCTAATTTGAGTAAGCATATATCTAAATTATTGTTTATATTTATACATATCTCTGTAGGAAAAAGGAGCAATTCTTATATTTAAAGTGCTGACATACAGTTGACTGGATAAATTTACAGTAGATCAAATAGCATTTTTAAATCTAAAATAAATGCTTGTGTACTTGTAGTTAAAAATTCAATTTGTGTCAAATTAAAGACTTATCAAAGGCAACAGAGCATCTATATGTTGTATGCAATAATCAAGATCAGGCTTTTTCATCAAAGGAAAATAGATATATTTATTGAAAGCCTGAGTTCTATTTTAGGAAGTATTACCATTCTGGTCACTCAGTTATTTCCAGACATCCTTTGGACAATCTGTTATTATTCAGAGGTGGTGTGTCCTAAGGGCAGTAGAGTGCAATTGTGCTTTTTTTTAGTTATTCCGTGATAAGCATTAGAAACTGGAATTTAACAACCCCAAGAGTAAAAATGGCCTCTTGTGACAGGGGCTCTCCTGCCAAGGGCTGACATCCACGGGCCCACCGCTTCTGTCACATGCAGCCCATTGGTTGTTCAGTTTGTAAATACAAACACTGCATAAATCAGGAACATTTTCAATCTAAACAGGGATAAAGTATGACAGATGGGTGTAGAGCACAGATGGAAGGAGGGAATAGAAAGTCTTCATAGTGCCATATCGTACTTATTAGGAAGACAGAATTAGCTGGTTTTGAAGCACCTGTTGCATGCATTTTGAGCTTGGAACTCCCATAAATCAGTGCCTCATAAATTGATCAGCAGCTTCAGCCCTTTAGGCAGTTAACAGTCCCACTGCCCCTATTTATCTCCCTTTTTTCAAATTTTGCACCCCTGACAAAAAGTTCTAATTGTCACAGACATCATCTTTCTTTCATTCACCAAACCAAGAGTTAAATGTGTAAGCATTTTATGATCTCCCAAGTGGCCTTAACATTTCATTTCATCCCATGGTGTTGTTATTTGGCTTATTCACACTTCACACATACGCAAAGGTCATTCAAAAAGATCTCAAGTGTTCTATGCAGTTGATTTCCTTAGCATGAGAGGAAAAAAAAAACCACAGTAACTCCTTTTTTAAAGAGATGGAAGTGAAAACAGACACACTGGCAAGAGGACCCTTCCATCTATCATCTCTCTATATATACATATCTACACAGAAAAGGAGACCCTTCAGATGATCACCCCTTGTATACTGCAGCTATCGGGGTGATGTGTCAACAGCAAGGCCTGAGTAAGGAATCCCCTTCAGAGAAGCTTTTATGCAAAGCTTCAGTCCTTCAATTTGACAATTATTTAAATCATTCATGAAATATATATGATACACATGAAGAACCATGTAGCCCTTCTAATACTATTATTTTCAGTATTTTACTTCTCCCTGACAATGAACAAGAGAATTTATTTACCCTTGAAAAAAATTAAATTACAATTTTTCAAAAGTCACATTGCATATTGCCACATAGCCATAGAGGTGAGATGAAACTGCATTTTTCTGTATTGCTGGAAACAAGAGCAGTATACATGCTACGAAAGGGAGATGCCACTTGGAGCATAATCTAACATATTTGAAGAAAAACCTTATCAAAGTTTTCATCAATACTGGGGTTTTTTGCAAATTGAAAAGTGAAGTAGGGAGGGAGGAGGTTACACCCCAATTATCCAGGAATAGCAATTAATGTATTTGAACTCCTGCCCATAGGGCAGTGTCACAGGCTATCTTTGGAAATTCTGTTTGGGCATTTCTGACAGGATAGTAGCACACAGTATATCTAGCTCTGTAGTTTAACTCCCAAAATATAAGTCAAAAAGCACTCACAAACATACAATTGGCTAAGAATAACCATCCAAAATGTCTGGGAAAACATTTGTAATCACTGTTAGAAACGTAAATGGTCATTACTGTGTCAGTGTGCAGCCTCTACACTTGCAGCTTTTCATATACAGATTCATTTTCTGAAACGTTCATTGGTCTGGCAATAATCCCTTTAAACCCCAGTTATTTTTGACTTAGTGTACATAAAAGTGACAGAATTCAGCTCATTCTTATGATTATGATCCAGTCATGTACGCTTCTGAATTACCCACGTTGTGAAAGCATACTCAGTTAAAAACCTAGGTATGACACAACACTACAGAACACCCTTTCAGAAACTGGTAACTTTTAATAACCTGTGCAAGGATTTGTGCAAGTAGGAAACAATTTGCTGTAGACACTGGAATAATGGCTGGCAGATTTCATTTGTTCCAGAAAAGAATAGAGCAGCACTCTCAGATGTGCACTTGCATTGCAGCAGGACAAAAAAGCTCCTGCAGAAAGAATTCCAGCCTGACCTGAGCTCCAGTAGGAACGCGACGGTTCCATGTCACACTTGGAATCGCCAGGTTCTGTCCTGTAGTAGCCAGATAAGTGCTTTTTTCTTTCAAGAGAATGTTGATTATGTCTGGCAATAATTGTTTTGCAGAAGCACAGAGCAATTTTGAAAGCCATGGCATGACAGTTTTATTGCCTATTCTTAATAAAGCTCCTTTGCCTATTCAGAAAGAATATCCTGAATTACTGGTGTCCCAATCTGTTTCTATTCATGCTTATCTAATTCAACAGCATGAAGCTTTCGGAACGAGCAGAAAAGAAATACAGTAAATACGTATATTTTTGGGTAAGTATGCTTATAAGAACTCCATATATTTATATATATTTAATATATGTATGCGTGTGTACACACACCCCCACATATATAAAGCTTTCATTGTAAAAACAAAACAGTTGGCAAAGCTTACTCATGAAGTGGGATTGAATCATAAACTGTTCAAGAGATCCAGGCTGATTTCCCAATTTTCTGCAAAACAATTATTGCCAGTTATAATTAACATTCTCTTCAAAGTCTGATAAGGACTACGACTAAATTAATTTACATGCTCAGAAATTCTAAAGCACTAATGAAAATGATAATACTCAGCAAGTAGCATTTGTTGAGATTTATTAAAATTATTTTGAAATATATCCAAGATCAAGCCTGACTTGGTTTAAGAAGCAAGTTACAGTTAAAGAGCTTTGCTTAGAAAACTTGACAAAATGGGACACTTGTACAAAAGATTACAGAAAGCATTACATTAGCGTAGGTCATTCTCTTATTTTTTGTTAAATCTCCATTATGCTGCATTTTCTGTTTCAGCTATACCTAAGGATTGGACAGGTTAAAAACAAGGCATAAGCATAAAAGCAAAATATTTCCAATTCTAAAAGCAGTTTTTTTATAGTTGAATTTAACAGGTAGAGGGGTTCGGTGTAGCTGATGGTTTTTAACCAAATCAATTTCTGCAATCATTTCTTCTACCCAGAGCTGAATTTGCAATAACTATTTTGGTTATATTTTTCATGCATGATTTAGCCAGTCAGAGATCTTCAAAGTACTGCACAAAATATGAAAGAAATCTGAGGAATTTCTGGAAGTGGAACTGTTAGGGCATAGATCATAAATCGACAGAAGTCAAAGAAGTTTCACCTACTGCCAATTGTAACTGCAGCTGTCAAATTCTGAAGGAGGGAAGGCAAAATCATAACAAAACCTTCCATTTGGGAGCACTTATGATACTGTACTAATTAAGTTCACCATGACACGTAACCTGTAAAGTTAACAGTACCTTTGGAAAATGCATATAAAATTCTGCTTTCCCAACAGAAATTGTCATACAGTTTACTGGGAGTAACAAAATGGCAAGGAAAAGGATTTATTTTTTTTTTACATTTAGGTTAAGTACGCTAGCAACATACAACCTTTTCCTTCATCTTCTAACTCCATATAATGCAGCAGGTGATGTTTGCAAAAATTTATCATACAAAAAAAATTACAGAAATATGAATCCAATTAAATGTACAGTTCAAAGGTGAAGGGAAAGAGAATGGGCTGAAATTTTGGGAAGAAACCAATACTGATAAAGGGGAAGACTATGAACTAAGAACTATGAAAATGACAGTTTACAGTGTAAAAAGAAAAGGAGAGATGCAGAAATTCAGTAGAAAATCCTACTATTTATCCATCAGCATAAATACCTTTATATTCAGTCTGCTGATACTCAAGATTTTTGCTAATTGGAGTAGCAAAAGTACAAAAATACAAAAGCATCTGAAAATGGCTCTAGAGATGTCTGCTTGCTTGTTTTTGCCTGTGGCCCATGAATGTGCTTCCCTACCTTTATCAGACAAATACACTTTAATGTAGCTTGGTCATCTCAACAGAACTTATGAATAGACAAAATAATCCCATATTCCCTAAACATCACAATGGTATATTAATTAATTTTCTAAGTCATGTTACAGTAAAGTGTAATTTTTATACTTACCACACTCTCACTATTTTAACATGTGCAGCATTTCTGTAGTTGCCCCCCAATCAGAAATTTTTAAAAAAATGCAAAACATTCAGTTTTGAAGGAAAAATATTTGTTTGTACATATCGTCAGGGCTCTGCTTATTTCCTGCACAAAAAAAATTCTGTATACCTGCCCTCACTTCCCAAGTTGAGAGAGCTCTGCAAGTCAGTGTTGAATCCACCCTAAAATGCCTGGAAAATTCGGCTTTCAAAATTGACCACAAGAAGGCCCAAGGAGCTCAGAACATACCTTTCACTTTTCAGATAGGATCCATTCCAGCACCAACCCACGGTTTTACTTCCCCTCAGGGGTTTTTCTGAACAGTCCCCTTGCCCAAGTTCCAACAATCAGAATGGTTCAGACTGAATAAGTTAAATCTTATCCCAAGAAGACAAACAATATAATACAAAGTGATGGAAATATAATTACTAACATTCATTTGCCAAAGCTATAATTTTCTTTTTTATTTCTGCAGCTGGTTTACGTTTGATTGCTTCAGTGCTTTCTCCTAGAATATCCTCTGCATAATGATTTGTCCCAGCTCTGATGAACATTTCTTATTGAATGGATTTAATTTTTTTTATCTTAGGAGTTTTTTAATTTATGGGCATTTTCTTTTTAAGGCAAGTTGCACTTTAAAAGTATATGTATACAGAAGCAGAATAAAGAAGAGAGGGAAGGTATAAGAGCTGATCAAGTGCTTGCTCAGAAAAACTCAGTGGCTTGACCTATTTTTTGTATGCAGAGGACTTAACTTTCTCCCTCTTTTCTCTACTCCTTTGGTCTCTTTAAGATGACATTCTTAATTTTTAAACTACAATATAGTTTTACTTTATTAGTATTTGATTTACCCCAGTTTTTCCTGGTTTTATGAAAATCATTAATATTTGATTACACTAACAAACAAACATCATTACTAGTTCAATTATTTGGTTATTTTCTGCTGCTCCTGCTAAGCTTTCACTGGTGTGTGTTCCAATCCATACCGACTGATTTCTTGTGAGGACAGTTTCTGCAGTCTTCATATTGGACATTTATTTTATACCTGCTGTGAGATATTAATTTTATACATGCAATGCTTCTGCTGTGTAGTAAAATCTCATCAGTTCACATGGGCCAGATGCTCTCCATGAAGCTGAAGAACTCACCAGTGCCAATTTGATATCTCTATACAAAAGAAGGCCCCTTTAAGAAAAATAGTAGAAGATTTGACAATCTATTGGAATTTTATGAAGGGGAAAAATGGGAGAGGAAAAAAAAATCAGGCTTATTATCCTGGAGCAAAACCTCTGAGCTGTCAAAGACTAATCCTGAGACGCTTGCCATGTCTTAATTAAACACAACATGGGCTGATAAAATGCAGAGAACCAACCTAAACTCCCTGCTGTACAGTGAATTTCTGCCTAGACATCAAAGACTATTTTGAATTCTCTGCAGCTTGCAAATTGTACTGAGCAGTTGTCAGATTTCTGCATAATGCATTTCAGTCAAGACTGCAGAAGAGACTCATTTGTAAGTATTTTGCAGGAGATGCTTTCCTGACAAAAATGAAATGTTAAGTGGTAATCCTTGCTTTTACAATGTTTAATTATAAAGTACATCAAAATATATTTTTAGAGGGAAAAAACCCCACAAAACCATTTTTCCAAAGGAACACTTGTCCATCCCCACTTAATAAGCTGATCATTTGTAATTTAATTTTTTTTAAAATCCAAAGTTGACACTACATATTAGCATTATATAAATAGTACTCTAATTTCTCATTACCAGAAAATAATGATATTTTGATGCAAAATATATTCTTTCCCAACACTTGTTGGGAAATATATTTGTAAGGAATATGACAGCTTCATGTTTTGACAGTCACTCTGTATTACAGTCAAGGGCCATAAGGTTTTGTTTCTTTGCTAGTTAGAATATAGGAAAAAAACCTGGCAAAAATCTGCAGCCCCTGGAGTTTTGAATTTAGAGAAAAATCCATTCTTTTCTTGGTAACCTTCTGCCTTACCATACATAAGTTCTATACTTCATACTACTTCTATCATAACTCTACATAGAAATCCTTTTTAGTCACATAAACATTGAAATAACTTTTGTGATGGGTTAGAGATTTTTTTTTCTTTTCAGTTTAAATCTCCATGTGAAGAAACAGTACAAGAATTTGTGTGAGGAGAACGATGGCTATGTGCAATTTGAAAGTGCTGTGCACAAACAGATATGCAGCAGCTACACCTGTCCTTTCGAAGCAGGCTTGCTTTAAAAAGCAAGTAGCATTTTGGGAAAGATCCACTTACGTGATCTCAGAATAATTCCTACAAACAAAGGAGAGAGGAAAAGTTACCATTCTTAGGTGTGCATGGATACCTAAATACACAAAATATTTCACCAATACTTACGGCAAACACTATAGAGCCCAAGCAGCCAACTGAAGGGTTCACCTCAAGTGGAAATTAAGATTTCATGTTCAGATATAAAGTGCAGCAACAGCCACTGGGATAACAGCCATGTTCACCACTCATCGATCTGACTGCAGCTCAATCAAACCCAGGGACTTGCAGGTTACCAGAGGAAAAGACTGCTGCAGGTTTCAATTTACATACATTGGAGTTGCTTATTCCCCAGTTTCTCCTCCCAGTTTAGTGTTGTTCAGTAACAATATACTCCTTTACATTCCTTATGTGCTTCTTGGTCCATAAAAAACTGTGCATATTTGAGAATATAAAAGTATTAACACTCCACGGAACAAGTTAAGCAAACACAGTGCCCATGTACAGAACCTCAAGTAGAGATATCATTCTGATCCATCTGTATGAAGGGAGGAAATGTGCAAAACCCCACACTGAGAACAAAAGTATGGCATGGATGGCCTGCACATTTCTTGGCCACAAAGACGGGTTTCAGAAAATTAATTCCTCTGCTACAGAGGGATATATTTTAGAAATATTCCAGTGTTTATAAACTTCTCAGTATGTGGTAATCTGTGATATCAAATATAAAGACTAATTTATGGACACCACGTAAGCCCCTGTTTGGAATTATAGTTTTGAATCAGAACATGCAGTCCTGTATCAACTGGAATATCAAAAAGAAAATTATTCTCTTTAAAGAAAGGGGTTTTTTTGGTTTTTTTTAATTTTAACACTCAGTTTATTTGGCACACAGATCACACATTCACTCCATTAATCATCAAGTGTGTGCTGGCTAAAGATTAACACCATCTCATGCTGGCATTTGATTGCATTCAGTTGATAGTTACTCTTCATCGTGTTGCTTTTGCAGGAAGCAATCAAGGAAAAAAGTCTTAAAGTTTCCATCTGCATTATCTAAAATGTATTGGAACCAAGGCCAAAACTGTCTAGGCTTCCCACTTAACTCCAGAAGCACTGAAAGCTACGTATCAGTTTGAAACATTAGGAATACTTCTGATTTTTTTTACTGCAATGGCAGGGGAGAGAAACTACATACAAGGACTAAGAGGAAGGATAATGATTTCTGCCCATCACTTGTAGGTATAAGGATACACTTTGTATGAAAGTCACATTATTCTGAGCAGGTTTGGGAATCCCTTCTTCCAAAGCTGTTAAAACCCAGAAATTAATGGACTCAAACCACATTAGCAGCATATTCAACTATTTAAAAAACACCTGCCCATGCAGCAGCAATGCCAAATGCAAATCAATGTGAATTCCATGTGCAAGCCCCAAAGAAATGTATTCTTAGGGGACCCTCTCAGCTGCATTTGCATTGCAAATACATTTGCAAACTGAATTTCAGACCAAAGTCCCATTGTTCCAGCTTCCACAAGGCATCACTAACAGTGTTGGATTTAATCATTGTGCCAATCCATTTATCCATCTAGAAAACAAACACGACCATTTGGAGTGGGGTTCCCATGAGTAAGCAATTAAAAAAATCAATGTGATTTGTTCTCTTAAGTCAGTTATGACCAGATATTAATGGTCTTCATGTGTCTGGAGATCAAGACAGACACCTGATGGGGCTTTCATAACACCTATCTCCCACTGAAATCTCCTCCTCTTACCTTGTTTATATGAGCTATTAAAAAGTTTAATTAATGAAATGCTTATATAGTGTTTCACGATCCTTAGGAGAGATGCATGTAGCCTGAAAGCATTTTTATTCTATCCTCTAAATAAATATAAATCAAGGACTTGGGAATGCTGGTGATTATCAGGAAATGAGACAGAGCCTGGTAATGCTTTTCCTGCAAGCACTGCAACAGTCCTTGCATTATAGAAACAAGTATTGTCTCCTCTCTTCTCCTTTCTAAAGGCACAAACACTGTAAATATTTTTGGACAAGCAGTAAAGAAAACAGTCTTTAAAATTCTTCAGATATTAATTTCAACTCCTGTACTGCCCATTATGTTGGATTCCAGTAGCTACATGAAATTCCTCAAAGAATCAGTAAATAAAACTATTAAAGGTAATTTTAATATGGAAGCCTGAGAAGTTTGTAGTCCATGCAATCAGACTTGCTGTCAGGAATAGATATATTATCTGTAGTTTAGAATGTGTGGCTAAAGAATCCAGTCCAAAATACCAGAATGCCCAACAATAATACGTAGAATCAGCAGCCACATCTTACAAAAATATGTGTCAGTTGGAGACAATTAATTTCTCATCTTGTGAAAAGATACAGGGAAGATAAAACCAGCTCAAGGCTGGAGTTTTACTTCCAGATGCAAACTATGTTAATTCTTTAAATAAAATAGTTGTCGTAAATTTGAAAGGGTCCAATGATTTAAAATAGTGACAAATATGGAAGGGTGAAAAAAACCAGGTTTTTTTTAATGTGTATCAGAACAGGATTTATCTTCAAAGACTCCTGTGTTGGTTTTCAAATGACATTTTAAATTACACCATCAAAGTAAGATTTCCGTGCCCATATAAGAAAATGTATCCATTTTTAGACTGCCTTAAAATGTGTACAGTCTGCATTAGTGCACAATGTCCCCTCAGTGCAAGACAGGTAAGTGGCCTGCTGAGGAACAGAGGACTCTCCTTCCCATCTTTGATAAATACGTACTGTGATGCAGTCCTTCTCCAGAGTGCAAACATTCCAAAGGGACTCGCTGTGAAACTGCAGCTCTGTAAGGGACTTTGGATATTTTTAGACTTCTCCCTGGTAATGCAGGAATGACACATGACATTCCCAAGGCAGTCTGAAAGCAAAAAAGAAGGAATCTGGCCTTCATGAGAACGTAATGCCAAGTGTGCAGGAATGAGATCAGTAATTTTTTTTTTACCATGTAGGAAGTCCTTTGATACAATTTACAATCTGCTTATTTGCCCAATTTTATTTTGTATAGTATTTTATCAAATGCCTGAATGATGGTTTTGAAAAATCCAGTTCCATATATGTAGGAAAAGTTTTGTAGATAGACTTGATTTGTGTACAAAGAACACAACTGTTTTTTACCCAAGTTCTGAAGCTGCCAATCAACTAATATCAGCTTTTTGATAGAACACTTCACTTGCCTAGAAAATACTAATAATTTACAGAATATTAAAATAAAAAGAAATCTAAATGGACTGTGAAACTTGTTTTATAGTCCTTATAAAGTGATTTTCTCTGTGACAAAGTTCTGAAAAGATGCTTGAAATTATATTGCCACCTGCTGTTTCTGACAAAATGCAGGAGCCAAGTCTGGTTTGCTATATTATTTAAAATTCTGCAAGTATAATGGAAATCTACTAATTTAGGGCATACATTGTGAAGCAGGGAATTAAATCTCACTGCTTTTGTCACCATCTTGTATGTTGTGTCCTGTGCTTCACAGGACTTCATAAGCAATGCAGTATTTAGAAAAACTCCAGGCTTTCTTTTCTTTTCTTCCCTTGTTCTAGTCCCTAAATGAAAGTTTCCAAGACTTCTAAGCTGCTGTATAGACAAGTGCCAAACAATAAGCTGCAAAGCAATATCTGGAGGGGAAAAAAGTCATAATTTTGTCTGATGAGTGATAACGTTCTAGAAATACAAGCAAAGGAGTTCAGAGATTTTGTGCATGCAATAAACTCGACCTCAATTGACTACTTCTCTGTTATTGCTTAGTTTCCTGTAAGGACAGCACTTTTCTTACTGTCAGCTGCAGAACACACCCGAGGATCTGCCCCTTAATCCATGGTACTTTTGGCAAGACAAAATTAACCACATCTGGAAGCACCACTATTCCAGACAGATCTTAAGGTCTTAACCTCCTTTTAAATAATAGAGTTCAGTAAGCATCCGGCCCTAAGCAAAAGCCTGAAGGCCATCTTCAATTGTAAAATAACTCAACGGACTCTGAAGCATTTTATTGAAGCTGACTATATTCTTTAACACAACGGGCTCTCCCCCGGCTCTCCCCGGCTGTGTCCCGGCTCTCCCCGGCTGTGTCCCGGCTGTGTCCCGGCTCTCCCCGGCTGTGTCCCGGCTCTCCCCCGGCTGTGTCCCGGCTCTCCCCCGGCTGTACCCGGCACTGCTCCCCACGCAGTGCTGACACCCGAGACCGCCGTTCCGTCCCCCACCTTCAGCCTCCCGCCCCTCTCCTACCTTGTCCGCTTTGCCCAAACCACGCCAAAGAATCAATCAATCAATCAATCAATCAATCAATCAATCAATCAATCAATCAATCAATCAATCAATCCATCCCGCTCCGGAGGCGGCGGCCGGCTCAGACCCTCCCCACACCCATTTTCCCTCTCCCCCCGCTCGCCCCTGGTTCCCCCGCGCTCTCTCCTCCCTCCGCAGCTGCTCGAGGCTGGCGATAATCGCCCCGCAATGGCTTCGCACCCTTGGCAGGGCTGCGAAACCACATCCCCCGGGACGAGAGTGAGCGGGACAGATCCCCGGCGCTGCGGGGATGTGCGGGGATGTGCGGGGCTCCGTCGGGGCTCGGTCGGAGCTCCATCCCCCGGCGTT
>VWZN01016109.1:1330327-1361290 GCA_013396955.1 Regulus satrapa
GGGCCCGATCGGTGCCGTGCGACTGAGGGAGAGATCTGCGGGCCAGAGCCTGGGGTAGCGACTCTTCCCGAGGGATCGGGGCCTCGGCGGGATCGGGGCAAGGCGGGGGATGCCCGGGGCAGCGCGCACCCTGCGCACCCCGGTGCGGTGCCCTCGGCGCTGAGCTCCCCTCACCGGGGTGCCGCTTCTGAGGCGCCCCTCAGGAAGTGGCGTGCGAGCTCGATCTGCGGCGATTTTTTTTTTCGTCGTTAACGCCGTGTTGATCACGAAACGCCGGAGCTCAGGTGTTGCGTGGAGCGCTTGTGGTCGCGTCGGGGCGGCCCAGCGCACGGGGGAGATTTAGGCAGGCGGGCACTCGGCACCGCCGCGCTCTTCTCTTCCCGAACACCGCTTCAAACGGCGCTTGTTCCGCTTGCACAGGTGAATTGCTGTGCAGGGAAGCGCAACCAAAGGCTGTTTGCAGAATATCGCCCCGCTCTGTGATCAGCGCTGGCGTCCCGGAGGCTTGGTTAGCGATCTGTGGAGCACCCAGCTTAAATTGTTGGGTTATTGAATTCTTGAGGCTCCGTATGACGATACTGAGTGGCACCCTTAGTGCTGATGATCTGCTTTGCAACGTGCCCATCCGGTTTTTTCAGTATCGATAAAACGACACTCTCTTCAAGACACGTTGATTGGTTTAAAGTAACTTCTTAAAACATAGGTTGGGAGGGGAAGGACCATGTGGAGCAACAGTAAATACTGTGTTACAATGAAGTTCAATTGTTGTTATTAATGTAAAAAATCTTACCATTATCAGATGACTGAATATTTCAGATTACTCTCTCTTGTTTTGCAGTGATGGACTGAAGCTTGAAACCGAAGTGCTGGATGGAAAGCCCAGGCTAATTTTAGCATCTTCTGGTATTTTAAAAATTATTTATCTCAAGTAATCTTTAAAGCTTCTTGGAGCTAAACCTAACATCCAAGAGACGTAAAGCCCATCTTTGCTGAAATATTTTTCAGATGAGGAAGAATATTTGTGCATTGTTATTCACAAGTTCTCTCTCCAAGCAGCTCGATTCTGAACAGTAGGTTGATCATGAGCTCTGAATAGTCTGTGCACCAGGGAACAGCTGGCAAACAGTCTCCACTGCTTAGTTTGTCATTAAAATAAAAAGTTAAGTGCTATTGTGTATCAACTGGCATAACTTGATCAGTTCTGTAACTTCATAGCACACTGCTTGCCAGAATAAAAGAGGCTTAATAACTGCTTAATTTACACAGCATGACATCATTACAATCACATTTTTAAAGTAACTTCAGTATTTGCAATTCATATTTTTAATTTTCAGTGAGCAGTTTATTTAGGCCAAATCTCACTACTACTGTCTGAGATATACTGGAAAAAACCTATGTTAGTAATCAAGTGTTAATACATTTTATTTCTGTGATGTGTCAGACATATGTCTCTGCAATAAGTTCCATTTTTGTGATTTGTCAGACATATATTTCTGTACAAGTGTACTTTCCCTTACTGTTCTACACAGTCAGGATACAGAAACTCTCCATTAAATGCCATTTAAATTACATTTCATGTTCTGCATTTACCAGGGAGCTGCCTAATGAGACGTTATGTGGTGTTTTGAGCCAGGAAGGAATTTTAGTGCTCTTTACAATCATCTTTAGCATCTTTGGCTGGGTAGGGGCAGTCTGAGTTCCAGAGTGCTCCAAGATAAAGCCTTGGCTTGGACAGTGAACTAGCCTTGAGCAAGCAGTCTTCTCCAGAATTAACTTGTTTATACACTGATATAAACAGCATTTCCTTGAATTGAATGCTGTCAAAAATTGCATCAAATTGTATTTGTTCTGAATTTTGGTTTCTGCACTGAAAAACACTGCTCACATTCTTAGGGCCTAAAGAGGATGATTGTGCAGTAGCCTAAGCTGCTACTGAAGATAGTTTTTCTGTTTTACACAAAAAAAATTTAAAGAAAATAGCTATGAGTACCACATTCCTTCTATTAATATTAGAATATTCTTTATTCATAAGTATTATGTTGAATATGGTACTTACTATTCTTGAGACTGCTACACCTCCATGCATCCTCTAGGATGTGAGTTAAAAGACTGAAGATATTTCAGGACACAGGTGTGGGAGTAGTGGAGACAAACTTCCTGGTGGATCCAAAGAAAGCTGTCTGGGAAACAGTGAATAGCAGGGGAAGGTCAGATGGGTACAACCATTTGATTAGATGTGTATAAAACTATACAGGTTTTTTTACAGGAAACAGTTTCTGAAATACATAGTGTATATTGAAATAAGATTAAAAAAAAATCAGGGCTGATGGTATGGGAAAAGTACTTTCCCCCTGATTGACAAAAATCAGATGAATATAATGTTTTACTAATTTCTTGAGATTGTTTTTCAGGAGCAGCTTGTTATATAAATACTTCTTTCATCTGTTTGTGTTTGTTTCCCAAAAGATAAATCAAAGCCTGCCATGAAGGTAAGTGTAAAATTTTTAGAACACACTCTTTGTTCGTTTTCATCTTTGTTAACAGAAATTTGAGAGATTGAGCTGTTGAAATACTATTTGGAGCCTGGCTTCAGAAGCACCAAAGTAAAGCAGTTTAATTCTTTTAAATGTCATGCTACATAAATTTATTATTCATATTGTTACTTAGGAATCTTTAAATTTGGGTGCTGTGTCCTCTTCCAAAGTATTCCTGGAATTTATGAAGATATTTCATTAGCTCATATAGAGTTCCTACTGATGGAACAGAAAAGAAAAATGACACTTATTTTCCTTGTTGCTTCTATCTTGTTTTCATTTGTTACAAATATAATTTTTTTCCTTATTTAATAGATGGTGAAATCTTTTTGCTTTGACAGATGGGTAATAAAGCCAGAGCACCTAAACAGGCCTTGAGAATAAAGCACACTGGGCTCATCTTGAGGCCAACACAAAATGCTTGTATCAAGCAGGAAAATTTAGCAAAACCAAGGAGTGAATCAAGTTTATCAATGACAAAAGGTGAAAAGCTCCAAGTTAATAAACGCTCCTCACATGAAGCCACAGCTCAAGGTTACTCTTTGATTTTCCAAAGAGATAAGACAAACAGCTATCCTGATTCAGAGGATCCTGCTATTGTGAAAAGAACTAAACACAAACCTCAAGCCCCACGTGCATCAGCTGAAGACGTAAAAAGTTTGGTGTGTTTAACACAATCACAGCTTCAACAGATTCTGATGATTGTTAAAGAAGGAAGAAGCATCTCTGAGTGCCATAATGAAAAGCGAGAGGAAATGGGTAAGATTCCAGCCATGGGATACATTTGTTTCATGGAAACAGAGCAAAATGTGGAAGCTTAATTTTGAGTTGATAATTTATTTGCACATTGTAGAGATCTTACATTTACGTTGGATTATCTCAGACAAAACATTTGCCATTATGGACATTGTTACTGTGAGGAACCGAGCATTTTAGAATTATTACAGTAAAAAAGATAGTTTGATAGATTTCCAGTATCCTGAAGAGCAAACTAGCAAGAAACGTTGTCACTGTTTCATGCAAGATAAGAAGCATTTTACACTGGGGGGAAGAACACAGAAATGCACTGTACCACTGCCCACAGAGATAGGCCCTTCTGCTTTGGGAGGAGTTCAGGCCTTGCTCTGTGCTCAAGACATTTCTGCCATTTTCCTCTGACCAGTTCTTCTACTCAGAAGTGTCAGAACTGTTGCTTATCTTCCTTTATTGCATCCTTCCTCCTGTTGGTGGATCTGTGGAGGGGCTCAGCTTCCGCACCAAGGATAAGATGTCCTGCAATTAATTAAGAGTCCCAGACTCTGAGCCCTTAGCCAAGAATAAGTGATTATTAAATCTGGCAGTTTAAAAATACCCTGTGAAGGTTTAACTTATGTGCATTAATTAAATAAGCAGGGATGAAAACACTTTTGTTAAATTGTGGGGAATCTGCAACTTTCTGTTGCTCTCAAAGTGTTTACTCAAAGCTGAAGAAAATTTAGTGGTTATATATACATTCATATATCTATTTATGTTCTACCACAGCTACTACTGAGGCATCAGAGGAAAATGTTAGAGCATCACACCAAAAAGATTGTGAAGTGTCCCCAGTTCCAGATGAAGCAAACTCTGATTCAGGCAGGAAAGGAGAAGCACATCCACAGCCAGGACACAAAGTTATGTAGGTACATTTGTGTTACTGTGTACAAAAATTTTGTCTCCAGTAAAAGTTCATATGTTCTTAATATTGTTTATAAATACTGACTAAAAAGTTACCTCTAAAATTTAACAGATCAGGTTTTCTAGATAAAAATCTTCCCCTTCCTTCCTTTTCTCTAGAAAGGACTCATGGAAACCTGCAGACTTGTTCAGTACCTTGGGTGAAAGAGAAGGGGAGAAAGCCTTATTGGAATTTAAAAAGACCCAATGGAAGAAGGAATTAGGTATTTATGATGCATAAAATACATTTTTGATCAATTTTTATTACACTCAGGATGCCAAGAAACTTGATATTCCTTATGCCCTTTTAAATGTGCTTATATCAGTATAGTTGCTACAAATTCAAAAGTAAGTAGTAAGTCTCCAAGACAGGTTAAGATTCTTGACTTTCAAAAGTTTATGCAAAGATTATAAATTCTTGCAAGAAGCACTTTATTGCCAATTAAATATTATCTCAAATAAATGTATTGTTATGATTTGTATTTGAGGTGGTATTTACCAGCAGTTTTGTCACATCCTTACAGTAGTTGACAGCCATTATTGTTAAATAATTAATTTGTTTTTTAATGGGAACAGCATCACCCCAATCTTTAAGCATGACTGAGTGTATGAACTTGCAATGTGAACTTGAGAGACTTTGCAGTCCAGCCCCATCACCAATCAAAGGGAATCTCTGGAGGAAACTAAAACTGTTTCATAACAATAGTAAATTCTGTGTGACAAATTAAGCTTTTTATTATTCCCATGGAGGAGTGCTGTGGGTTTTTTTTCAAGTTGGATTTAGACCATTTGGTTTCAAGGTTTAGTTCTGCATTGTCCGTGGTGGCTTCCATTGGTTTTAATAATCAGTAACAATATGGAGAGAGTTTATATACTTGGTTATTTGTTACTTTTCCTGGGAAATTGTTACTCCAGTGTTTTTCAGTCTTCTCAGAGAGACTCCTGGGTTACCTCTGCATCTCTGGGCAGCCACTCACTTGGCTCTTAAGAGCAAGGTCATGACTGAGTGGACAGACTGATTGGTGACAACTCTTGTATCCATTGCACAGTCCAAGCCACAGGGGATACACACATTGCTGTCTTGTTCGTTTTTTTAAACTGCTAAATGTTTGCGTTAGGAACTCTTACTAGAGTTTGCTTTTGTTTAAGATGAACAGGTAGCACTGAAGAAGAAACTGAAAGAAACTTTGGAGGGAGAGGTGGGTTATTTCTGGGCAAAATTTGGCAGTAATAAAACCCGTAAAGTGGAAACGCCTGACCCAGACCAGGTAAGGCTGTCATATAATAATAATAAATACAAGAGCACAGTTTTCACAGCACTGTTGCAGAACAGTTTAACTTCTAATTCATAGAAGATTTTATTTTCTGTATAAATCCTCTAGAATCTAATATTGGTGGTGCTTTAAGAGCCCTCTCAGGGCATGAATTGCTGCAGCTCCCTGGTCCACACTTACTTGTTGCTCCAGTTTGTAAATTCTCAGCTTAAGATCTTTATAGCAGGAACAACCCATTCCTGTCCCTCCATTTGGATTGCTGACTAAAAAGTATAAATCTTTTCTTTTTGTTTTGGGGGAGTAGTTTCAAATGTAATTCCTGGCTGTATAATTAAATACATTGTTCCTGAACTCTCACATATATTTGATTGCTTACGTAATGAGCATAGCCAGTATGACTTTTAGCTTTCTAAAAAGATTTCATTCTGAAAACACTGTTAGATAAATACGTTAGACTCACAAGAGACTTCTCCAGTGAAATTTATTGCTGTTAGGTTAGGGTTGTATCTGCTATCATTTCTTACAGCAAAGGAAATTGCTTTTGTGGCACTTTCAGCATTCTGAGCTAAGTTTTGACTATTCCATAAGAATTTGTTTCAATCTACATAATTGATAAATAGTGGAGAAAATATGCTTGCTTACAAATTAGGGCTGAAGTTTTAATGAACAGCAGCTTCTAGAAGTATAATTCTGTTAACTAAGAGAACAGGTGAACTAAATAAGTCTTTAAATGGTTCTTTTATTTGCAGGCAATGTTTCTGGCTGACTCTGTTCATGGCACTGAGAAAAACTCTGCCTGCACAGCTGCTTTGGCCACAGAGACTGATGGAGTTGCACCGAGTGTTCCAAGAGCTCCAGCTGGGCACTCCTCTGATTTCAGTCCTTCTGACTTTCCAGCTGGCAGTTGCACAGCATTGGCTTTCAAGGTAGGATCTTAAATTGCATGCAGGGCTTTTTTACTTATTTATTAACAACAAATGTTTGTCTCAAGAACTTCTTTTAAACCAGAAGAATTCCTTGGGCCTTTTAGCTGTGTATAAATAACTTTGTCTCAATTAATGTTTACCAAAATATCAATGCTTTGAAAACAGCACTTCTTTAAGGCTGATGTGAAGAACAGTACTAGAGGTGTGACATGCAGTATTAATTAGTTTTAAAGTATGTTTTGAAGAAATAGAGAAGTGGGACCTATATAAAATAAAAGATGGTGATGGTAGAAGGTTCAAGAAGTAGGTCTTATGTTATGGCTGGTAGGCAGTGATTGAAGAGGGATTTTTGTCAGGTGGCATTGGAAGTTCTCACTGCCAGTGGAGCTTATTAAATAATAGAGAGTTGCATTAAGAAGCAGAAACAGAAGAATGCAGATGGTAGCTCCTTAGTTTGAGACAGATCACTGCTAATTGGATTGGGATGCTGAATCTACCTCAGACTGAGCAGTGAACCATAGGAAGAAAAAGGGATTTCTGTTCATAATACAAATACATAGAGATGGTTCAAGTTAGATGAATTCTGAACATTGCTCTTTCTCCTAGCGGTCAAACACTTGCTAAAATTACAACTTACATCATTTCTTGTGCTAGAGAAAGTCCCAGTTTTGTTCAGCAGCTGAAGGCAGAGCTTTCTGCCAAGTCTTTGTTATGTGGCTAGACAAGATACTTAATTTTTTGTGGAAGAACTAGCAGTTATCTTATTTCAGGAAGCTGTGCCACAGGAGCGACCTTTTAGTGCTTTGAAACATGAACAACAGAAGAAGTGGCTTGAAGAGTTGAACAAGCAGAAGGAAGAAGCTAAACTACGAAAAATTGAAGAAAAACTTAATTTATCAAAGGTACCTATGGCTTAGAGGGACTTTTTGAAATAGGAGAAGTCTTCCTCTGTTTTTGTTTCAAGAAATAAAAAATGTAATTAGAGAAGTGGCAACCAAGATGGAATTTTCTGCAGCATGGCCACGTTTTCACCATAAGGATGCCCTTACTGAACAGTGAGCCAGGGCTGTTCAGTATTTCAGTGTCTGGTGTGCTAGAGGGCTTGCTGCAGGATGGAGGCAGTGATAGCATCACTGAAAATCGGGGAGAAGAGTCAACCCTCTAGCACTATATTTGAAGTGATAGAGAATCAGGCATTACTTCATTTTCTGGCCAGGACGTGCCAAGGAGAATAGTCCAAACACACATGTTTTTGCTGGATCTTCCCCCAAACCTGATGCAATCAAAACCTGTAGAGATGCACTGTTTGTAAGTTCACTGATCCATTAAAGTTTATTAACTGCTGCTGTTGCTTGATACTTATTTAGGCAGAAGAGCATGACAGATGGGAAATGCATTTTGATTCTTTTAAGAACCACTTTAATGCTAATGCACAACACTCCTTAAATGGAATGCACAGAAAGCCTGAAAGTCTTTCCCTGTCACCTGACCCCAAGGACCCGACTGCTTTCATTCACCCTTCGTCACCTGCAGCTTTAGGCAGCCTCATGCCCTTACAGATGGGAACTGCAGAAAAAGCTGCTAAAAAAGGTGCTTTGGAACAGAGAGTCAGGTGAGTGAGCTTTATAAGGGTAATTATTTTCCCAGCCAATACATTTCTGGAACCTCCTCAGAAATTAAAAAAAAATTAATAAAAGTAAAAGAATTAAGGAAGGCTTGAGGATTATTTTCTAACGATTGAAACCATTGACATGTCCCTTTGTTCAGTTTCCTCCGTTCCATGACGGCTCTGCTGGACCCTGCACAGATTGAGGAGAGGGACAGGAGGCGGCAGAAGCAGTTGGAACATCAGGTAGACTTTGGTTTTAAAGCCTCGCTCTTTTTTAATAAGAAGAAAGGATGAAAGGTAATGTCTCATGAATAAAGCATGAGATTTAATGCCAGAACCCAGGGATGCACTTGACTTTTATGTTTTAAATGGCATGTACATTGTTTGGCACTATTTCCTTCCAGAGTGAGACTCTGCAGTTCTCTTTCAATATTTGCGCAAGATTATTGCATTTCTGTAACTGAATTCCTGCCTCAAAAAACATACAGTTCAGTCTTTAGAGCTCTAGCAGGTTTGTGTGCTATTTCTTTCAGTCTCCACTGTTATGAGGAGAAATCTGATATTTACAGATTCCCACTCCATGAACCTTTAGTTTTTTATCTACTTAACTGACATTTACCTAACCTGTGTGGCACCCTAACCATGTGTGTCTGTGTGCTGGTGTCTCAAGCCCAGTGTGAAGAAGTCTCAGTGTGAATGTAGAGACTGTTCTGGTCACACTGTGACTCTGCTGGATCAATGTCCTGAATTACTGTATGTGTATAAGGTGAAAATCAGACCTTCATCCCTTTATAAGATAAAAAAAAGTATTCTCTAAAACATAAGAAGCTCCTTTTTTCTATCTGAGTATTTCAGACTGCTTGATTGGGCTGGTGATTTTCCAGAAACAAAACCTGGAGTGTTTGAAATAAATGATCTTCAATTTTTTTTTCACTTGCCCAAATGCAATTCTAGGCATATACAAAAATGCATTAATAAATACCTTACAAAATGTTAATGTTCTCTCTTTTCCTTTGCCCTTTTTTTTCTGATCCTGCCAGAAAGCAATAATGGCTCAGGTGGAAGAAAAACGGAAGAAGAAACAACTGGAGGAAGAGCAGAGAAAATGGGAAGAACAACAGGAAGAACTGCGCCTGGCACGAGAAAAAGCTCAACTGCAGAGGCAGTTTGAAGAAGAAATGCTGAAGCAAAAACAAAAGGAGGTGGGGTTTGCATTATCTCTAGTGTAGATAGTCAGTGATAACACTGAATTTTGAGGAAAGTACTTCTTGTTCCTCACTTGCAAAATTTTGTTCATCATTTTGAAAATTAAAACTATCCAAAATGTAGACATTTGAAACAAAAAATCCGCTTGCTTACTTAATAAACATACAACACCATAAAGAATAAGGCCAGATTCTTTTTGAACAAAGGCCTTCTCAGGAAGAAAAATGATAAGAACTAGCAGAACTAGAAATGTAGTTTTAAACAGTACAGAAACATCAGTTTTAAAATGCAAATTTAAAATTAAAAAATACCTCAAAGTGTGTGAACCAGTTATTGTTGTTGGTAACTTGACGCTGTTAAGGTGTTTGAGTACCATGAAGTTGGTCTGAGTGAATGTGCTTTCATTCTGAATTAAAGACTTCTTAGGATGTAGTCTGGAAAAGGCAGTTTAAAAGTCATTCAGGTTTTCCATCTTTGCCCTGCGTAGCTGTTGCTGAGCTTTACACAGTGCTTTCATATACAAGTTAAACCGAAGGTACGTTTGGACCTTTGGTTAATACATGTTTTGCATTTCTGTCTCTCACCTAACCTCTGTGGAAGGTCAAACACTTGGTCTGTTTCATTCTTCCTTTCGGCAGGGCAGACCTGTTACTGTTTACTTCCTCTTTGCAACAGTAGCAGATTCTGTGGTGTCATGAGAACAGGTGATTGCAGAAACAATCTTCTCCAAAGCCTGCAGAAATGTGGATTCCTGGTTTCTCTGCATTTTCTGCATGGAAATGTGTAGCACCTACTTGTAGATGCTGGAGCAGACTGGTTCAACATGGAGAGTCATCCTTCTCAGTAATTGCTCAGCTCCTTTGAAATGTGACAGCACCAGTTGTTCTTTCCAGCTGCAAATGCAGGAGGGAGTGGGATCAGCTGCTAACAGCAGTTGGGAAATGAGCTTTTCCTTGGCCCAGTCTCCTGCACCTTTAACCCACCGAGTCAGAGGGTCCCCTGACATTTGCTGGGGACCTGACTCTTTCCTGTGCAAGCAGAAATAAGATGGGTTTATTACCTCTACTTAGACTCCTTTCCTTTCATTAAACCACATGTTACAGGAAGTCACAAATGGCTGACATCAGATGGCATCTAGAAAAAGAGGAATTTATTAGAAGGAAAATCAATTTCCACATGACTTGGAGGATTTAAATCCTCACTTTTTAATACTAAGACTGAAGATCTTTGATTAATGCAGCAGAGGTTCTGAACTTATAATCACAGAAATTATAGGTTACATACTCTACTTACTCAACTAGTTTTAGTTTGGAAAAAAAAAAAATCCTTTACCTAAGTAAAAATACATATAAACCTTAAAGATTATATGGTGTTGTATATAGGTAATATCTTATAAAAGATAGGCCTTATAAAATCAGCCCTTGCTCTGCTGAATTTCGAACTAACCTGTAAGTTCCCATAAAAAGAATCAGAAGAATGAGAAGCAGTTAGTACAACAAACTATTCATGTAGAGAAAAACAGTTTGCACTTCTGAAGAACAAGAAATCTCTCCATGGGAAGCAGTGAACAAAATATGAAAACCATCCAGGAATAGAGAGATTGGATGGACATGTAAAATGCCATTTACTAACCAATGAATTGAGTGGCAAGGAAGTTATGAACCATTTAGAGTTATACACAGGGTCTTGAAAACTATAAAAATCGGCTGTAACATTAAAGATTGGCTTTTTCTGCAAGAATAAACTGAGTCCTGTCTGCTTATTACTGTCACATATGGTGATTAAATAATCCAATTGATTTTATTCTCAAAATAAATACTCATATTTACCTTTTTTTTTTTTTTTTAAAGGAACTTACAACTCTTAAAGCCAAAGAGCTTTATCAGACAAAGGAGAAAGCTCAGGAGTTAGCCCAGGGATCAAAACAAGAGCAGCACATTCCAGACTTGGCTCAGAAGGCACATGACATTTCAGAACTGCAGAAGAGTCTTGGTGGTGGCAAATGTAAGTCTCACACTCAGTTTGCCTGGTGGTTGAAAGTGAGTTATTTCTGGAATTGGGGTGTGGGGTTGTTTTTTCCCCTGGCTGCATTTGGGTCACAAACCAAACTTCATTACAATTTATTTACCTTTCAAACAAATAAAACCGTTAACTCCTATGGAGAAAATGTGGTTTTAGTAAGTTTCAAACATAAAGGAGGAAATGCAAAGATATTGGCAGGAACGCACAGGAATATTCAGACCTATAGGCTGTCAGATTTCCAGTGGAAAAGGGAGAATATTGGGCTTGGACCAGAGTTCTCAGTATTGCTTTGAGCTCTAAACCACAACAGTCTGGTAACTCCGTAGCATGGTTTAAATTGAACAGTAGTTATTAAATGGAACAACTTGAGCACTTTTCAGGCACTGGAGAGCTGAAAATGTGTCATTCTGGCCTTTCAGCAGGCAGCAGTGATTTCCCTGATGGCCTGCAGAGCCCCCCAGAGCTGCAGGCTTCCCCTCGGAAGGACACGGCCGTGCAGACAGGTATGGAGCCCACGGCTGAGGGACCTCCTGAGCTGACACTCGCAAGGAATAAAGCTAGAAACACTGGCACAGACACAGTCACCTTGGTGTATCACAGTGTGCCACTTCCTTCCTCTATTTATCACTATTTATTCTTCTAAATAAATAATATTTCTGTATAGTTGTTAGTTACCAGTTACAAATCCGATAGGCTGGAACATAGTGTCAGCTCAGGGGACACGAGCCACGTAGGTCCAAATTTTTTAAGTAATGTGATTTGGTTCTCCAGTCTTCTGTGTTTTATCCCTTCCTCACTGTTTGCTTCTACAGGTCCTGTCTTCCACAGGAAAAAAAGAAAACATTATAAAGCTGTAGCAGCCGGTTTTAAAATAAAATAAGTAATGGTAGAGTGATACATATACAAAAGTCAGCCAAGTAGTTTGAATAGCTCAGACTTAGAGTTAAAATACAATTTATTTCTTTTTGTTTTAGATTGCTTTAATGCTTCAGCATACACTGAGTCAGCTGAGGAAAGAACCGCATGTTGTGAATCACCTGATATTTCCATAGAATATAAAGAAACCTCTAACAGCAAAAAATACCAGAAGGAAATGCAGTATATGGATAAAAATAAACTTTCAGGAAAAGAGACTAGTAGTATTTACAGTGATCTGTATGAGCAATATGCAAGAAAAGAAAGACACATTAAATCTTCAGAAAAATACAGCAAAAGACCTGACTGGAACATAAACAAGCCTGGGAAAAGATACATTCCAGCCTCAGAAAGGTACCCTAAACCACTACAGAAACAGAGGGAAGAGAACAAAATGCGCCGGCAAATGGAGCTGCTGCAGTTGGTAGAGAGGAACAGCCCCGGGCAGCTCAGTGCAAGAAGGGGGGGACACTCAGCCAGGTCTGTGTCACCTCAGGAAGAAACAGTGAAGAGCAAGGGCCACAGAGGCAGGAAGGTGGGTCGCTGTCTGACCTTTGAGAACAATGATATGGTTTGAAGACTCTTGTTCCTCTCAGTTTTGCCTGGGTGGGAATTCAGTTCCGTAACTGGAGCACTGAAATCCTCCTATTGCTCATCCTCGTGGCAGCACTGTGTTGTTCATCAGGAGCACAAGAACATATTCACATTCTGTGACGGGGTTTTTACTGTTATTTCAGCCTTCCAAAGTGTTGATTCCTTTTCATTTCCTCACTAACACTGATTCATTATGTAAACAGAGAGCTTGATTGCGAGCAGTGTGCAGGACACGGTGACATTACTGACTTGCTTTTTTTTATCCAGTCATTGTGTTGTGCTGACTGATGAGGTACAGCAGTACCTGCTCAAGAAAACAATGTTTACTTCTGCAAAGAACATGGATTAGAGAGGATGTTACTCCATTGCCACACAGAAATACATCCTTCTTAGTGGAGTCATTCTCCATTTGCAGGAAGCATTATAGCAGTAGAGTTGTGGCTGGAAAAAAGTATTTTAAAGAAAATACCAGCTATATTCTTGGGTTCTCTCTTGCCCTCTCTCTGGCTTGCTTACTCTCTGTATGCATAAACACCTCACTTTCTCACACCTTTAATTAGCAAAACTCTGGAGCTTTCCTTTAAGGTCTTGGATTGAACCTTCCAAGTTTATAAATTCCTATGTTCCAAGGACATAGGAAAATACAGATAATATTTTTGATAGTGCTTAGAGCTGCCAAAGACAGAAAGTTGGAGCAATTTGTTGATTTATTTCATGGGCACTACGAGTCTCTTAAATTTAAATCTTTGATAAATACCTTTGTCCTGAACCCAGGTCAAACGGTCCATTTGGAATTTCAAAACAAACTTCCTCTGAAAAGTCAAAGCTTTTAATGTAAAAGACACTGAGATTTTTTTGTTTTACTTTTGACTTTTTTGGTTTTCTTCTAGGAAGAAAAATTTCCTAAGAATCACTTGAATGAAGAAAGGTATGTGCGAGAAACAAAGCCCACTCTTACATTTTTAAGAGTGTTAATAAATGACGATAAGGGACAATCATAAAGGAAAAGTTACAGGCCTGGGTACATGGCAAAGCCAGTGGCACACCCACTTCTTTGGTCTGCAGTCCTTTATGCTGTTATACTTGTGTTACTTCCTCAGATGATTTTGCAGATTTATTTTGGGCTCCTTGACTGCAATCTCGCTTCAGATTTTTGCAGCATTTGCACAGTTCAGTTGTTGCAGACGTTGGCAGCCTTGGGTAGGCTTCTGATGCCACTTGGAACTTGGTACTTTTCACTCTGTGGTCTCCTGCTCTCTGCTATGCTATCTTGGATATACATTTTGCTATTCCAAGCATATCTTAAAATGTCTTTCATGAGCTCGCTTACATCTTGTGAAAGCCTAGCTTCCCTTTTTCCATGATTACAAATTTTATCATACTTAAAAATGCAGTTTAAAGCTTTCAATAATTACTTGCAAACAATTATTATCTTATAATTCAAGCAAAAAAAATTTTAGCAAAAGCCAACTACTACATACCCGTTTATAACAGTATGTCAGTACTCTGCATTAATGAAATGCAGAAATACATTATTACTAAAACACACATCCTTTTTTTTCCCTGATTGTTTTAAAGAATTTAGATGTATCTAATTGTCTACTATTAAAAATACAAAAGGCCATACAGATTGCAGGTATAAAAGCAGAGTTAATGAACAAAAATCCTGTCCTCCAAAGACACTTTGTCTTTCGTTTGAGAAAAACCACATTATTGAGTCATTCATTGTTTGGGCTTTTTTATAACTTCGGTTGTTCCACGCAGATCTGAATCACCACCTGTTCCAGCAGTTCGGAGCAGATTACTCCAAGTACAACAAAGACAGATCCAGGCTTCTCATTTCCTGGCGCAGAGCCAGCCCGCTGGAGGAGAGGAGAGGCAGGCAGGATCCCCGGAGAGGAGCTCGCCCCCCGCGGCCCGGCCTCCCTCGGCGCAGTTCGTGCCCTACCTGCGCACACGGGAGGTTTATTGCCTGGAGCCGGGGGCGCCGCTGAGCCCGGCCCGGGCACAGCCCCGGCACCTCCTCCACGGTACTGACACCGCTCGGGGACAGCGGAAATCTTAGCCATGGACTCGCAGACCTGCTTTGTACTGACTGCTGCAGTCATCTCTCCGTGCCACAGCGGGGCACAGAAAGAAAGGCTTTGCAATCAAATTATACTCGCTCTTAAAAAAATCTAAAAAATTAGAAAAGCAACAAAAACAATCTGCTATCAGTTTTTTTGTTTGTTTGCTTACCTTGCATGAAGTATGACTGCACTTGCTTGCATTACTATATAGAGAGTGGGGTTTCGGAATCTAAGTGTTATTGGACTTTAAAATAGAGTTTATAATCTTGGTAGCAACCAACCTGATTTTCACAAACTTTGAAGATCTGCTGCTTAAAAAAAAACCAAAAAATAATAGTTTTATTAACTGATTTGATATATGTATTTACTTTTAGATTCTTACCAAATGCCGCGACAGATTTTTAGCTCAGATGACATCAGAGATCCTCTTCTAAATCCTGATGTCATAACAATCAGAGAGAGACAACAAGCAATTCTCAAAGGATTGTCAAAATTACGACAGGTAAGCAAAAGTATCAGTTTTAAAAGAACAGAGTTTTAACTCAACACTAGAGCCTTGCTAAGGAGGTTCCCCTGCTGCAGTTCCCAGGTCAGGACAGTGGGGTTGCTGCAAAGGGTTGGTGGGATGGTCCCATGTCAGGCCTGGAAAAATATTATAATTTGCAAACTGGTAGTGTGAACACTTTAAAAATTCTTCTAAGACAGCTGCTACTTCTTAGCATCTAAAAAGAAAATTCTGGATTTGTCAATCAGCCAGGTATTCTGAAAAGAAAATTAAATTAGCTTAATGGACACACGAGCTCCTGAGCTAAAAGCCTGTGTGTTTGTGTACATTGTTCTCTTTGTACTCAGGAACTGGTAATGGCAGCTCCTTTTTAAAGCCCGAGTGAATTGAATATGTTCCTGTTGGCAACAAGGTGTGGCCCACAGGCACTGAAGCTACAGATCTGCACCTGCACATGAGCACTTCTCTTTTATGCTTCCAAATAGCCTGACAGGACTGCAGAACAAAATAATATTTAATTCAAGCTTGCCTTTTCATTGTGAAGAACACGGAAAATAAACATTTACCAGCATCTTCCCTTGCTTCTGCATGGGTCCAAACTAAATCTACCTTATTGCTAACAGCAGGATTTTTCTCTGCCTTGAAAGAGGAAAATTTCATAAATAATCCAAATAAAGGGAAGAAAGTCTGACAGTGAAGCAGAACAAAACTAAAATTAACAGTAGTTGATGCCATTGATTACCTGTTGTTACCTGCTTTAGAAAGACAGAAGCACTGCCATGTACACACAGGGCTACAGCACTAGGTGAATTCCCTGTGCACCAGAAGGCTTACAAGTACAACACACCAATCTAACTAACACAAATTACATCTTTATGACACAGAGATCTTCACGTTAGGCTTGAAGGGCCACCTACACCTATTTCTCTGATGACAATCCAGTTCCATATCTGTTCTAGCAGAACCTATGACTGCACCTTCACCAGTTTCTGCTGGTACCTGGGGAGTTTTCCTCTTGTTATCACTTTCAGCTGGCCAGGGCTAGGTCCTCATTTGGGAATCAGTTTCAGTTTGCAATAGCCTCTAGGTCCTTGTACTATTCAGCCTGCAGCAGTTCACCTTGTTGAGACAAGTCCAAGTTTTGTATTCCACTTCACTTGCCAGTGGCATTTTGCTTAGGAGCGAAGCCAGATTCAAGGTACAGTTTGATCCTTGTGCTTGCTGAGGATACAAAAGCCATGGCTATTTAAACAGGTTAAAGTTGGCAGGCTTGGAGAAGCCACATAAACCTTCAGTCAACTTTGCAGTGGCTAAAAAGTAAGGTTAGTCTTGGTTCTGCAAGAGAGTTAACTTAAAACGTGTGGAGTTCCTACCAGCTGCAGGAGACATTTAGGACGTGAACGGTTCCATTTCAGTGTGTATTGTATACCTAAGTGTTGTGTACTCCTCCTGATGTACAGATGACACCTCCTTTGCATCAGTTATTTCACTGAGAAAGTATGAATAGTGCAGGACTTTGTCCAAAATACAAAAAGCTGTTCTTTCTGTTTTAGAAGATAATCTAGTCTTGCTCTTTTACATTTATATATACATATATAGAGTGGATTAATAGTTTCAGATTACATGCATACATATCTATATTTACAAGATATTTAGCCATTGTTTTTTCTAGGGCAATTCACATAATAGTCACATAATTTTGAACTCCTGACTCAGCCAGTGGTCAATACACCTGGGCTGGTGCAGGAAGAGCCCAGTGGGCCTGGCTGACCCAGGGAAAAAAGAGGGCAAAGGGAGGGTGAGTCTGGCACTGCATTTGCTACAAGACAGCAAATCTCTTCCTATGTCTCAGGTCACAGCAGTAGGAGCTAGCAACAGACTCACTGAAATCAAAGTCAGTGGATAAGCTGAGCAAAGTGAATTATTTGGGAAAAAGAAGGGCCAAAGTTTAAGAAAGAGGAGCTCACCCCCCTCACTTTCAGGTCAGTACTACCAGAGCACCCCGTTGTTCCTGAGGCACTGCCAGGGACTGCAGGTGACAGTGGCTGGGTGGGGACACAGCCCCACGGCTCCCTGGGGGGTATTTGCCATTGCTGAGCACCTTCCCAGTACCTGTACAACCCGTGTGATAAACTCTGAACTGCCAGCTTTCAGGGTTACTTCTTCCCTGGCTCTTGGTTCATTTAGGGCAGTTTGTTTTATAACTTGGTTTTGTGACATGCTTCTAAATGAAAAAAATGCACTGTAGAAATAGTAATTATTGACACAGAGACTGAAAACACTGACCCATTAATAGAAATAAGCAGATTCTGTTGATTAATTAGAAAGCAGTTCATCAAATGATTGAGAGTAGGCAGCTGCTGCCTTAGGAGGAGCCAGAGTGGAGTTTTACAGGATGCTTTGCTGACTTTCCTTTGGTGCCACCAGCAATCTGTGTCTAAATTGCTGTAGGAGCTGCTGCCTTGCATTAGGTCTGTACTGAGCTGTGCCTGTATTATCTTTGAGAAAGGCCTTGTAACTCTGAGAAAAATAATGAACAAACCTCCACGGTACCATATTATTTCTGGTAAGTCTAAAATAGATGGAGATCAAAGGGTCAGATGCATCAATATATATAGTGCTGTTAATTACAGTAAAATACTTATTTTTAATTTATGCACATACTCGACTTAGTTCTGTCAGGTGTGACTTGATAGACAAGGATACATTTCCAGGAGGGTTTTTTGTGACAGGTTTCCTCTATCATCAGTACTTACAGGAACCATTAACACAGCAGGAACCTTGAAGCTTTTGACGTGGGTCTGTGTGTCCTGGAGTGTGGGGCGCTGCTCCAGTTCCAGTGGCACTGCTGCCCTCGCTCTGAGGAGTGTCCTTTGTGTTCAGGCTAAAATGTCCATCAGGGTTTTGGGTTCTGCTCATACAGGAAGGCACTACAGTACTGCAAATCCCGAGACAGCACAAAGGGATGAGAAAGTTCCATTTCCAACAGTGGAAAAGTCCTTTTTTCCCTCTGCATGGAAACTGGCCCGGCTGCCACTCCAGTCACTCTTGAAGCTGCTGTAGAAGTTCCCTCTCCCCTCAGTCTATGAGGCTGTGCTGTATTTTCTGAAGTTGTGTACCTAAAAACCATTTGGCCTGAACAAGGAAATAGTTTTTAACTATGAAACAATGACACTGATTAGTTGAGGCTGCGTGAGGAAGACAGAACACTGACATTTCTGTTTATTTCAGGGCCTACTCCAGAAGCAGAAGGAGTTGGAGAACACTCTGATTCCCATTGCAGCTCAAGAGAACTTCATGATGCCACCGTTTTGAGAGGTGCATATGAATGTTCTGAATTCTTAATATGGAAATGCACAGCACTTTGGTACTGTAATTAATTATGAATCACCTCCGGCTTTTTTATGAAAATTAAATTATGTAATTTTGATAAGACTGCAGGGTCATGTTACCTTTTATATTGAAGACACTTGAAACTCATGATGGTTTGTCTGTTTAGAATGGTTTTCAAGGTACCTGGAAATGTGTCGGTTTGATATAAACCACTAAAAACATGGAAGTAAACTGTTACATGGGTTTTTGTAGAAGTCAGTTTGTGAATTTGGATAAATAAAAAGATGAAGATGTATTCTGAATGGCTTTAATTATCTTTGTATTTTTAACTAGACAAAACTGCTTTTATTTCAGCCACCTTTTAGGCTTCTACAGTGAGTATCAGCTCTGTTACTCCCAGATTTTAAGACCACGGTTGATCACACAATCGGGTACAATTCATTGATAAAAGGGAGTTATTTTTTCAGAAAAGATTACTTGTTGTGTTCAGGAGAAGGGTACCAAGTGTTACACTAGTCTGGTACTGGTCTGGTCTTAATTTGAATAAATCCACTGTTTATAGAGGGAAACAATCAACTTTACGCAAAAAGTCTGTGAGTTTTGTTTTGTTTTTTAAAAACTGCGATTTTTAACCAATCATTTTGTCCCAACTAATTTTGTGAATTTAGACAGTTTCAAACACTCACCTGGTACCAAAAAGCACATCTCAGAGAAAACCACGAAAATGAAATTACAAACAAGAAATCCCCCGAACACAGAGCTTTGGAGAACCTGAAGAGGAGCAGTAAAAGTCAGGAGTCACAGCAAAGCAGCAGTGAGGGTGGTCTGGAGACTCCTCAGCTGCTCTCTGTGGCTGCTGCCTTCCAGAGGCCTGAGGCAGAGGAGCATGAACAAAAAGAGAATCGCTGAGGGGGAAGGGCTGGTAACTCAGCAGACGTGAAATTTAAAAGACAGGACTAAGAAATAGATAAAACTATACTTACCCCAGTGCTAAATGAAAAAACAAATAAACAAAACCAAACCACAAAAAGCCTGAAAGCCCCAGGAATCATCAAGCTGAAGTGGGAGAAGGATGGAGGCTGTGCTGCTGCAGACTGAGCTCCCCCAGTCCCCAAAGCCCGGGCTGCCCTCTCCTCACAGGGCAGGTAAGAGCTGGAGGACTCTGAGGGGGCTGCAGGGGCACAGGGCACCAAGGCAGACACACAGAGCATTGCTGCCCATGAAACCAGGCTGGGGGGTTCCTCAAGCACTTGGCAAACATTGTAAAAACCACAGACAAAGCAACGTGTTAGCAAGTCCCTTGTGCATTAAGAGTTTATTGGATTTGTTTGTAATGGAACTGCACCATTGGTTACTCTAATTGAGGTATTTAGCCAAAATCCAGTATATAGTCATGAAAATAAGTACACTGCCTTAGAGCTATGTAAAAACATTGTACAAAATTTGTGTCGATGTCAAATAAATACATTAGTTTTAATATTTATGTAAAGAAACATGACTTGGATACTCTTGCAGTTAAAAAAAGAAAACAACTGGCTCTTTCACATAATTTTAGGCAAACATTCAGCTTTACATTAAACAGACCTCAAACTGAAGCCCAGGTAACAGGTCAAATACAAATGTAGAAACTTAAAAGTGCCAACAAACAAGATAATTCAAGTACAGTAAACGTTAAAAAATATATGTATTTATTAAAATTTTCGATGGTTCCAACAGGGACAGGCCATCAGGAATTTAAATAGACCATGAAAACATCTGAGATAACAAGAACAAGAAACATTTTGTTCCGGAATAAAATAGAAATCGTTAATCCAACATTTTAGAAACAGAGAAGTCCACAGCAACTTAGAAAAGAGACTTGAGAGTTCATTTCTGTTCTGAATATGGCCTGGAAGAATCACAGCAGCTATCCCAGCCACCAGGTGATGACTTTTCTGTATCCATGCACTGACTGTAGGCAGCTAGAAAATAATTGCTCCCTTCTTGGTTTTGATTTCCAGGAGAAATTGGGTATGTTGTTCCCAGAAAAGTCTGATGAGTGAGTACACTAAAGTGGCTGAATTGATGGGACATGTTTAATGGTCTGCTATAAACCTGGAAGTTACTGAAAGGAGTTTGTTCAACTGCACTGTTTTTTTCTCCTTCAGCAGAGCATGCTGTAAAAACTGGAGTAATTGGCTGTTTCCCTTCCAAGTCAGTTTTGTAAGCCTTTTCCACAAGGCCAATTTGTGCTTCGGGAGATAACTGTGTAACTGATAAGCAGCTTTCTTTAGCATCTACTCCATGTGGGCCCTTGGCCTCTGTCTGCAAAGCTTCCACATGAGTATCATACTTAGAGGCATCACTGCAGATTTCTATTTCAGACAATTCATCCCCTGAATCCAGAGACATGTCCTCCTCATCCTTTTCCTCCTTTTCTACAAGAACTACATTAAAAGAGAGAGAAAGTCCTATTCTATTGAAATACAAACTTTGGTTAAAAAGGCCATACATTACTCACAGTGTTACACTTCAGGTCTGCCAGTCCAACAGCACTTTAAGTCTTGGTCTTCTGCCACTCGTGTTCACTTACTCAACACACACACTTAACCCTCTGTGGGAGTGTCCAGTTACTCGGTGCTAAAAGCTTCTGCACACCGTGTTCATACTTAGTGCTGGGAAATCCCAACTCCCAGCTCCAAAGGGGGCAATGTCAAAACAGCATCTAAAGTTACACAGCAGGTGAGTATTTGATCAGACAATTAAAGGAGTACAATTACTGACAGTACAGTTTATCTACTCTAAAGAGTAGATAAAGCAGGTAGAGACAAGGCTATCCTTTTCCTGAGAACAGGTGCCCTGTCTAGTGCCTCGAATAGCATCTTAGCCTGTACTTCTCTGTTGAAGGCCCCTGGTGCTCCATCCCCACTGTTTTCCCCCATCATTTCAAACAGAAAAAGAGTAGCTTGAGAGTTGGGTTTTCCTTGGCAGCTGCCATGGCCGTTGACCAGAGTCAAGGCACGCTGTCCCAGGACTTCCACCCCACACATGCAGTTTGGAAAGGAAAGTTCAAGTGTGATTGACATTACCTGATTGTCCTTGGCCAGGACTGCAGGGAGAGAAGTGGTTCTGCTCAGTAACAGAGTTGTGACACCCAACGAGACTTTTGAAGTTACGCATAAAGTCATCAACAGCAGTAACCACGATGCCGTTATCAACGTAACTCGAGAGCGCTTTGAGGTTCTTTTCTAAACACATCAAAGAAGGGTTTGTATTCCTATTTAGCACCTACTATCAAAAAAGGGGGAGAGGTATTCACAAATGTGGGGTTTACCTGTTAGGAAGACGACGTGTCGCTGTTGTAGGTTTTGAGCCTGAAGCCTGATGAGACAGTCCAGTTCTGGAGCAGTTCGAGTTTGAGAATCACAGTTATGGTAAGACAGAATCTCGACCAAGTGCTTCTTCTGATAGGTGTTCAGAAGGGTGAGCAGGTTCAGGGCATTGGCATTCATCCTGCAGTGGGGGGAAAGCTCACTGTTAGAAACAATTCAACGTCAGTCTAAATATCAAAAGACAAACATAAGAGTAAGTTGTATTTAAGTGTGTTTTGGAGGGCAAAATGAAAGCTGAAGCATTTTAACAGCTGGTATTATAGAACCAGACTTACCTGCCCAGCTCTTTCAGTTTTTTTTGTATTTTGCAGTGGACTTTCCACTGCCATTTCCCATTGTCTAGGGTATTGAGATGCTCCAGAAACGTCAGGAACTCTTTTAGTTTATCTGTTATAGAGATATTGAATAGAAGTTGAATTTTGTGGTATGTAGACTGAAAATACTGCTTCAGTGTACACAGAAAGCTATTTTCTGCTTTCATCACAGTACAGTCACATGATTACAAACAGCAGCCACTCACTTCAAGTTTTCTTCCAGGCAGAATGGCCAACAACAGCTTTATAAAACTGAGCTGCTTTTCTCTCCCTCAGGTGCCCAGCAGTAGCACTTAAAAGCTGATCTTGCATATATGCTCTACCTTGTTAAAATATTTCCAAAAATTCTAACTTCATTATCTATTCAATTTCAAATAAAGAAAAAGTATATATAGCATATTTGTGGATGGAGTAGTAAGGAATAAAAGGCTCCAAGACATAACTACAAAATGTAATACCAAAAAAATCTCCCTGTTCGTGTGTTCTTCACGAAGGCCACGGGGCTGAGAAAGAGACTGAATTAACTGAAGTCCTCAAAGAACATCACAAAAACTGGAAGAGCTGATCCTTCACTGTGGTGAGTATGGACCTCTCAGGTACTGAAATGTCAGGATTTTAGTTCTAAAGTTTCTAGAAGGATCACACCTACCTGTAGTGATGGACTCTGGGTTAAGGACAGATTCGTCTGACACAACAAAACCCCCAGACACAAACAGCTCATTGTAAGTGTGATTTTTCACATCATCCAAACTATCGACCCCTGCAAAGCTGACACAGGAGAGCCTCTTCAGAGTCACCAGGCCAGGGATCTGTTCAAAAACATATGAAATCAGAGGTGCAACCACAGGTCACACAGAAAACGGAACTACAGAACTCTCCTACCTACTAATGCCAGGCACCAAACTTCAAAACACATTTTCAAAAAATTACTGTTCCTTCTCTTGCCTGGGGAGGTGCACTTGGAATAATTTTCCATTCTGTCCAGTGTCACTGTTCAAGCCTAGCAATGCCACAATAATGATGAGCTGACTCCAAGTAGAGGAAGGCAAGACATCTCTTTACTGAGAGAAGTCCGAATATTTATACAGGTGTGGAACCACACTTCACACCACTGGTGAAAGACAGAGAGCAGCTTTCAGGGTAAACATCACATACTCCACATAAACGATCTCTTTCACAATGGTGCAGGATGTTTGTGAGAGCTCTCTGATTTCCCCTAACAATGTCCTTGAGATTGTTACGGGAAATCAACGGCCTAACTTGAGAGTTTTCTCCATTCAGGCTGTAAGCACAGCCACAGCCCAGCACAGGGTCTGAAGCTGTCGGGAATAGCTCAGGTGATCTGAGAGGTGCCTTCACCTGCTGCCAGAGCCTCATAGAACCAGAAGCCTCTGTCAGGCTTTACAATTACTAACAATGAATATGCATTAGCACACGCAAAGTGGTGGAAGAAGTTATGGGTAAATGCTGGGACAAGACCATTTTTACTATAGCCATTTTGTTTCTTCAAACAGCAGCTAAACACGGGGCACTGTTGAATGTTGTGCTGTTAGAAGGAAGCAGCCTTGCTCCAAATGAGCTCCTCTCACTATTGCAAACAGCTTTCTGTAGCACACCGTTACTTAACGTGGGACATACCTTATGGATGAGGTTGGCAATGTCTTCATTTTGGATAATGATCAACAGTTTATCTAAATAATCTCTTCCTTTAAGGAACTGCTCTGGATGGCACTCTGTATTCCCTAACCGTCTAAGATATTCCTGCCACCACAGAAAGAAGAGACAAGGAAAAAGTCAATACATAGTTTGGTAAAAACAATGCCTAGATGACATCCACAGCAACTAAGTTTCCCACTTTGAGTGAATCCCAGAGGGACTGGCTCCTCTATGTCTCCCATAAATTAATCAGAAGGATGCAGCAACACACAGCAGCTGTTTCAGCAAGTCAGTCATTCCTATAAAATCACACACACACAGCCAACTGACAGTATCTGAGTTTTCAAGGAAAGCCACAAGTTTGTAACTTTCATCTCAGACATTTAAGTACAGAAGCACAGTGATTTCTCAAAGTTCTCTCTACTATTAATTAGAAGGGAAGAGAAAAAAACCCTAAGGCACACAGAGTGATTTTTCATACATTCTTTCTAAAATGGTAGCTACCACATTTCTTCCCTTACTACCTTTTTTCTGTAAGGCCACCCCCTGGCAGGATCTTCAGAAAGGACCAACCTATAGCCTGTTCTGTTTTCCAGCTCCAACAAAAGGACTTAGGTAAAAGCTAAATATAAGCAAGACTACCTCAAAAGCTCAAGGAAGAAATGGGACAGGACAGCCTACTTTCACAATTCACTCTCACAGTGACAATGAAACCAGTTTCACACAAGTGGATTTCAAAGACACTCTGTTCTGACACTAGAGAGAGGTTGAATTGAAACGGCTTTACCTTGATTTCTCTGCAGAGGACACTTTCTTCCTCTTCATGAATATAAAATTTGACAGTGTTTTTCGTTACACCTTGCATAATTTCGAACACACGGTTCAACAGTTCAGGCTGTAACTGGCTTATGAGATCAGAAAAAGCCGGTTGAGTTGAAATGTTCACGTTCCCAGGGGATTTCTGAGTCTTTTCTGGTGCTTCGATGAGATCACCACCAGAAGAAGCCTGCTCCTCCGGTTTAGCATTCCCATGAGCCATTTTCTCCTTGCCTAGGGGCAGGCTGGCTGAAGGCTGCTCCTGAGAGCGCAGCTCCTCCCCCGGGTCATGGCCCAGCGGCTCCTCGGGCCCGGGGGCACAGCTGCTCACCACCTCCAGGGCTTCGGGGCTGCAGCACGCTGGGGGAGTCTGCTTCGGGCACGAAGAAGCCAAAATGACGCTACTGAGCTTCTCACTCAGGCTCTCTATGTATTCTTGGACAGAGATCTCCGATGCCTGCAAACAGATGTGCTCAGAAAGTCTCATTATCCTCTCCCGGGCAGAAAGGATTGGTGTGGACACGCCACTGGCATAAGCGATGTTCTTTTGCTGCAAAATTTCTTGAATCTTTCTTGCAAAGAGCTTATATTCTTCTAACAGTATTGTCTCTATGACTGCACTAATGGAATGCTTAGCTGTACAAGGGTGATCTGTCAGCTCATACTGATCTTCAAGTTTCTCCACTTGTCCTGTGTAATGTCCATCTTCTATTGTCCCCTTCTGTGTGTCTGAAAAGGGAGAGCATGGCAACGGATAATCAGAATTTCTCTGTCGGTTTACTACCCGGGGGTCATTAGGAAGTGCATCTGTTGGTGGCAAGTACTCCAGTGGCTCTTCTGGTGATTTCAGACCTACAGAGGAAGAGTTCATCATCACCATCATCATCTCATGTTCCAAAGTCACACACAGCTGATAGACTAAAATCTCCAAATCACAGCCTGAAAACAACATGACTGTTATGCCTTTCCCATCAACCGACTCAAATCCCAACACTCAAGTGTGACAGCCTGCTGAGGTACAACAGCACAGAACATTTAACAGCTCCTAAGACAGTCAAAGAACACAGGTCGTTTTCCCAGAGATAATGTAGAGTAAGCACAACAGAATATACCTCCATTACAAATTAGATATTAAACTAGAAATCAAGCAGGGCAATGTATTATTCAAGTATTTTCATTTGCTACTAGGTTAAAATCCTCACTTTAAAAAAGCTTAGACACAAACGACCTTGTGGAGTTGGACTGCAAGCTGGACCTGATCTTGCAATTGTGAATACAAGTTTGTTTCCTTCCAGGAAAGGGGAGAATATCTGCTTCAGTGGTGCTGCTGAAAGCCCCTCATAACCCGAGCTCAGTTACTTCACCATCCATATTCAAAACTATTGTTTCGTTTTAAAGCATTTACATTTCTCATTTGTGTCAACATGAAGCCAAACCAATATTCTCCACCAGTTACCTGTTTTCATGCAGATTTCTGTATTAATCAAACATAAGACACAACTGCACAGGCTATAGGTGTGCTCAGGTACCAACATGTGATCCAAGAATGGATCTATGAATCCAGAAACAAACCTTTAGAAGATGTTTTCATTCACTATTTGTAGAAATAGAGGAGTTAAAATCCATCTTACCTGTAATTGGGATAAGTTTCCAGTGCATTCCAACTTCCCCTACGTTATTGGAGCTGGGATATCGCCTGCGATAGCCATGTTCCATAGGTGCAGTAGGACAGGGATCGTAGTCTTCAAAGATACTCCCAGTGTTTGCTTCCTAAAAAACAAACAAAATGCTCATCTCAAAACAAACTTTTGGTTTTGCTCACTATTAAGTTTTTACATTGTGAGCAGCTGACAGAAAGAACACATCTGAGTTCACCAGCGCACTGGCAGTTCTGCCATCAATCTAGTCAAGTCAAACTCGGAAGTTTCCATGAGGCACTTCCCTGGTCTGTCATGAAATTACTAAGGCAGTCCTTACAGTATGGAAGCTGGGGGTGGCAAAGAGCAAGGGACAACTGGCTGCTCCCTCACTCTTTCCAGGCTGTTGTCTTGATACCTGACTAAAACATGAGATGTTGGCATTGCTGAGGGACTGCCTGCAACTAGCACAGCCCTTAAACAAGCCAAATTCATCTCACACTCCAGATGGGCAGAAGCAAAACAGCGTGGAGATTACAGGTAGGACAAAACTCATTCCTGCTCTGTGACCTAGAAACTGGGCTTTGTGTCTAAGTACCAGTAACAGAGATCATGAACAATCAATGCTAGTAGGGTAATGAGCTGGAGCACTGTGATCACCAAGCACAAGGAAACCCATATAGAGCACTGCCCCAAGAAGGCACACTAAGAGAGCTGTGCACGCAGTGAAATGCTCTTCAACTCTGCTCCTTTCTTATTACAGAGAGAACTTATATCAAGAAACAGGAACACACACTTAGAAGTGGAGAAAATTTCCATCTATGTTCCTACCAAACAGAAAAGCTTCACAGAAAATTTATGACGTATTTGTGTTTGCCTCTGCAAAAAATATTAGACCTTTCTGTCCATTTCAACTCATAATATTGATGAAAGTAGTACTTTCACCGTCAGCCTCTCGCCAGTTTCACTCACTTGTAAGGGCAGTGTGTGCTCAAGGGCTGCTTCGTTGGGCGGGAGCTGCAGACCGACATCGCTGGGGTAGGACAAGCACTGCATGTCAGCTTCCAGCACGGCCGGGCTCTGCGGGTCAGCCTGAGCCGAGCCGGGGAGCTCACGGTGATCCGCGTCCTGAGCCGGAAGGGCTTCGTATTCACACCTGTGCCTCGAATCCTCTTCCATGTCCTCGGGGCCCAGAGCGAGGCTGTGGGCGAGGGACTGTGCCAGCGCGGGGTCCCAGCGGCCCGTGGCGGCCAGCGCCTCCAGCAGCGCCTTGACCAGCCCCTCCGGCTCCGCGCCGGGCTCCGACACCTCCGCCTGCCTCACGTCGCCCTCGTGGCCGCCGTGCTCAGAGTTCACTGAGAACACAGAGCGTGGTGAATCCAAGGTTCTGCCCCCTTAGAACAGGGCAAGGAGAAGAAAAGGAATCCAGCACTCAGTCTTAAAGTAAAAACAAAAACAAATTTCTCCCCCCCCACCCCGTGAACATCTGCCACGGAGCCAGAGTCTCACTCCTCAGCATCAGTTTGTATGTACACACACACACTTATTTTAACAAAATGTAGACGTGCATTCATCACATATCCTACATTAATAACGTAAAAACACCTTTGAAGGTTCACAGAATTCCAAGCAGGAATCCCAGCCATCAAGTCCACCCTTGGCCTCCTTCATCACTACATGCCAGTCAGTGTCTTTTGTCCCCTCAAGAGAACACAGTCACTTCATCTTCCAGTGATTCACACACACCAGAGTACATGACTGGTTGTGTGTACTGACGGAAACCCCCTCTTCTTTGTGCCACCCTGCTCCCTTTTCCCAATTCTGCAGGAGGAGTTCTATAACTGCCTTGAGAAAAGTGTCAAGGAAATAGAAATGAAAAGGCTTTTTCAGGCAGATCTTAAGTCAGAAGGTAACTGTGATACTTCTCTGAGGTTTGGATGCAGATAACTTCATGTACAGAATAATTTAATCTTATTAGGTTGTTTCCTTTGTCCCACTACACACATTACTGGCTATTTCAAAACTTAACTATGCTTTTTCCCTTCAATCTAAACTTCCTAGGTATGACCTAGGGTATTGGACACAAAGAATTACAGTGAAGTCAAACTCCACAAAAGACAGTATCAAGTCTCCTGAGTGCTCTGTATTGGAAAGTCTTTGGAAAACTCCAAAGTAAACTCTTTGAAAGTCTGCCTTCTTTCCAAAGAGGCAAAACAAAAGCAACTTCCAGGGAAATTCGCCTTGTCTCCTAGAAAGTGGAAACCTGCAAAAAATAAAATTTACCTCTATGGACAGATCTCAGGCCACTGTTTAAATGAACCATTAAATTGCCACAGCATGCAAAAAAAATTCAATCTATAATGATTAAATGTTAAATATTCTTTGGATAAAAATGTTTCAAGAAGAACTCTAAACAACGACTTTCTTACCTTCGTACTGACATATATTCTCTGAAGAGTCACTCAGTTTCAGGTATTTCTGCAAATTTTCAGATTGTTTTTCCAGCTTTCTTTTCAGACCACTTCTAATTCTGGTGTCTTCAGAATCAGAATCTCCACCTACATTTTTCTTCCTACACTGGATCAAGTTAATAAGTTCTTTGAGTCTTTCAGTATCATATTCTCCAGAAGGAGGCAGTTTTTGTTTGGCAGCAGGGGCTTCATATTTGGGATGGATTCTTTTCCCACGTTTTGCCTTGGCAAAGTCAGTGTAATCTTCTGCAGCTTCATGATCAGAGATGGGACTGAAGCGCTGAGGCTTCCGATTTCTGTCCAGCAGTTCCTTAGCTCTGGAAACAGGGAGCTGATAGGCCTCACAACCAAAAATATAGTTCTGCAAGAAGCTGTCAATGTGATCTTTGTGTCTCGGGGAAGGGTACAGAAATGTTTTGTCATCCAGCCGTGTTGAGTACTCATGTAATATAAATTCTCTACCTCTCACAGGGCCACTGTAGAGTTTTTTAAAGTACTCATGTATGTACTTTTCCACAACAGCATTGAAATCTGCTCTGCTGCTGCTGCCTCTACGAAACTGGATGAAAGCAAAATGCAGAGACTGAATCAACTTTGTGAATTCTGGAATGATTTCCTTTTTTTCGTGCAAAACCGTGGTAGTTGAATTTTTCTGTGTCCCATATGGAACACTCTTTTTTGCTACCATAGGAGAAAAGGGAATCCACAATTAAAAACAAACCAGGGAAACCATATAAAGAAATTTCAACAAGTTTTACTTTCTCAAATACAAAAAAATGAACCTACAATCTGTGGTATTTGCTTTCATGAAGAAACAACTATTTCTGAACACCAACACCATGACCATAAGCACACACAGACTGTGACTCTGAGTTGACAAGGACTGAATGCTACCAAGACTTCAACAGAGTATCACCTCTGTTTACATAAACCTGCACACAACAGTGAACAAACCCACCTGAGTAAATTACACTTCTAGGCTCTGGAAACAGAAACAATGCATGAAGCACACGGGATTGTCCAGACTGGTCATCTAGAACACAAAAAAATAAACACAGCTAAAAAAGGAGAGGACTACCAAAAGTCAATCAGGTATCCAAAATCCCACCCCCCTAAAAAAACCCCAAACCAACAAACCCAGGTCAAACACAAACCCAGAGTACGCTTACCGTAAGGGGACATCGTTTGCCAAGGAGAAAGAAGAAAAAGAAATCCTCTCTCCACAAGTGGTTTCACAAGGACCTGTTTTCAAGCAAAGAGAGCAAACTGCTTCAAACACATCTGCTCACTACGAATGCTCTTCCTGACTGTAAGATAATTCTGTCTTGGGAGAAGTGCCCTGATAAACTTAAGAGTGTGCCAGCTAAGGAATTCCACTGAGACTGTGGATCTCGTAGTATGCCTCAAATTGCTAACTAGTAAAATTACTTTTAAAAACAGGAATAGTCAAATATCTTGCACTCACAAGTTTCTCCTTCTCTAGTTTTTGAAGTAAACCCTCTAAGTGACTCCCAGAACGCGACTTCTCCACAACTTCATAGAGGCTGGAGTACAGGCCATTCTCCGGCACTGACACGACACAAGGGGAAAAAGAGAAAGGGTAAGAAAAACAGAGACAAAATCGTCATTCAGAAAACTTGAAAATTCGGAATTTAAAGAAATTAAAATAAAACTACTTACCTTCTTTTCGTTCTTTGTAAGTTTCTTTAAAGAACAACTTTGGTGAAATTTTTTTCTTCAACTGATCAATGCTTACAACTTTTTCAACCTCAAGTTTTTCAGGACTGGAGAAGAAGGGTGGCAGGGAAAGATAAAAAAAAAAATAAAGACCTCTTTTTTTTCCTTCTATGATCTTGTGCTCACTGATAAAATAAGAACTAGAAAATACATGCTCTTAAGAATAATTTTTTCAGACTATCTCATGAGCCAGGGATGTTTATTCCTGCAGAGGAGTATGTGTCATTTCAATGAAAAAAAAAAAACAAAAAAAAAAAAAAACCAACAAACCCACAAAAA
>VWZN01016109.1:1361331-1374557 GCA_013396955.1 Regulus satrapa
CCGGGAGGGGGGTATTGGTCTTTTCAAGAAAAAAAAAAAACAAAAAAAAAAAAAAAACCAACAAACCCACGAACAACAAAACACCAAAAAGCCAAGAGATGTTGGCAGTTGTGTGCCTGAACTCAAGAAAGTTCTGGACACACATGACTCAAGTTCTGTTCAACATATTTAAGGCACTTAGTCAGTATTTTAGATTTTCATCTGAATATACCCAAATCTCACCAATCTCTACTCAAAAGGGTTTTAATAGAGCAGCATTTTAAACTTACTGTCTAAATGGCAATACTCACAGCTTACATGGAAGGAAAGATGGTGTTGCTGATTTTAGGGAAACGTGGCACACAAGTTTGCCTTTATTCCAAAGCTGTCCCCTCCACAATGTAATATTAGATTTCTCTAAATTAAGATGGAGAAAGGAAAACTAAATGAAACCTCTTGCCAGCTGTGACTGAAAGAAAAGGCTGCCGGACCTCCAAAACCAGTTTAGGGAAAATTTCATACCAATACCAGACAATAATATTAAAAGGTAACAGAAAGAATGTTCTCAACCCTGTTATGTTTTCACCGCTCTGAGCAGAGTAAAGGAGGTTGGTTTGTTACCTGCACCTGTTACTATAAGCACTCCTGTGATGCCAATTTCTGAGAAATTATATCCTCCTTCCTTACCTTAACTGTCAACCACCTTCATACATATTAGTTCTGCTTGAACAAGGTTCAAAACAAAGCATGACAGAGAATCATATTATTTGAATCTCCATTGAACAGGAGATTCAGGAACTGAAGATCAGTTCTTACTACACTCTAAGTAGGAAAGGAAGGAAAAAGACTTCTGATTTTGTTCATTTGTGGTTCATTCTGATAGAAGAAGATACACATTAAGGTGTCTGTTTGATCATCCAGTATCAGCAACCAGTATGGTTCACGATAAAATTCAGGTAATACTCAGCATAACTAAACGGGTCAAACACAAAACTACAGGGGAAAAACATCAAAACCTTCTGTCTGTATCATAAAAGAAAAAAATGAATCCATCCTTACCTGTACTTCTATCTGTGTGGAAGGCGTTTCCTCTAAACAAAAGAAGACAGACGAAATGACTAGACTGGAACAGAGAATTCTGGCCACTGAATTTTACATTAAGGATAGTTTATCAGTCTAACAAAAAGGCAAGACTGGTAATTCCCTCTCTAACCTCAATCTATCACTGCTGCAGCATCTTGTACTGTTCTAGATACCTTGATAACTGCTCTTAGCATTTCACAGTACAGCCCCCACACCTGGACATCTTCCTGCCAGCACAGGTATCACAGTGGACCTGTGATCAACTGGTCATCTAGACATTCTCTCCACAAGCAGTTAGACACCAGTGAAGGGTTCAGACACAAAATATACAGATTATTTTAGATGTATATATCTATAGATACATACAGACATATCATACAGAAGATTATTTTAGAATACCAAGCAAGATAATGCTGTGAAAGTTTTTACGTCCACAAATTTCCTCTGTTAGGAAAAACCCCCAATATTTGTGGACTCCACCCAGGCAAAAGGCAAGCAGGTGGGAAGAGCAGCAGAACTGCTTCCCACAGGGGCCATGCTGCTGCATAAACCAATTCTGCCACCTCTTGCTTTGCATTAGAAGAATTTATTATGCTAAGTCCCTGTGACACATCCATTCATTTCAGCACTGTTCATTTAAATAAATTCTAAGCTACTGCCAAGAGCTATGAATTCTTCATGCTACATGCAGATTTTCCAAAACTCATTTCCTAGCTTACCTCGATGGAGGTCCTTGTACCATGTCATCTTTGTAAGTAAATGAAACAACAGCATAAGGACAAACATGTCTTGGTCTTCGCCTGATCTCATCAAAGCCATATTCATAAAAGTAGTACTGGGGAAAAAAGTGACAATGTTAAATCAAAAGCCTGGAGCAACAGCCAATTTCTTTACAAGCTTGTATTTAAAATAAGCTTTTAATTGCTCCTCTCGCATGTACTATAGAATACAATCAATTAAGGTGGTTTTTTATCTTCTCCCTCCTTTATCAAGCACTTAGATATGGACAATACTTCAGAAGCGAATCAAGAATAAAACATTCTTGAAATGCAACATTTACTTGAAAGTATTCTTGCTGAGTGAAGGGATAACTAATAAAAACAAAGAAATTCAGAGGAAAGTAAAGATTGCAATGAGATTTGGAGTCTATCCTTAGTTCAACCACAGAATTCTAATATAAAATGTTAATTCAGGCAAATTTTTAATGAGAAATGAAAAACAGATTCATTTTTTAGCCATCTGATTCAGTGTGCAGCCCAGTGATTTACAGAAGACAAAAGTAGTTGTTAATACTAAAATGAATGCTTTCAAGTAAGGATCCTGAAATTTGCAGACTTGGTGGAATAATCTGACTGTAACAGATCATGCAGTAAGAGACAGAACACCTGAAGGAACAAAAATGCTTGAAACTGATTTCATTCTGTCTTCCCTCATCATCTCCAAACCTGAGAATCTGGAAAGGAGAGTAAGAAAAGAAGAAAAAGAAAAGAAAGGAAAATGCTATTCTTTCCAAGCCAACATTTTCCCTTTTAGGAGTCTCATTTAATGACCACAAACCAGTTGTATTTTTACTCCTCCAACTCTCCATATTAAGTCCTCTCTTCCAGCCATTGCCTATTCCACCTCCACCCCAATCTGAGGGAGATCTTTGCCTGAGGGTCAGGATCACACAATGGGAACAGGAGAGGCTGCCACGCTGTCCTGGGATTTCTAATGCAGACACCTGCTGGCTGCTGCACACACCCAGCTGCAGCTTCACTGGGAAGTTGTATCTTCAGTGATTTTCCCTCCATCCCATCGTTTCAGAAGTTCTGTTTAAGAAGGTTTTATCTAAGAAGGTAACACAGGCTCAGCTTTACCTGACTAAATTCGTAGGCACGGTACGCCAACAAGGAGTTTACTTTATTTGCATTCTTTGAAACATGACACTCGTGCTTTGGGGTGGGATCCAACACACACTTGACAGCTGATTCCGCAGTTTTTGCAGGCATGTTGTCATATATGCTTTTCATTTTTCCCTGTAATAAAGCAGAAGAATTGTCAGCATGAGTTTTTTTTTTTCTTGGAAACTGCTCCTGCAAATTGTTTCAAGTATCAAAGAAAATAAGAGCAGAGAAAATAAAACAGGCCATTAAGAAAGCCACTTCTAGAAGTATATTACTGTCATCCTTTCCAAAAAACAATAGATTTTAGCCTTTTATAACAGTTTATTATACTCAATTTAAGCTTAATATCAACACTGGATTTCAAATCTAGTAGAGGTCTGGTTTCTCTAAACACAGATGACTGCACAAATAAAAAGTCAGTTAGGTTAAAACCACCTGGTGTGTTATCAGTAAGCAATGTAATTCTTCAAGAATAACAAGAAAAAATTACCTTTATTATCTTAAAAACAATCACATCTCCAGTTGCTCCAGGTTCTAGAGGATTAGGCTGCAATAAATCAGCATACTTGGAGATATATACCCCTGAGAAAAGTATAAAAATAAACCAAAATACATTATGCTGAATGTTAAAACATTACTAGAGGTTCAAAAAGCATTACACGGGATTAAAGCTCAATGCACACAAAAGAATAAAGATACAATTGACACTCAAGTGCAAAGTTAAAATACTGTTCTTTTCCATGCTTAGTTATTTCATGGACTTCAAGGCCTCAAACACATATTTGTTGGTCTGGCTGATGACCTCAGAACAAAGAGCTGTACCTAATTCAGACACTCTGAAAAGCATCCGTTCTGCTTAGGTTCATCTCAAATCCCAAGCCTGTATTTAACTGCTTTAACAAATTGCTCCAGACCCTTCACCAGCTAAACCAGTAAAAAAAAAATATGCTCATAAACCTTTGTTCTTCTCCACCTCACACCTATTTCTGCTTTCAATATTCACGTCTATATTCATTCATATTCATATTGTCTGCTTTCATTACTCATGATACCTCTGTACCATCTTCCTTTTACATAGGATGACAAAATTAGTTCCTGATTTTCTATCTGAAAAGCTTTGCAAAAGGAACTTACTGTCTCACACTCTCCAACCTCTGTAACACCTTGTGACTCTTCTGAGTCTCCAATTTATCCATGCTCTTCTTGGATGTGTGGATTCAAGAATTTTAGTTCTATCGACACCAAAACTGAGCTGAGCTACTGCGCCCATGAGGCATCCTTGAATCTACACATCCACAAACAAACCCAGAGGCAGCCAACCACACTCTGCATGAGCTCTTGGGCCCCCCAGGTTTACTAGAAAGACATGGGATATTGGTTTGACTTAAAGCCAAAATGAGAACTAGGTCTTCCCTTTGGGAAGGGAATTTAAGTGAACTACTCAAAAACAGAACTATTAAATAATGTTCTGACGTCTATTTCCTTTGCTACAAACATCTTGCTGTGATATTGCTGCAGCCAGTGATAAAAAAAGGACTGAAAGTTCACCCAACTGCATCACATTATCTGCCAAGTGCTACTGAATAACCAGCACTTATAACCAAAAGATAGTTACCCATGGAAGGGCTGCCCAGAGTTGCCATTCTGGAGTGACCAACCTGCAGCCCCTTTTCACATATGCTCTGGATCTAAAGAGAACAGACAGTTCTTTAAGCAAGTCTGACAGAAAAGCCAGAATATAAACAGAGAAAACAGTGAGAAATGACAATTACAGAATTTAAATTGAGACTTGAGCAAAACCCCAAACAGAGGGAAGATTAGTTTGAATTATCTATAAAACTATTAAACTGGGCAAGTCGAAATCTGATATGGAGCAGCTACACAGACTCACCTGCATCTTAAAAAGATTCCTTATACCTTAAGCACTGCTTATGAACATTACATGCCTTTAATGCAGAAAATTTTAATATTTAAAATAGAAATATACCTGTGCAATAATTGCATGCTTAAGAAATCCCAACTCCATAACAGCAGACAGAGCACAGAAATCACCTTTCCATCACTTCGATTAAAAGCGTTTGATCAAAGAAGAGACAGAGAAGACAATGCCCATTTTCTAATATTACAGGTTACCTTGTTGATGGAAAAAACCCTCTAAAACCACCAAAACACAAATGTAATGAAAACACAAAATACTCCTCCACAATTAAAAAAAAAACCAAAAAAAAAAACAAAAAAAAAAACCAAACACAAACCAAATAAAAGCTCACATGCCATCCAGAACATCCTTTTCTTTATAAAACAGAGCCTAAACCAGAGAAGTTACATGTAAATGGAGTACCTTAAGTAGCAAGGAATAGAGGATTTAAATGATGACACATTAGATCCCTTTCCCATCCTCCCACACCTTCCAGGGCCGAATTTGGCAAAAGTAACTTTAAGACTGTGTCAATAAAAACACTCTGGGGAAAAAAAACACCAAAGCCCCAGCACCTCTTAACTGCTGAAGAAAGCATTTCCCCTGCAGTGCCTGCCTGCTCACCTGGCAGCAATCCACCATGAGGAAGGCGTAGCTTTCCGAGAGCTCCTTCTCCAGGCGCCCGTCGAATTTCAGCTCTCTGCGTTTCTCTGTGAACTGTTCAGAAGAGAGTTCTCAACACAGCTGCACACACACACACTGCCGCTGGCACAGTCAAGGGTCAATGCTTTTAAGGCCTCATCCATGTTAGCAGATCCAAGTGTACAAAAAATAATCAAAATATAATCCAAATTAAACCACTGGATGCTATAATTAGGTTGCAAAACTGTTATACCTGTGGGAAACCGAATTGGCTTCATCTGCCCAAGAATTTGGTTTTTTAAGAGAACAAGCACGTGCCGTGTTTGATCTTTGTAGCAGAACTGGCTAGAACCACCCAGCCCAATGCCTTGCATATCACCTTTGAAACTCCAGAAATAAGACTTTTTCTCTTTTTGGGAGACAGATCTCTCTCTTACACTGTGAAAATATTTCTGCAGATGCACCTCACTGCTGCCGAGGTAGTTCCTCACCAATATTTCTCAGCTGTAACTATGAATAATTAATGTAATAGCAGAAAATGCTTCTGTTTACTTTATAACTTCAAGATGATAATCACAGCAAATTAATTATACATTCAATTATTTCATATGAGAAGCATATTTTTAGGACTGGGAATGAAAACTTCATTTGAGAGCGACGAGAGCAAGCCAAGGCTGGGTTTAAGAGACACCACATAAGGCACAACAGAAGGGCTTCAGCCAAGGTGCTCCACTTAATAGATCAGTAATCAACTGTAGTTAAAGTTCTTCTTGGAGAACAACAAAACTACAGCTAGTACGGAAACTTCCATCAGGCACATATTTTAAACTTAATTTTCACAGGAAACAGGAGTCTTATAAAGAAGATATTAAAATATCTTTCCAGGCTACTAAAACACATCAATAAAAATTAAGAAAGTTTTTGAAAGCTAAAAACACACGGATTTAAGTGGTGCCAAATACAATTTTTTCTTTAAGTCTTCTCGGAGTATCTGGCAAGCAAGAGTTCAAAACTATGCAGTAATAAACTTGCCTGGAAAATAGCTGCTTACATTTCTGGGCAATGTGAGTTTGCAGTTAAAGACCTACCAAATAACTGAAAATTATCCCCCAGTCTCTGTCTCTAGGTTGAGAAGAAGCACTGTCATTTGACTGGTACCTTATGGAGAAGCAGAAGCCACAAATATACTCACTTCCTTTTCCAACAGTTCACTATGAACTAAGCTGGCTCTCTTGTACTTAAAATGGGACACTGAATTTGTATCCAAGTAGGAAGAATGCAGAATCTTCAAAATATCCTCAAATTCTCGAGACCCTGGAAGTACCGGCTGAAAGAGTGCTATACAAGAGAAGAAGTAAAATAATTAGCACCAACATATATGTGAAAACACCCAAAATATCCCAGTTCGTTGACAGGTCATGCATGAAGATAAATGGTTTGTGATTCAACTTCAAATACAAAACACCTAGAATACTTGGCAAATATGAACTTTAGAAAGTTTATCTTGAAATTTCCTAGAACTGTAGCTTCTCTTAAAAAAAATCACGTTTATGTTTTTTAATATTACTCTTGAACACCTACTAGTTCTCAGAAGTTTGTAAGAGAAGCGCCTCAAGTCTGAATTTACCCCTTGAAAAACATGTAATATGCACTGCAAAACACTGTAATTAAACTTTCAGAACTGTAATTTACTAATTAATTCTCTCAATTAAGAAGGAGCTACAAACTGTCCTAATAAAAACCTCAACAAGAGTTTCATAGCTTGGCCTCACTTCAGAACTATTATGAGGTTTTACGTTTGTTTGCTTATGGCAATTAAGCTACATATGAAGAAATCCAATCCTATTTAAAGAAGACAAATAAGCTGCTATTACTAACAAATCCCACTGCCTGCCTGTGTTCATGCTTGATGATGTTATCCCTTACTATACCTGCTTGAAAAGGAAAGCCCTTCATGTGCTGCTGCACAAACTCCCTCGTGGCAAACCTTTGCCCGAGTTCCCACGGGGAAGCAGTCAGGCCCCTGAGCTCCTTATCTGTGTCTGGGTGCCAAGGTGACAAAGTGAGAGGAGCAACCCCAGAGTGAGCCAGCAGAGGCTGGCAGGGCAGATCCTGAGAGGAGCAGCCAGGAAAGTAACACCTCTGGGGGAACTGAACTAGCACAACACAAAAAGTGGCTTTTATCCTCAGAGTAACTTCCAGAAGTGCAGAATTTTTACTGCAGTTACAACAGTTAAGAACAACAATAGCAGAAGACTCAAAAAAAACCAAAACCCAAAAAACTACCATTGCTCTAACAACAAATTAAATTCTATGACATCTTCAGAGTATATTCTCCAACTTGATTAAATAATATGGCAGTAGATTTAGGTAGCAATCTTTCCCTCATTTGCAGAAAAGATTAAACTGCATAAGCCTCAATATAAAACAAATGCTCCTAAAGAAAACTGCTGTGTTATTTAGTAAAAGCTGCACAATTTAGTAGACGACACATCTGCAAACTGAACTGAAGCAAGGATTCCAACACCACCACCAATGAGAAAGTGATTTAGAAACCATACTTATGTAACAGCGTTTTTATCAACTACATCTTCATTCTTGAAAAGCTGACAGCAACATGGGAGGAGACAGAATTGAGAGTGAAATTCTCAGCTTAGTATTACCGGGACTGAGTGCAGGGGAGGGGAGGGAGAGGAGCCTGCCAGGGGTACCCGCCCTGGGAAAGCACCCCCTGTTCCAGCCCAGCCGCCAGCATCCCGCGGACACAACGCTCACTGCGTCACAGAGATCCGGGGCTCACAGGCTGCCAGATCCTCAAAGGATCAGTAAAGGTTATCTGTGCCAGCTGCTTGACCAAATTTCCCGGTTTTTACCAGTGTTTATTGTACCTTATCCCTTCTCCCTCCTTCCCCCAGGACACGAGCTCAGTAAAAATGAGCCTCTCGCTTCCACCTGGAGGCCAAACAAGTGGAAAACATTGCGGGGTGAGCTAGAAACAGCCACCACAAACCATCCATAATGTCTCACCACCTTCCCAGATGCTAATCTAAGAAGAGGCACATTGTTACATGAATTAAGATCCTGTCATACACACAAATATTACCAACCATGTTCCTATTTCTGTTTAAACAGAATTTATCTGCTCTGGGGAGCGAGCTGAGACAGACTTGCCCTCAAACAGCAAGTCTCCCTATTGGTAGGGAGAACCTGCATGGTATACACTTAATTCTCAACACATTCATAGAAAAGCCCTACCTAATCGTTAAATCATGGAAACCGGAAAATAATATATATTTTTAGAGATTGTTGCAGCTTTTTCTTCCAGAACTTGAGGCACTGCAGGCTTCATGTTCTCAATCAAAACATAAGACACTACCCCAGTTGAGGTGAGTAGCCAGGCAATATTTATCAGTGTGCCCCTTGAGCTGGGGTGTTCAAGGACAGGGATGGTCTAAAAGGCTCGTGTCACCACAGCAGGGTCTGTACCTCACTTCAAGGAAGGAGTGCAGAAACAAACAAAACGAAAATAAAACCGAGAAGTACTAAACCTGGCCTTGTACAGCTCATCTCCAGTCCTCCGTCCCTTCAAACACGAGCCAGGTGCACACAGGAATTCCCCCAGGCTCTGTACAAATATTACATTTGTAATGATGGGGGCACCTTTACTGCCCTGTGGTAATTAAACAGCCATTAAAGTAAGGACTAACCTGCAGCATCCTTCTAATACAAGGCATTTGTGGGGTTTGCTGGCTTGTTCTGCACAGGTAAAAATAAGTAAAAAATACTGGGTTTGTTCAGCTTCTACCCAGGGCACCACGTTACGTATGGGAACATAGGTAATTATTTTTAGGGGGAAATTGAGTTCAACCAATAAATACTAGTCAAGGGACAGGAACTGGACCAGATGTTTGGATGTATGTCATGCCTGAGAGGCTCTCCTTTCACAGCTGTCTGATGCTTCAACTTCAGAAAACGAAGACAGGAGTGACTGGGTTTGGTTGCTTTAAGTCAGAATGTGAAAACAGAGCCATCCTCCTTGAGCAATCCTGAGCACAAAGTCTGAAGTGAAGATAAGAAAATTACTGATTTTCTTATCTATTATGTTGGCAGAATGCTAGCATTCTTCACACACAAGTGCTCCTGCAACAAAAGCTCCAGGCAGAAACACCCTTTTAAGTCTTCATTTTCTTCACTCTTCATTATTTAAGACTAAGACAAAAAAAAATCTCTGGTGTTAATGAACTGTGACATTTTTACCTTTAGGACTTCTTAAGCCCAAAATGTCTTCTGCTCTCAGAAGGCCTAAAATAGCTACCAGGGTCAGGGAGTGGCAGAGTACTCCATCTAGAAATACGGTGTAGAAAACAGCAGAGGCTACCAAAGAAAAGGAAAAGTAGAAGACAAAAAGACAAGGCAAAATGAGGAAGTAGCAAAGGAACAACCTGGACCTTCATGCAAGTATTGCTGAGAGTTTGATGGTAAAAGCAAGGTATTTTTCCCCCACTCAGCCTGAGAAAAAGAAGTCATTTGCTACTTGAACAGACTCCAGAATTAAACAACCAACTTTAATCAACAAGCAACCCCTTAAAGGCACTGACTGCAATCACTGGTGGATTATCTTTTGGTAAGGGGATCACTCGTACAGTTCAGCAAGTTAAAAGTGCTCTTACACTGCTTTATCCTTAAAATTTGCTTTCCTAATCCTATCAAGGACCTCTCAAGTTTCAAGCAAAGCTGGAAACCTCTGAAGATCTGTCAACTGGATTAGAAGAGGCCAGGACAAGCCTGAAGACAAAAGACAGATACGCTACTCAAGAGAGCACACCACCATTGCTAAATTCTGTGGACTAGGAAAACAAACCTCCAAGAGACTTCTAAGGAGAAAGACAAATGCAGGCACACCTTAAAAAAAATAAATCTTGCAGCCAACCTTTGTTTTCGGAATTCCTATGCCAGGAAAAAAAAATGAGGAAATCAGAAGTATTCTCTGTGCCAACTGATCAGTGGTTTTTAAGAGGTATCTTTCCTCCAGATGCATTTCTATAGATTACAAAGGATTTCTGTTGACTTTCAGTCTCTACTTAAGCATGAGAAATCCTCTCCAAGAAGGGAGATGAATTCTGAAGAAGATAAATAAGGAGCTAAAGCCTAAATTTCCTGATATTTCTCTTACATTTTTTGGAAGCTAAATCTTGAATTTTATCTTACATTTTTGCTTTCCAGATTCAATTTTAAGTCGCTTCACTACCAAAAACTGTTCCTGAAACACATTATGGTGTTTAGATAAATTTAAAAATCCACCAGAAAACCCCACCTCCAAACAAACTCAAACACCTCTGACAACATCATCCTGTACAGCTTCTGTATACAGCAGCTCAGCTTTCACAAGCAAAGCAGCAGCTCTCTCTCTCAGGATGGTATGTCCAAGGAAGAAACGGTGGTTTAAAAAGCAAAACAAAGGCAATTCCAAGGCAAGGAATGATGAAGGAAGCTTCCATGTGTATTGCTTCGTGCTGGGCCATAGAATCAAGCCAAGAGAGCTCTTTTGAGAGGGAGTGGTGACATTCAGACTATTCTGCAATTTAACGAGATGTATTTAAGCACTCTCAATAAGGATGCAGCAAGCATGTGCCACTACAGCATCAGATGATCCACGCAGCTCTAATCTTCCAGTTCAGTTCCAGAACGGACCGAATTGCATCATTTTTCAAACGACAATACAACAACTCCCAACAGCAATTTGGCTGTCCTCAAACTGCACCTTTGGCAGTCCACGCTGTGAGAACACTCAGCAGATGTAAGGCCACGAGCACCGTGGGCTGAATGGAGCAGGGTCAGCTTTGAGAAGCTCTGGGTCACCAGAATGATCAAAAAACCCGAGAGCCTTTCTGCAGGCTGAAAGGAAAAAAGGTAGGGATGGGTCAAATGAAGCAAGTCCGTTTCTGAAGTAAGGTGGCTTCCTCTTGTACCTTAGAGGCCACAGAAGCCTGAGGTTTGAACTACAGAATCCAAAACTTTTTGCACACTGCAGATGGCTCTGCACAGGCAAATGATGAATAAGATGACCTGAAAAGGGATTTTGCAAGTTTTCACTCACATTGGAACCAAATACTAAAGAGGAACTTCAAATATGGTTGGCTAAGTACCAAATATTTCTGAAATACATTTAAAGGTAGCCACACTTGGGTGTGACACAAAAGACACTTCAATTTTTCATGAAGCAACACGTTATATCCAAGTATTTTTCTGTCAGATGAATTATAAAGGCTTTTTTCTCCAAATCAACCCAGTTCTTTTTACAACGAATCTCTGCGAAGCTTTTATCACCTTGGAGCAGGATGGTAATGGGAAAGACTAGGAAGAAAAAGGGGTCATTACTGCCAAAAAGAATTATTCTATTACTGGAGAGAAAAGACTGGATAATGAAATAAACCTACCTTCATCTCCTCCTTACAGAAGAAAGCATTTCAAGAAGTTAAGATGTTACTCTCTTCTCTGAAGAACAAGAAGCCTATTCAAACAAGTATTTTTGTGATATGGACTAAGTTACAGACGCCATATTGCAAAAGGGCAAGAACTAAGATAAATCTCAGGGAGGAAGTCAGACATGTCTTCAAATCCACTTAACAAAAACAAAGTTAAGCAGAAACCAGTGGAGTCTTGTGAAAAGCAAGAAATACCACAGGCTTTTAGAGGAAGAGTAACTCAGAAACAAACAAAAAAAAAAAAAAACCAACAACAAAAAAACCAACCAAACCCTAGACACTTGGAAACAGAACACTTCCAAAGCGAGTCACGAGAACGTGGGATGCTCCCTTCCCCCTGCAAAGAGCTTTCACCCGATAAGAAGAGTCTTCTGCTTATCATCAATGAAGGACAACTCAGCTGCGCTTGTTTAGTCTATCCTAACCAGGATCACACCCCTCTCCCGCAGGGAGGAGATCGGGGGGAAGAGAAAAGCGAACCATCTTCGCTGATGTCGTTGTCCCAGAGAAACATCTTCTCCGCATGCGAATGGCACCTCCAGAAGCAGAGCCGAGAACAACTCAAGCCCACCCTGATCGCATCCAGCTCCTCCTCCTTTTAAAGCAGAGGTCTGAAATTCAAGCCGAGTTTCTGTTTTGGTTTTGTTTCATCCTCGTGACAAAATAAAAGTGAGAAAGAGGACGGGTAGGGAAAGAATGTAAAAGCCTGACACTGAAGTCGGCTCCGCAGCAGCCTCGCCGAGTGCGAGCCAGCGGAGCCTCCTCCACAGCGCGGGGTTCGCATGCAGCCGTGTGAGGTGTCTGAGAGCTGCCAGATGAATCGGATGGAGAGGGGAACGAGGTAGAAAAGGGAGGGGAAGAGAAGGAACAACCTTTCTTTTCTCTGCTCTTCCTGGGGATCTGAAAGTTCCTCCTAAAAGGCTGCTGGTCTTCTGGGGGCTTAGGGAGAGGGGGCGGCCCCCCGAGCACACCGCTGGGCGGCTGCTGCTGCTGCTGCTCATGTGCCGTCGGGATGCTGCTCCTGCGCTGGCTGCTGCTGCTGATGCTGAGGGTTGTGGGGACCTTGTCCTCTGCAGCAACAGCAGCCACCAGCAGCGCCTCCCCAGCGCTACCGCTCTCAGAGCGTCCGCCATTTTGAGTGGTGTCCTCAGCGGCTCCTGCTCTGTTACTCTCCACTCCGAGGACGCCCGCGCTGGTCTTCTCCGTCCGCTGATGCTGCTCCGGCTCCACCTC
>VWZN01016109.1:1374951-1402605 GCA_013396955.1 Regulus satrapa
GGGGCACGGCGCTCGGGAACGGGCTCTCCCCGCAGCGAAGCCTCCCTTGGGCTCGAATCTTCCCCGGCATTCCGGGTCCAGGGAAGCTCCGGCTCCAGGGCTGGCACAGCCTGCTTTGCCAGCTCCCAACTCTTAACTACAAGTTCACTGCACTGTGTCTTACTCTCAGATTCAAGGGGTTTTTTTTCCCCAAGACGTTGGACACTATGACATTTCACCTTTGAAGAATAAAAATACATTATCGTGGTTACGAAGGGCAGGCAAAAAAAATCACTGCAGCAGGATTCTTTCATAGCTGCACAGTGAATTAGAACAGCATTAAATAACCTAAGTTGGAGGCCAGAATGTCTCCATCTCAACATTCATTGTCCCTGTAAGGCTCACAGGTGCAAGAGGGGATGTGAAAATGTGAAAGCAAAAGCAAATACCTGTCTTAGACAGCTCCCAGGAATGCACTGGAGTGAACAGTGCCTGCTGAAAACAACCATTCTTGCTGGTGCCTAGGGAATTCAAATACCAGACTTCAGTTTTACAAGTAACTAGCAAAACATTAAAAGCCCATCATTTTCTTTGTTAAAAGTATACTAGTGCTGTAGTTGTTGAACACATGCATATATTCATTAGCTACTTATACCAATTATCTTCAATCACCCTAAGTGCAGCTATCCATATGTCACCTTGAAAGCCACGAGTGACCTTAAAAATTGGAAGCCTTCATGCTGGAAAGGTGCAAAAGGAACAAGCATTTTCACCTGTCCCTTTTATTTTATAAATCCTCTTCTAGATTAGCTGTAAATCAGAAAATATAAACAACTTATCAGCTCACAAATGGCCTGGTGCTAGTGGTAGCCTCCAGGGTTCTAAAAGAAGATAAGCTAATAATTATTGGTAGTTCTTAGAAGTGTTTGTGGACACAGCAAGTTTAAACAGGGTAATTAGCATCTGTAACGATAATTTACATAAATTATACACATGCAACACCCAATATTTATCTAAATTTTCCTCATCACTTGCTTTATCAAGATACGTATTTGCAGTTGTACAGGATTACTTTTCTGTATTAATTAACCTAAGCCTGGTTACATCACAAAAATTACTTGGTACTAATTGATAAATGGTCCAGCAACTCCAGATCACAGTGTTAGCATCCAAAAACATATAATCACAGATGGATTATGTTAAAAGTAAAATTGTTTAATCAAACTATTTGGGTGTGTGTGAATTCAACAGGGTGTGCAGCTCTTCTTTGCAGAATCGCAGTGGGTATAACCTTGCTGTGGCACTCAAGATAAGAGAACTTCTGCAATTTGTAGGGAGTTTACTTTGCTTATTGCTACTCAAGATAGAGAAAGCTTCTTAACGGAATACAAAGTGCGCATGGAAGATATGCAAGAAAAAGCACAGAAGATGGACTATATAAAGGACTGCATATACGCTGGAAAGTGTGGCAGCAGTGGAGGGGAGATTCCTCCCGTCACTCTGTCACCCAGCGCTGCTTTTGCTCGCTTTCCACTTGCTCAATTACTAATAAAAAGGACCGATTGAAATTATTCGGCCTCCTGTATTTATGACAGATGATATGCATTTTTATTGCTTTTTATTGAAGTTCATGGGAACTAGGGGTACAGCAACCCAAATCTAGGCTATGTGTATTTGTTCAGAATGCACGTATTTATACTATTTCAGCTATAGGATAGTTCACACTTGTGTGAGCATATACAATTCTAGCTACAAACACCTTAGAAATTCTCAACATTGATCCCTGTTACGATAAATATTGCCAAACAATAACTACATTGTTTATGCTTCTTATCAGTATGATTAATTACTATAATCTTTGCACGTGCAGTTGCACATGGCCTCCTAAAAACAAAGCATAACATTCCTTTCCCACCTCCCTCAAATCTATGCTTGAATTTCCCATGATTTTCAGAACCCCTGATGCTCAAAAATATTTTAACTCTATATTTTAACAGCACCACACTGCACATCTTAAATCGCATTAGATATCAAACAGGTACAGAGAACTGCAGTTCACCAAATAACACTTCAGGAAAAACCACCATAGGGAAGAGGTTATTGAGTACTCTTAAGTGAAAAAAAAGGGTTATAAAATCTGTCACCTCATTCCCTCTCTAGTTTCTGGTTTCTGTGGGTTTTTGTACTTGCCAAGCATTCGATCATGACTCCCGGGCTTGCACCAAGTGGTTTTTCCACCCCAGTACAAAGCAGCTGCAGATCCCTTTGATTCTGAAATCAGATTATTTTAACACATTAGTAATACAGATTTAGATCAGATTAAGAGCCACAAAATAAGACACAAGGGAGGGCTGCATGCTCATGGAGCAAACTTGGGTTCTTCCTCCAGACATTACTTCAGTATTCTTTTATGAATGCAAATTTTAAAATTTAAAACTAAATTAGAAATATGAAATTAATCAATCTGAGTATATTGTTACAAGTTAAATAACCACTAATTACTATTTTACTTTCCCTTACTATGCTAATGATGCAAAACACATCTAATTCCTTCAAAAGTTTAAGAGCTAATTTTGTGCCAACTCAATTTCAGGTGCCAGGAGATCAAAGATAGGATTGTATAATTAATCTTTCTTCCTAGACCATGTTTCCAAGAACCTCTGGAAAACTCAGAAACAAAACCTAATTTACACACTTGGAAAGAATTTTAGTATCATTTACCAGCCATGAAAAAAATATACCAATCATATTAAAGAAAAAACAAAGTGATCCTCAGGTAAAAGACTGAAAATATCTACTTGTATTATTTTAATACTTCCGTTTTAATATGTGTAATAATTAATATGTGTAAATACATTAACATTTCATGTAATCAAATCAGCTGTGAAACTACACCCTTATTTCCAAGAGATGGCAGCACCAACCTGTAGAACACATGACCGTATTTTAAAATCAGTATTCATGAACAAGCATTAAATATGGAAGAACTGCCCATTCTGGATCTGAAACCCCCTTTTAAAAGGAAACAAATCCTCTTTCATGTATGTGGAACTTGGTCTCAGACTTTTAGATCCTGGGATTCAAGATTTGTCTAAGCGCCAGGCAGTATCACTATAAAACATATTTTTTATCAAAAGGTGTAATCCATTAAACTGCTACCTGAAAGTTCTGATACAGCTTTCAAATTCTAGAAATTCAGTGAAGCTTCAAGTGACCTGGTTCCCACTGTCACAGCAGCATTCCGAAGGCAGAAGTCCTGGTTCAGGTGGGTCATGCTATACGGGAGAAATACTTTTTCTACCCTGAAATTTTGGTCCTACCCTTACCCAGATTCTAGCAACTGATTCTCAGCAGTGAGCTTCACAGATCTCCAACTTACTGTTCCCAGTGGCTCATTACAGAGCTTTGTGTCCCCAGTCTTCATCCTGGCTTTGTTCTTCTCAGTGCTGCAGAGCAAACCTAGGGAAACAAAGGCCACAGACAGTTCAATTTTGTGTTGCAGTCTCAGAGGACACACACAGTTCAGAGAAGCCCAAGGGCATTCTCCTTGCTTACCTTTCCTTCTCAGTCAAGACAATTTCTGCTTTTACCTTCACTGCTTCTGGTCCATCAGATCTTTCATGAGCTACAGCAACCCTGACTCTCCTCATGAGGAGCAGAAAAGCAGAGAGGTTGCTAAGATTTGCCACGAAGGGATGGATCTGCCCCCTGAGACCACCGACATCCTTGTCACTCACCCTTTGCCCTGAGAGTGAGATCCAGAGTGCTCCTGCCTCGCATTTAGATGAGTGTCTGCATCCCTCTCCTCATGGCCGTCCTGGAAGCACTTGACACCTCAGGCTTTTCACTGCTGCAACCTCTCAGACTCCCCATCTGGACACCACCATTAGCAACTGTGACAATCACTTGAACATATTTATGTATATGATTCTTCCTCTTTACTTCACGCTCATACTTTTATATTTGATCCATCCTTTTTGGTAGATTTTATCGTCCAAGCCTACCAGCACCCTCCTGCCACAATCAAAAGTCATCCTTTCAAAAGCAGTGACATTTTAAAAGTGCTAGAACTAAAACAAGCTTACCAAATCTAGCATCCTGAAACTGGAAAGCTTAATCCTTAGGATGATTTCAAGAGAAAAACCCAACATCATTAGGATTTATTAGATCAATCAGTAGCTAAGTGCATGTTGACTACAAAGCACAACCAAAACACTTGCACTCCAGAATGTTGAACAGTGAGTGGGTGGCTGAATTATAGTAAACAAATGTAAATTAATCTTCTGAGATTTCCTGGCTGGTTGGTGGCTTCTGCATAACCCAAAATTGATCATTTCAATTGTGACCCACAAGGAATTATGAGAGAGAAACTGATGACAGGACAGTAAATTTTTGTTCCATCTACTTAATTATATCATCTAGAACTTTGGAGAATGTGTTGAATTGAGTAAAGTGACTTGTTTCTGTTTCTGTGTTACTGCTACACATTTTTCCTATTAGATCCAAATATGTACCACTTTTTAACAAAATAACACTTTTAAACAAAATATAACCTTTGGTCACTTACATTAAATCCTCACTGCAGGTACCAGTGAAATCCTTTTGAAGTCTTCTCGCACAACCAACCAAATTCAGATCAAAATCAAAATAAATGGTTTAATGTAATTTATTTGAAATGCTTCCAGAAAAGTTTAAGGCCATTATTAATAATAAAAAAAAGAGTCAATACACACATTCATTCTTTCTTTCTTCTCTGTCTGAATATTTTACATGCTTTCTGCTCTTTTTCAACATTTCTGCTGAAGAACTTTCCTATCCTTCTTTTTTTTTCCCAATTTTTCCTTTCATCTTCACTGGTAAACTCATTCAGCTCTAAAAATGAAGCAGTTGAAATAAATTACAAAGCCTGAAACAGAAAAGAAAATTGATTTTTTTTTCGAAACTATAAATACAGAAATATGTTCTATAGGGTAAAAATGCCATTTTCTTAAAAAATAAAAATACATTGTTTAATATTGTTTATCATCTTGTCACACTGATTTTTGTAATGCACATCAGCAAATATATAAGATACTTAGTAAATTTTATGTAAACTTGTAAAACACAAGAAAAATATTTTTGGCAATAACTTAGCAGTTTTTCTACTTTTGTTGTTACAAGTACTTTGCACAGGTTATCTTGTGTAATACCAAGAATCATCTAAACTTTGAAATACATAATTTTCATAGGTTGCCATACAGCACTGGCATTATTTCTTACAGTGAGAAATAAAATACTACCCAAGGATTCCTGAAAAATAACAGGATGTTCAACTATGTGTTTTAGACTGTATTGAAGTGACTCATCTGCTTCTCATCATAATGAGTAGGTTAAATCAGCCACCAGAAAACACAGTAACATTTCCAATTACAGTACAAAATTAAACGCAACAGAAACTTTTAAAACAAAACTTGAGAAAAGTAAAAAGGGTGTAATACATCCTAAAGGACAAACAATTCCCTTTTTGTTTCAACTCTACATAATCCCACAGGGTATTTGTAGAGCACCATTTATATAAAATCATCATTTAGTTTTAAAAACCAACTACATGTAACTGTAAACAGACATTTACAGAAAATTAAATGTTTTAACATTAGTGGTGCTTAAAACAAACAGTGGAGGTCAGTGGAGTGCAAAATGCTGAAGAGGGCCTATTCACAAGCAAAAGCTCCTTTCCATTCTTTTTCTGTTTGGGATAATATATATATATGGCACTGAAAGCAAATCACCAGCTTATTTACAAATATCCAGTATTCTCAGCATTTCACTTAATTCAGTGCTGGCTGTAAAGGTTTGGTTGTGGTTTTTTCAGCTGATTATTTTTAGCATTACATGCTTTGAAGAATAAACTATCTTACTACGCTGACCATTTGAAATGTCCAGATTTTAGTAAGTTTGGCTTCTAGATCTTAGGACAGTGCTTCATTTTGAAAAATAAATCCCTTAAGAGTCCCTGGTTTCATGGCCTGCTGTTTATAATTCTTGTTGATTTAATACCACAGGAGTTTGGATAGGTTATTGCAAGATAGTTTTCTTTTTTGTTCCAAGAAACAACTTGTTCTTTCCATGCCTTTAAGAAAACTCATTATCTTGATACCCATCCTGAAATTCCATATTAAGTCCACATCTTCAGCTGCTCCTTTAAAGGGCAAATAAAACACTTTAAAATTAGGAAAAGGTTATTTATGTAATGCACATATAAACAGTAGTTTAGAGATTCTGTTTACAGCAGGACATTGAGAATAACTGGTCAAGTACCTCTTTCATCCACCTGGGGTGTTTATGGAATATAATCACAGGCCATAAGTCGCGAAAGATTCCAGCTTATACCGATGGGCAGTTACAGTACGACACTGACAGGTACAAATACAAGAACTGCATTGACATCGTCACAAAAAATATTCTAAAAGTGCTTCTGCAAATGGTTCCACGCATGGAATGCAAATACTGTACAGGTAAGAGACAGATTTTCTTCCAGGAACTGTAAGTTCTTGTCAAACATTGGTTTCTATTTGCTTTTCGCTCTCACAAGAGTTCGTCTGCTCCATGCGCTCGCAGTCGGCGCTGAGCTCGCTGGTGTCCATGCTACAGTCTGACTCACAGTCCGACTGCTCCATCTGCTCCAGGGCCTCTCCCGGGGACACTCTGTGGCCCTTGGGTGACACAAGGAAATGTGCTTCCGGCCCGCCAGCCTTGCCTGCACACGCAGCCTTCTCCTTGGCCTGGCGGATGCAGTTCAGCCACTGCTGCTTGTTGAAGGAGTCGTTGGCTTGGAGCGAGTGAGTCTGGCTTTGGGATCCATTTTTGAAGCTGACTCTAAAGAAGTTTTTGACTGAAAGAAACAATACATATCAAACCTCTGAATGCTTTGGCTGAATGGATTTTATAATCAAATAGTATATTTAAGTAACACAATCTGAATAATCTTTGCCATGAGGTCAGACAAGACCATGTCAGACCAAAGAGAAGAGTCTGGGTATCTCCTTGTTTCTGGGAGAAGACCACAGAATACAAGTGCTTCTAGTAACTTCGTATTGCTGGATTAAATAATTTTGGTTCTGCCAAGCATGAGCTATCCATAAAGCTTAAAGTGAATCAGCAAGATTAAGGCTTCTCCCACACTTCAATGCCTCTCCTCCTACTTCTCTGCAAAATGGATTTCCACTGAACACAGCATCCTTGTGCCAGCCAAAAACTGCCTCATCTCTTCCATTCACTTCACTAATACAGTGGATACATACAAAAACCCCTTGAAGTTTTGACCAGATGATATTTAAAGGACCCTTGCAAGAGAAAAAGCATCTTCATAATACACTTAACTGGAAGGACAAGAACACGAATAGCTGCAGTCTTGACCCTGAGTACTACGGTATCTGCCAGCTTAAAGAGCTATGGAATAGCAATCAGTGTCTCCAATACAAGGAAAGGCAAAACAACTGAAGCTCCAGATTTCAAAATACACTTGCTCATAACTTTGCTGTTTTGCCACTACAGTACGTATGTTCTCCCCTTCTCAATTCAGTACAAGAGTGTATGGAGAAATTCTATTATCAATTCTATTCTATTATGGAGAAATTCTATTAGCGAGCTTTGAGAAAGAACCGAAAGGAAACAACTTCCAACATAATAAACCAGTCTGAAACAAAACTCAGTATGTTGGATGGAGCACGTTAATTTTAGAGAGAACGTTCCAGTGTCGCACTGGCACGTATCTCAAGGTGATGCTGCCCCTACACGAGCAAAGAGAGGAAGGTGCTGTCATACTTCTCTCGTTGTTGCTGAATGCCCCGCGGATGGATCCGCCCAGGCGCACCTCTCCGTCCTGCAGGTCCTCCAGCACCAGCTCCCGCACGGGAATGGGCGGCCGGTACAGCTGGTAGCAGAGCTGCTCGCCGTGGGTCACGGCCCGGGTGATCACCAGCACCTCTTCAAAGAGGAAGACGTGCAGTTTCTGGTAAAAGATTCATAGAAAATGCAGCATGATTCCTTTCTCGAAACATCATGAAGCCAAACAGAACAAATTAAGTTCACCAGAAAGAAAATAACCGCCGGTTTCTTCCTGCTAATTTGGTCTTGGGCTACCTGGCTGACCTTCATCAACACCTGTTTCACCTTTCCCTCTCAGCTGCGTGGTGGAACAGGACCCTTCCACTGTATACATAAACATGCTCCATAGAAGCAGTTCCAGAGCTGCAAAAAATGCACTGCTTACTTTGGTGCTTTTAAAAATAAATGTTCCCTATATTTTCCCCCTTTAAAATAAATTTCCCTAAATAAATTTTTATCTACTTCCATAAAGCGTCATACTCGCATTAGAGTCAGTAATGAAAAAAAACCCACCTTTTTTTCATTGCTTGTCTATTCAAAACTTCTATTTAACATTGAGGGGGAAAAAATCTAGGAAAGACTAAATTCTCATATACTAATATAATCTCTTTTTTTTTCCTTTTTCTTTTTAACTGAAATCTCATATTATGAAATTTACCAGTAGTGCAGTGTCCCAGAGACAGGAATTCAAATTACCAAATTTCTCTGGTCAATAAATGAACCTTGATCTCACCAAAGAATCAAGTAAAGCATTTTGAATAAAACCACAGCTTTGTACAAATTTAAAATTTGTTGGTATATTTTGTGTATTCTTTATAGACATTAATATTATATCTCTGACACCAGAAATTTAGGGTTTTTTCCTCCAAGTATTGAAATTGATCAGATTTACAGTTTATCCAGGATGTTGTTAGGCTCCATAAAGGGCACATAAGAGACACACTCATAGTCTTATTATCTCGCTATACAGATACTTAATTACTAACAAAAAAGATTAGTGTTATATATAATTAATATTTATCAACTTCCTATATATTAGTGTGTGATATTTCTCTAGGTGTGCTCACAGCTCTTGTAGCTGTCATGCAAAATTAAGATCTTTTAAAGTCATTTATGACAGAATATTTATTCCTTACCACTCCCCTGTTGTTCTTCAGTTCCCCATGACAACACACAGCACGTGAATTATCAATCAATGCATCCCTCTGGCCTTCTTCAAGATAAATAAGTCTCTCTTTGTAATACTGGCATTCAGATTCACCAGTCTTTACATTGATTTCAGCCACAATGCCCTGAATGATATTTATCTGCAGAAACACAATGAAATCACGTGTATTTTAATTACACAGTCCAATATTCAGCTGTTCATATAAATATTAATTTTGTTATATTTTATGTCATATCCCTTAATCCACTAATAAGCTAAACTGCTATTATCTCCTAGAAAACCCCAAACCAAACAGTTACTCACAGCTTCTTCCAGGTGCTGTTGATCTGGATGATCATTTGGTGTGTGTCTTAAAATTTCTCGGAGCAGTAGTGGGTATTTAACCAAACGGCTTCTGGGGATGTCAAGGAAATTCCACAGGTCCAGCTTGCGGCTGAAAGGAGACTCCAAGCAGCGCTGCAGGAAATCTTGCACTCTGTGATCTTGTTTCTTGTGATCTAATAAAGCTTTGGCTGCTACTTGATTGCTGCAGTAGCTGTCATAGGAGTTCAGGCATGGGAGCTGAGGAAAGAATAAATTCTTCTGTAGCTGAAGCAAAGCACGTTTTCCTGCACTGAAAGGTTCAGGGGATTCAGGACATCAGAGTTCATGCTGAGACTCTTTTAGCTGGAGATTTATCCACAGATTATTGATGGAATGTTTCCAACAAATACAACATTTACCAGGGTCCTCAGACCACCTTGCTCAACATTTAACTGATTTAGAGGCACTTGCTCATCACTCGGGTCCTACAGATCTCTGGTACTATTGTAAAGCATTAAAAATAGAAATTACTTAAGACTGAGCACTATTTAGTGCAGACAACACTTGAACACAGAAGCCTGACTTTAATTACGAATGCAAATAAAAGCCTAGGAATGAGTACTCCCAAGCCTGGCCTTGTTCAGATCAGCAAAGTTCTACAGTCAAATTTTTATGTTGCCCTCAGGAACCTTGACCAAACTAAGGTGACAGAACTGTATATATATATATATAAATCTGGAAAAAAAGCCCAAAACCTTGATTAGAGCAAAATATAAGTTTATAAAACCTGCTGTATTAACACCCAAATATGCAAAAAAGAAAATTATCTTTTAAAAAGGAAGTTAGCCTTGAATATATTTGTACCACGAGAAGTTAACTGATGTTCAACACCCATTAGAAAATATTTTAAATTATTTTATGCAAAGAAAACTGAGATTATTTTGACATTTACAAATATTTTATCATTAACTATTTGCATTATATACATTACATAATGCTTCCCTTATTGACCATAGGCCACACTTTCACACAGAGCTGCTAAATATCATTACCTAATTACTTATTAATTCCTTAAAAATTCCAAGCCTTCTTTCCCTGCTAAATTTCATTACTTACATTTACTTTAAAGCATACTTCTCACATATCTAAAACCAAAAATAACTCTTTTTGATTACCATGAACAATTTTATTGACAAAAATAATAGAAGCTATTTTCAGTGTTTATACTGTTGGAAGCTGTGAGTGTGCACCTATCTACTTCATCTTTTATCAGACAGCAACATCTCTCTTGTATCCCTGTCTGACTTCCCAAGGGAAGCAGAAGGGAAGAAAGAGGAGCAGATTCTTAAGGAACCTTACATAAGAAAATATCTAATCTGACTCTTGATTTTTATTTGAAGTACATTAAATATTGCTCAACTCCTGAATAGGAAAAGCTTTAAAAAAAAACCCAGTCTAAATCTTTTCATGGAAAAACCCCTGAAAAGAGAAAATATTCTACTGTGTCTCTAAGTAGCTGCCTTACTTTTTAAAAGTATTTTGAGAATATCTTTTTGACATGTTATAGAACGGAAATTGTCTGAGGAAAAACTACATTACAGCCCCAAAGGGAAGTCCCAAAACTGGTTATAAACTCTGCCTTACCCAACCCACGAGGATGTGGCCAACATGATCTGTTGATCCATCAGGTTTCCTGACTTCTTGAAGTCGCCTAAGAAGATCTGAGAGTGAATAGAAAAAAAGAAGAAAGACCTCACTTTCATAAACCTGACTTTAAATCTACGTGCTATAATTATGCAGACAAAAACTAGTTGAGTTTTACCTTCATGCAGAGGAATTAGAGAGTCCAGTGTTCCAAAAATTTGGTTCAACTCTTGCTCTGTCATTATGGAAAGTTTAAGCATTGGGTCACGGTAAGCCTGAAAAGAAAAACAAACATTTGTGGTTGGTTGGTTGCAAAATTCATTACAGAATTTAGTGCTCCCTGTAGGTAAGGTTCATAACCATGTATTAAACTATCAATTTCATATTAAAAAAAAAAAAAAAGCTGTACATATAAGTGTTTGAGAAAGAATTGGAGGATAGAAATATGCTTTGGATTTTTTTCTCTTTTACTGTCTTAAAAATTTTAAGAAACGAAGATTGTTTTAAATTTGTTATGAACCAATTAGTACTCTTTGTTGTGGTTTGGTTTTTGGTTTTGTATTTTAAACATACCTTTTTTGCCAACTTCAGATCTTCTATCAAGTCTTCTTCTCCCTGAGAAAGTTCGAAGATAGCCTGTAAAAACAGACACAAACATTAGAAAATATCTTTAATCTATGCTCCACTTCTTGGGCTAATGTAACATTTTGAACAGCTGTCTTAACACCACGTAACAGCATTTCTCTGCTAAATCTACATTTAAAAAAGGCTTTATTCCACAACTGCAGAATCAAGTGCATTGTTTTTTTAAAACAGTTTAACAGAATGTTCATTAAAAGCTGATCTTAAACAGACTATTTTTTTTCCAAAGGGATGTGTTCCCAGCTGTAGGAAACTCTCTTCATGGTTGTGTTTTGACTCTACTGGACCTTAACCACTTATTCAACTGCTTGCATAGGAGTTTGTTGTGTTCCATTTAAACACATGCAGTGGCAGAAATTACAGTGGATTCCACCAAGTAGAAGACACATCTGACTTAAAGCATTTATTTGTTACTGAGCGCTTTTATTTTGGTACCAGTTCATTATTTTGTTACAAAGGCTGAGCTCTAGTTAACTGTTGGTTGGTGTTCGTTACTCCTCTTAAAGCACATCTGAGACTTAAAAGCTGACAGATTAAAAATAACACTGCCCTAATTCACTGGTTTATCAAACCACCACTGTTATTAACTTATTGCATTATTTCCTCCTTAAACAGCACAGCAAGAGCTAAGAACATTTCAGGCTAGAATTCCTTGCTTTACAGTCAAGGCTTTCAAGCAGTCTAAGTCATGGAAGCCCATTTCCAGCTGGAGCAGATCCCTGGGGCTCAGGAGCACCCATTCCTGCCACGTTTGCCACCGTGCAGCTCACGGGCAGCAGGTCAGCTGTCCCAGCAAAGCACACAGGATGGGAACAAACACAGGCACAACCCTCCTGCCACACCTGCAAGGACACAGCTCACTTGGGTGGGTTGTACCGAGGGTCCTGGCTCCTGCCCCCAGACAGCAGTGACTGCTATACACTGTGCAAACAGTTTCTACAGTTTATTTTTCTGTAAGCTGCCTTTGAAGTTATCAATTACAAATTTATTTCCTATGAATTCCTGTACAATGTTAAAATTTGCACAAGAAATGTTTGACACTACTGTTGTTTGATTTATGACTCAGCCTCTGAAATATTCTCAGGGAGATTGTTACAAGCTTTGTTGATACTGCTAGAAATTTCCTTAGAAAATAAAAACACCTTGATTCTGAAGGAGCTCTGTGTTGACTATAATACGAACTATTTAGACTTTGTTTTGTCTGACACATTAAAACTACTGGCATGCTTCTTTTTTTTGCTTTGGAAGACACATCTTTTGATCAGTGTGTCATCTTTCTAGCACTGGAAACTTCCTCAAAGACAGTCTTTTCCAAAAGGGAAAAGATGCTGCATATTTTTGTGTGTCTGTATCACCTGATGGACACCTGTTCCTGGCACAGCATGCTCACCTCACATGAACAGAACAACAAAATGGAAGACCAAAACATCAGCCACAACTCCAGAAAGTGTCACACATACACACATGCAGCCATTCATAATGTATCTCAGTAACTTTGGGTTTGCTAAGGAAACACAATGAGCTGGTTTTTACAAAGAATACAGCAGCCTAATATAGCTTGAGATGGAAGACCAGAGATGGAATTCTTCTTTTAATGGAGATGGTGACACATTTTAATTGCAGGACATCTTCAAGTGCTATCCCAATGCCTATGAGCATTTCCAACTCTATGCTTTAAAGGCAATTTCAAAATATTAAATTTAGGGTTAAAAAAAAAAATCTGTCTATACCTCTTGCCTCTTGATTTCCTTGGAGGTAAGCATGTGATTGACACAGACATCAAAGGTCTCACTCCACAGTTTGCTGTCTCTCCTCTTGGTGTTAGCAGGGGGCCCATTCCGAGAGCACGGCCGCGGGCTGAACAGGTCGGGGCGACTCTCGCTGCGGAAACTGATGGAGCGCTGGGAAGGGACAATCGGGGTTATGTCACAGCAGCTCACACCCTCCCCTTGCTCATCTGCTAAGGAATTCATGTACTACAAACACATTCTCGGATTACTTTTTACTTTGAACTTTGTAGCAACATTTAGTACTGGGAATGTAAGAGAAATTCTTTTACTACATGCTCACGGAAGGGCAGGGATTCCATCCTTGCAGTGAGCTCGGTCCATGTCCTGTCCTCAATGGGTACAAAACTTCTGCCATGCATTCCCATACAGCAAGCACCAAGAGTGTACTACAGGGACAATGCAGAATGGGGCAGCACACTAAACTAACAGAACTCTTCAAATAGAGAGGTTCAATTCAGAGAACAGACAGGAATTACTCGTACATTTCACATCTGCTTCACCAAAAAATGAATGCAAACATTACACGCTCTACCAGTGTGTACCAGCATCTCTGTATCACTATGTGGTCTGGTCCTAAACTTCAATAAAGCAAATTTCAATTTTAGGAGAGACTTGAGAGTTCTAACTGCCTGTAAATTCTTAGAAAGATCTGAGGCTAAGGATGGATACTTGATACTCTAACTATTCTATTTTGAAGAGGTTTCTTTTTTGCTTCATTAAAATGAGAGGCTTCTTTTTGAGGTCATACCTCTGACATACTGAAACTATTTCACATAGTTTAAATGCTCTGCGTTTTTATTGTTATTTAAAACCTGCCTTACATAACAAAGTCATCTTTCAATTGCCTTGGGTAAAAATGTTTAAAACAAAATACATTCTATCAATTTCCAGGTTGAAAGCAGCATATGCAAAGGACAATATTTGAAATTCTTCTCTGAAGATAAGAGTCCATGAAATGCAAACAGAGCCTATGTCTTGACCATAACAGAAGACATGATATAAATAAAAAACCTCTCTTTTAACAGAACCCATCCTGAGTTGTACTTGGAATTGACAAAATTAACAATAAGCACACACACTCCCCTTCCAAAACTTTTCCAGTCAGGTGCTAGTCTTCCTTCAAGAGTTAAGAAGGCAGAAAAACACACCTGAACTTACATGCTTAAACTACACTTATTATAATGAGGAATCATGAAGCAAACTCAAATTGGGCAGTATTTTGGGAAAAGTGACCTTTCACATGCACTGAGAGAATGTTCTTCTCTGCTGCAGAACACTCCATACAAATCTCCACAGCCCTAAACTGTCCTCATTGGGAAGAAGGGGCACAGAGAGGCTAAAAGACTCAAAATGAAACCAATCAAATGAGACCACATACATCTATAATCAATAAAATATGCAAAACATGAAAAGTTGCTAAGAACATCTCTTAAAAAAACCCTACACAAATCCCAAACAGCAATGTATCTCCTCATGCTGCACGCTCAAAGTCCATTAATGTAAAGTCGAAGTCACATGTACAGAGGTAAGGCAAATTATATACAATAAGCTTTAATTTTCCTCTTACATGTATCTTTCATTTAGAAGAATATCTAAGAAGGTTTGTTTGAAATGCCATAAAGGAATCTCAGAATTTTCTAATTCCTTTTACTGATGCTGTTGGAGTGGTCTTTTTAGATGGCTGTTCTGTTGACTTTGTTTTGTTTTCTTCCAGGGGAAGAAGCTGTTTTTTCTGCATGTTGTGGTGATGACAGTAGTTTTCTTCATTTTACAGACACAGAACATCTAACAGCAATGCAAGAAGAAACATGGGTTTTGACTGAAATAACAATGAAGATACATAGAAGTTCACCCAGTAAGAAAAATCAACTTTTTTTTCTTTTTTACAGCAGATCACACATGAAAAGAAACCTATGCTGTTCTTAAGACACAGTGACAGCTATGAAGCTGTGAACATAACATAATGAAGTGAAATAGTTATTTGTACTTTTCAGAACGTTTCTAAGAACCCCAAGTGGGAGCACAAAGTCAGTGTTTTCTATCCCTGCTCTTTAGCTATTAAGGAAATCAGCTAAGAAGTCCATTTACAGCTGGGACATCACCAGCAGGATCTGGAGAACACAGAAGCTGATTTCTCATCACAGCTCCTTCAACACATAGTTAGAGGGGATGATATAAATAACATCACTGTTTAATCTGCTAATTAAAATATAGTCTTAGGGTCAGTATGAACAGAGTAAAACAAAAAAGCTTGCAACAGTAGGATTTGCAACAAAGCTGTTATTCTCCAAAATATTTTAGACAAAATTTACCCTGAAACACATTAATAGAGCTCTAATTTCGGGAAGCTACTATTGCATACATGAAAGAATAGTTGTTTTGGTTAGTCTGAAACAACTTTACTCAAAAGAATATTTAATACTGTGTTATTAAATACAATATTGTTCTGGACACTGCATTGTGCAATCCCAGAGGCTTTCCCTGCAGAACAATAGCACAGGTACCTAAAGAGGCCAACAGCTGCCTAAGGCTGTGGAAAGGGAAACACCCTGCTCAGCAGCAGTTTAGACAAAAATGAAACCCTTGTCCACACTCCTCACAAAGGGAACTGATGTGGCCCTTCCAGAGCTGGGACAGGTTCCCCTGGAGGAGACTCTGCAGGGGATTCACAGAGCCCAGGGCTTACAGGGAGCTCTGCTCTTGTCACCAGACCACAGCACACCGAGCCAGGCTGGGGGTGCAGGCATTTGGCTGATCCTCCAGCCCCGTGCAGAAATCTGCACCTCCAACATCACAGCAGCCAAAGACAGCAAAATCAATGTCAGAAAATCCTGTAATAGCCATTTTCTAGGTAATTATGACTATAGAGTTCTTTCCCATGACTTTTTATCTCTCAGAAGACTCTGAAGTTTTATTTCTTTCCTCCTTAACAGGTAACTTCAGCGAAGCTCTAATTTAGGTAATTTTGATTCAGGAACATTTCTAACACATTCAAGTTACTTTTACCATTCCTCTCGAAGAAATTAAGCTTGTTAAATAATTGTATTTAGATCTTTTACATGCCTTTTTACATAAACTCTTTTTAAAAGGAAACAGTCTGGGCCAGAGCCAGAGCAGTGCTGCAGCTCCCAGCTGTCAGTACAATCAGGAATTGAGCACCCCAATACTTGGCCATCTCTAGGTATGAAGGCAAAAATGCTTCATAAACTGCAGTTCCATTAATCTCCGAGTATGTCCAGTATTACACCCCTAATCTGAAACATAGAAACTGCATTTAAAATATGTTTGCCCTTTATTAATTTTCATCATCACCTTCGGAAAATGACTTGGAAATTTCCAATTGTTCACTAACTCTTTTGTTTAGGTAAGGTCAAAATTCACTCTACAGGAGGAAATTTAGCAGTCCTACCTGACCAACTATACCAAAAAGAACATTTTCAAAGAAAACACTCAAAATTAAGGGAAAACATTATGGAATATTCTCTCGATCAAATTCAAAAATCAACTGTAATACTTCAGTAACCAATTTTTATATGCTACAGGTTTGCAAGAGTTTTCTTACTGGTAAGTGAAAATTATTTATCTGGACAGAGAAGTGGTTTTTTCAAGGTGAGAGTTGAGAGTTTTCAGCTGAGCGACCTTGAGGTGACAAAGCCTAAGCCTGTTTGGCTCATTGCAGTGGGAGGTGCTCCCAGGAAGGCTGGAAGGAGCTGCAGAGCTGCGGGAGCAGCAGCACTCGCTGCCCTTACCTGCAGGCTCTGGCTGAAGCGCTTCAGCGGAGTGGCTCGCACAGGGGGGATGAGGCTGGCCAGGGAGGTGACTCTGGACAGAGGCTTCACCCGTTTGGTGCTGGGCTCCTGCAGCACAGGGGGAGAGGAGGGAAAGGGAACCACGTCAGTCAGCGCAGTGTGAGCACCGTCAGATGCAGATCGCTAACAGTTCTGCTGGTTTTCCTAAGAAAGCATCTGTAGCAAGAGCGTTTGCAAAGCTGGGCTGTAATTAGGGCAGTAAATCAACAAAAGCGGCTTCAAAGGCTGACAGTGACAGATTGCTCTTGGCTGGTAGATACAGGTCCTGGAAACAGCTGAAAAATGTAATGATGGAGAAGCTGGCATGGTCAGGAACAGGGGAAGGGAGGTAAAGAAAGAGAAAGTAATTTGATTATTTTAACTCATTCTTAGCAGACAAATTTTCAGCAGTGTTCCGCAGCTAACGCATGTTAGGATAATCTTCTCACTGAAATCAACAATTCTGTTTGTGCCTTTGCTTCTGGCACTGCCAGCATGTGACTCTATTCAGTTAGATGTATTTTCTTCCAGAATATATAATTTAGACAGAAATCTCTAACTCTTATTGTCTTTGAATGCATGGTCTAATGAAAATACTCACATATACAGGTAAACACATTAATAACATGCTTGCATACACTTATTTTGCATAAAATATAAAGAAAAATTAAACAAAATCTACCATAAATCACTTAATTCAATATTGTTATTTTAATATATATTTTAACAGCAAAACAGCACTCAAAGTAATGTATAACCAAAACAATATGCCAGTGGTCCTGCAGATATATATAAAACGTAACACAGAAAAAAGTGATTATAAAAACATAAAAATAGAACAGTTACCCTTGGCTTCCTAACCTCCATCTGACATTTAACGGATCTCGAACAGCACATGCAAAAGGCAACAGAAAAAGAACCAAACCTTCCAAGTGAAGTTAAAAACCCCATCCAACACCATATTTCAAGGACATCCTAAAGCAGTTCATCTTTCCTTTTCAGCCATGCTTATAAAGTTTGTGTAGGTTTGCTATGCCTCCAATTGTCTGGACACAGCTTTGAGAAAATGAAGCATGCCTATTATCCTTTTCTTCAGAAACATAAATCCTTCTGGAAATAAGGCAGATTTGTCATCCTTCTTGATACCAGTAGTAATAAATCTCAGCAGCGATGATCATCATCTGTATTACTGGCAAGAAAAATTCTCTCCCATTAGTGCAGCAACAGAGGAAAGGTGAGAAGCAGCTACATATTTAATTTACTTCTCAGCGGGCAGACCAGGAAATCCACAAAAGCCAGCTAAGATGAGCGACAAAGTGTTTAACCCTCTAGCAAAAATAATGTATTCCATCACACATAACACCTGGCATTAAAGAACTGTAGCAAGTTATATCCTTATCTTCATCACTGCACTGTTATTCATAACCCTTCCTTTTCAGCAGCCACGTCTTTGAGGCAGGTTTCAGAAGGAGCATTTTTACGTCATTGCAGCACCACTCGCATACTTATCTCCAGCAGCAGCATCCCACCTCCTCCTCCACTCCCCAAAAGAGAGGAAAAATCTTTGAGATTCCAGTGCAGTCCTTCTCTAACTGGTGGCACAAGCAGGAGCCGTTTCTGGTGCCGGATGGCTCCGGCGCTGGTGGCCAGAGGACAGCCCGTGGCAGGGCCAGCTGCTCGGGAAGGGCGCAGCGGCGCAAGGACGCGAAGCCGTGCCAGCAGCACAGCTTGTGCCAGCAGCACAGGGCACTCGGGCACCAGGACCCCAGCCCAAAAGCAAAGCCTGGAAACGAACATTGTACCGGCTTTCCAGAAAACAGGGAGAGGAGGATGAGGGTTAACAGAAATTGTTACTCCTTCTTTATGCTGTATCCCTTCTGGTATCCATCGTCCCCCATCTATTTCAAGGAGAAAAGTGCTAAGGCAGTATAATTTTTACTTATGTTCATGATGCAAAACCTCACTGAAAACAAACTGATTTTAAAGACGAACTCTGAGCAGAATTTCAGCCACCATCACGATTTTCTGGAAGCTCTTGCTGTGAGCCACTAGAGGCCAGCTGTTCCCCAGCAGGCAAAGCCAGGTCAGATAACTGCAGTCCTGCCCTTCTGTGTCAGTATTCCACCTTGAATTCCTCACGCAATCTATCATGTTCTGATTTCACATGGAAATTCTGACCAGAATTCAGAACAGTTAAATATGCAGACCAAATATAGAATTCAATTGTATGGAAAGAAATCAGCATTATTACAGGATTCTCTCAAATAACATTACTTCAAATAACTTCAGAAGCCTGAGCATTTTACACCTTTACCAATGAGTTCTGAAATAAAATCTTGTAAATCATAAGTTCTTCAGTATGAGAAAAGCTTTTCTGAATACTCTCAGCATGATCTTCCCCTTCATTAGAAACTGAGTGGCAGGTTAAGATACTGAGCTGGAAGTGAAAACTCATCACATCTTCATGTTCCAGGTGTAATTCTATTCAGAGAAGTCTCACAACAAAAGCTGTCAGCACGAATAGTCACTCTTTCTACCCTAGAAAAATTGAGTTTGTACAAGCAAGGGTTTGACTGTACAACGAAAATAAAGCACGACCAAAGCAATTCTAAAACTGTCAGACAGTAACACTGAAACTGCCACACATTTGATCACAGGATTTCTGCGGTACCATCTACATCAATTCAGCCTCTGCCTCCCCTTTCATCAGCACCCTCATGCTCAAGCTGTGTCACCTCTCCAAACCAGCACTGCAGAGAAGCTGAACAAACAACTGAGGCCAAGAATCCGGGCAGGGAAAATTTCCACATTCAAGGGCAAGTTCTGAACAGGTGGGTGTTTTTCTCACCAAGGACTCTGTCACAAACAATGAAACAAATGCAAAGAGGAGACTGTGTGAGCTGTTCTGCTTTACTAGAGATACCCACCGGAATCTGCACTTTTACATCAGTCCAAAATGTTCATTATTTCACTAATTTGTCTCCAAAAACTCTGCAATTTTCCCGTTAACTGAAAGTCTCTTTGGGGTACGGATCTTGAACTGTGCCTGCCCAGCATGAGGAGGCTCCAGTGAGGAGACAGTGCAGTGGCAGAAAGCAAGGCAGACTCAGCCTGTGCTCTGAGTGTGTGCACAAGACTCAGAGCTGCCAAAGTCATCACTGCTCCTCTCCTCCTGCCTCCCCCTTGCAACTCAGGGAACTTCCAGGGCATCAAGAGAGAGATTTAGAGGCTGGATCCATCACAACAACCATCACCTGTCCAGACTGGGAATTGGGCCAAGTTATGACAAAAAATTCAGGAGTTATAATGTGTTGTCTGACCTTTCAAAGCCATTATGATTGCTATTTTTTTAAAAAACCTTATTTCAGAGTTTTGGAATTATTGCACGTCAGGCTGTATTTTCAGAGTTACGAAGTCTTGCCAAAGCAATACAGGAAGTAAGTTTAAAAAAAAAAGACCCAGACTACAGTTTGGCAGAATTTCCAAAATGTGGAGCTGGTATATGTGAACAAGTAACATTAATCTGACAGGGCTTTAAATTTGATATAAGGCTAAATAAAGCTGAGGGAAACAAGAGTGCAGGAACTTCAAAGGCTGAACAGTCAAGAGAAGTCAAATTAATACCTGACTAGGCTAGAACAATGAGCAGATGGCTTTTGGAGGGAGCTGTATATTTGAACTCAAGATGACTTCAGTAATGTCTGAATTCAGAGAGAAAAACATTTAAGCTGCAAATACCGTGAATACATGCGGCCTCAGAAAGAATTTGAAACTATGAACAAACTGATAAAAGAAGCAAATCCATGTCCAAAATATGGATGGATGAAAACCAGACAAGGGTCATTTTAAACACCTACTATGTCTTTCTTAGTACATTTTTCTAATATACTTTTTTGGAGAATTAGTAGGAAGAAAAACTAATCTCCATAGCATAATCAGTGATTATCACCAATTTAAGATGGGAAGCTATCAGACAAGAAGTTTCAAAGATGCCATGCCTCTAATTAGGCATGAAGGACACAGTGCTTCCAATTGCTCCTTCATTCTAATTTACTCCTTATGTATAGGTACCATTGTATCTCCAGTATTTTCTACATATTAAACCCTAACCCAATGATTTAGACTGCTAAGTAAGCAAGGAAAGCTCTATCTTTCAATGTATAACTCCCAAAAAACGACCCTTCTGCTGTGGGGCAGCAGCAAAGCACAGCATTCAGCTCCAACTACAGCGTCACTGGGAAGCCACACTGAGAACAGCTGCCAGCTCCCTTTTCTGCAATATTTAAGTCTTTTTACCTTGCAGAACTGAGCAAGGTCTTGCTTTCTAAACTGCGCTGCGACACCGTCTTTTCAAATGGTCTTTTCAAAATGTTAACATCCCAACAAAAAAGTAACTTTGGTATCATTATTTTGAGTCTGATGCACAGACCCAAAACCAGATGACCATTTAAAAGCCTGAATCTTAGCACACAGCACCTGCTCCCAGGGCAAGCTGAGCACTCAAACAATCACAGAAGTGGGTTAAAGCAGAAGATCCTATGAAGAATCTGTCACTTACATTAGCTGCAATGCACTGACAGCTAAGTTCGTGGTGGTTTCTTCATTAGTGAAATTGGCACCTAAAAGTTGGTTATATTGTATCCAAGAACACACTACTCAGATATGAAAGCTTCTAGAAGGCTGTTTAGGGGAAGAAGGTGATACTTTGGTGCTCTTCATAGGCCAAAAAAATCCCCTTTTACTAGTATATGTAAAGAATGGAATATTCCCAAGGTTCAAAGCAGCATGAGTTAAACTCATTTAACTGTATCAATCAGTCTTCGACACATTATCATTCAAGACCACCCACAAATTAATTATCACACTTTGGTGGATAAATTACTCCTGCAAAAGACTGCTTTTCATTTCCTAGCAAACAGAAAGAAAGGAAACAAAAGGAATGGGGCCTTATTCCCTCTATATTTCTCTAAGAACACCAGAACCAATGACCTGGATAACACATGCTGAATAGCAGTCTAGGTGCCATATAAAAGGTCTTCATTTGCTCCAGTACCTCGCTTCAAAATTCTTCCACTCGAGGGCTTAGCCACCGATTTCCTGCCAGTGAAGAGCAAATTATGTTCACTGCTGCTATGATTGTTTTTCCACCTGACTCTCCCATCTCTTATCAGCAACTTGGACAACAGTCTCCATGTCGGAGGACTGGTGCAGAATTCGACAAACAAGGGAAAATGTTTCCCTGAGGGGCCATTATTCTTGTGTCTGCTGCACTACTGTGACCAGGATACTGTGTTGATTTTTCTGATTGTGTTTAAAACCGAACTCAACAAAAGGAACTCACAAAGGCTTTCACCCAGTCCAGAAAATAAGTGCTGTGTGAAAACTGGTACAGAAACATAGCATTTTAGAATAGTAGAATTGATCTGTTTACCTTTAACCTTCAAAGGCCAGCTGACCTTCTCCCAACCCACACACACCAAGTGGATTAAATTGCCAGTGCCTGTTACAATCTCAGCCTACTGGAGCTCAGCAAGTTCTGAGACATTTACAGCAGTAAGTCTGGGTTTAAGGTAGCTACTCTGCTGAACATTTTATAAAAAACCTGCTGGTTACATTTTTCCTTTTTTTCTTATGTGAATCAGGACAAACAGACATCCAAAGTATTCATTCTGTGCTATGGGAGCATTCATTAGGGAAAAATGTTTTGACTTAAATTAGTCTCGAGAGTGCTAACAGTGTAATAAATAGAAGACACTATAAATTGAAACAGTACAGTAACCTTTGTTTCCAACCTAATTCACAAACAGTGCCAGTAAAGTCAAACAGAACCACTCTGTTTCAGATTTCATGTAACTGGCTATATTTCCATACACCCTAAAGCTTTCCATACTTTAAAGGTTATTAGTTTTTAGTCAACTTTATAAGGGTAAGTCAACATTTGTCATGGCAGAAAGCCCAACAATATTATTTTTGTTAGTCTGCTACTAGTTAAATTGGCCTCAGATTAAACAGCTCTAATAAATGCCCCCAAAACTTGGAGTTTAATAAAAAAAAACACATTCAAGCCCTGTTCCACAGGATGTTATCAGTATTTAACCTTCATCGGGATAAACAAAACAAAACAAAAAAGGTTAAAACATAGAAAACAACGTATGTTGCAACAGTCCTTAACACAGCAAACACTTAAAACTAAAAATAAATTAAACCAAGTATCTCAAGTTTTAAGTACCTTCAGAGCAAATCAAGTCAAAAACCAGAACAACACTCTCAATTTATTTTGGCACTAAAAAGACGGGGGTTTTATAGTGAAACAGCAGAGAATTTGCCCTTGTTTCATAGTATCTTAGAAAGGTTCTAACTGGAAAATTGTAAAACATTGCTTCTTCTACAACTGAGGTATATAGNACAACAGTCCTTAACAGAAAAGCAAAGCAGGTGACTCTAAAGCAGTTCTAAGTATAGTTCAGTGTTGCATAAAGGTAACAAAATCATCCACACAAATCCATACTAAAACCTGGGAGAGACAGCCCATTACTACAACTGCCAGCATCTCAAGGAGAATTTTAAAGCAATTTTCATAAATAGACACAAAGGCAGCTTGATCATACAATGAAGTGTGTGCATTGCTGATACAAGTTTCCTTGTAAGGTCCCATGCAACACCTGCACACCTTGATGGCAGCAGGAAGAAGTTGGTTCTTCCTCCTCTGTCAGTCTCCCCAAAACCAGCAAGCAAACAAAGGGAAATCCAGAGATTCTGTTTTAATCACCGCATTACAAAGAAGAGAACCTGAAATGACAGCTGGGGTGCAGTGAAGAGCCATTTATAGGGAAGTGGTGAAATATTCCTGGCTAAAGACAACCGTGAAGTTTGCATAATGTTATCCAACCATGCGTTAATCAAAGATTGGCTCCTGGCTGCCCTCGTTGGTCACCACCAAATCTTAGGACCTGAGATTTCATCTGCAATGGGCAGGACAGAACCACTCAAGGGTCAGCAGCAGAAGGACAAATTGACTGGTCACTCATTTGTCTGCCATATCCAGAAACCAATACATCTATCAGCAGCTAGGAAATGAAGGCAAATGAACAGAAAAACCTCACACTGAGGTGAATTAACACAAACAACAGAAACGCTGAAAAAGCCAGACAACTAATGCACAGTTGATTAAATTCTACATTTCCTCTCATTAGAAGCTGCTTGTACAGGCAACCTAAGAAAGACCTTTTCCATTCTGGAATTGACTGGATATTAACCTGGACCGCCAAATAACCAGCAGATATAATAAGTGATTTACTGAATGGAAAAATAAAGACAAGCTGTTTTGTTTCACACTGCCATTAAGCAGAACAGATCACCAATTCCAAAGTGCAGGGGCTTGACACGTTCACGCTGCACATGAACTTACCTGAAATACGTCAAAACTGCAACTTGCTAATATTTCATTAAAACGAAATACATACATTTAGGAAGATCAAAGAAAATTCATGACTTGGAGTTTATCTCATAATCTTTTGGCCCCTCTCCCTCTGGCTCCACGCCTGGTTCTCCTGTTAATGATGTGCCATGGCCTAGAGGCCAGTGGGTTCCCCTCCACATTCTGCCAAATAAACACCGTGCTGAGCAGCAGGCAGCCCACAGCTCCTGCACGCCAGGGCTGGCAGGAGGCAACAAAAGCCAGGCTGCAATCAGCCCTGACCCCGAGCTCTGAGATTGTGCACTGGAAAATGCACATCTTACGGTAAGTCTGTAAGCAGACATACAACATACTGGAGATGCAAAGGAATTCTATCCCCCACCGTAGTTTTCTGAGCCTAAATCCAGGTGCTGTGTTGGATCCTGTATGGCAGAACAGGACATCCTTACTCTGAGGAATTTGGGAGTTCCTTGCCATGGTTTCACGTTCAGACCTTTAAACCTCAATCTGTGGCTGCGAATGCTGGTTCTCAACTGCTGCACTCCCAGTCTGGGTGCTGGCTTTAGAAGGGGTGAGAAGGGAGCTGCTTCAACCAGTGAAACAAGGAAAATGGTGCTTCTCATCGGGAAAGGTGTGGGGCTTTTTATAACTTAAGACTAAGCAAGTTTCAGATTTTACTAATCGTTTCTAGTTTTGAATTATAAAAAAGTTGGGAAGAGCCCAACACCTTTGTACTGTTCACACCTAGAATTGTACTACAGCATTTTGTGTGGGGCATGTAATGAGGCAAGTAAAGACCTTATAGTGTTTGCCACATTAAATCAGGTACTGCAATGTTTTGCTGCCCTTAAACTACACTTAAAAAGAACTATGATAACTTGAAATGGCCTAGAAAAATAGCTTTTTATCAGAATCCGCATTTTAGTGCTGACATATGTTTTGGAAATTTCATTTGTCATTGTTTGGTGACTGCGCAACTTTCCACAGAGTTTATTCCAAGGGAGCTGGCGTAGTTTAAAGAGCCAGAAGCAGAAAACCTCAGTTCTCTTTTCTGCCACTGACTTATTCATCAAAGCATATAGCAGAAAATTTGATCTAATCTAAACATACCAATATTTATGCACAATTTGAGTTATTAATAAACCAACCAACTTCACATGTTAATGACTAGAATGCCTCTTGCGTTTGCAGAGGCAGAAACGCCAGGAGCGCCCGCCCTCCTGCAGTAACACGCAGCTGGAGTAGAAGGCGCCCAACAGCTTTAATTCCCCTTGTAAATACTAAAAGCTGAAAGAACAGCTTAATGTCAGAGCTTAAGGATTTCTCCCCGGTATAGATTTCAAAGAAACAGGCTGCAGACACCAGTCCTTATAATGCCTTTCCCAAAGAGTAGCTTATGTTTCTGCTCTCTCACTAAATTTTTTTGGAGTGGTGGGTGGGTGGTCTCACCCTCCTAAGACAGGATGTTTAAAAGTTTCTATTTCAGAACGCTGGAATCCCGTCCTGCTCTCAGAAAACATAAGGGTGTATTTTCTTATTCCTATAAAACACAAGCTGCTTGCACGTTGTAATTTGGATTGATGACATCTGTTACTCGATACTTCCTCCTGCTCTCAGCTTTCATTGAGTCTTTTTCTTTGGAATTTGATTATAATCAAGCTGCTCTTCCTAACTATAACAGAGCAACAGGCCTTCTTCAGATCTGACAATTCTCTTAATACACAAAAAATCCCTTCATGCAACGAAGGCTAAAACCATGTTTCTTTAATATTATCATTAATATAATGATCACCCTTAAGAAAAACATTTAGTACCTAACAGCTTGTGTTTTCCATAGACGCATACACATACTCGGGGTGTTACACACAGCTGAAAATAATTCCACTTCCTTAACCTCAATAATTAAGTCTCTCTATGTAAAAATACACTGAAAAGCAAGAGTGCAGCATCATCTCAGTTCCTAGCTTAAGCATCATGATTAATAAGGTCACTGGGCTTATGTTACTTTTACTTTAGACTTATTCAAGTGGGGAGGTAATTAATCTTTGATGGAGATGTATTAAATGAAACCAACTTAATAAGCTGTCTTCAAGTTACTCAGCAAACATGATTAATAAAGAAATAGTATATTTAAGTAATAACAAACTTTTAGATAAATGTTCTTCCTCCAGAGCAGTCAAAATCTTTAATACGTCACTGTTTTTTTCCTAAACACAAACCAGCATTAACCCAAAGTATCAAATATGTAAGTTTTCCACAAAAATTACTGAATTTGAGTTAGTGAATATGATTTTTAAGGTCACTTGAAAGACTTCCATGATTTTTAAGAAATAGAGGAGTCAATCTGCTGACAGAGCAGGATTTTCAGTTAACTGTACATTAGCTTAACTTCTTGTTTATTGTGATGAGGAAAAAACTGTTAATGTAAATGGTGTCCTAAAGTTAATGCTTTAAGACACCATTTTACAGATTGCCTTCCAGTTCCTACATTTTTAACAATTTGTAAGTAATGCTTAGCCCTGGGAAAAAAAACCCCAACTAAATCTCTTTAAGCTACTTATGTAAAACCGGTTCGTCTCAATCAGCTATTTTAAAGATTAATTTCCCTAAAGCGACAGATGACAAAAAACTAGATTCTGTTTCTTGTTTTCTTCCAAAAGAAAGGTGAATACCTGGAGAAGGCAGTAAAGGATGTCTAAACACAACAGCTACCTATACACCGCAGCCCCTTCTCAAAGCACGTTACTTTTCCCCAACGCAACACGGGTCAGGCAAGAAGGACAAATAAAAGAAAACGCAACCCTGTCAGCATTACCTCGGTCTCTTTAGCTGGGCTGGCCACCGTCTGCGCTTCCAAGGCGAAATTTGTCCTCTTGGCGGACAGGTAGAAGGGATAATCCTTGGCCACCATGCCGGCTGCAGGAGCGGCGCTCTCGGGGGTGGGCGCTGGCCCTGGGCGAGCGGCGGGCGGGAGGCGCCGGCCGTGCCCGGCCCCCGGCGGTGTCTCGGAGGCTCGGCCGTGCCCGGCCCCCGGCGGTGTCTCGGAGGTTCCGCCGT
>VWZN01016109.1:1402619-1477344 GCA_013396955.1 Regulus satrapa
CCCCGGCGGTGTCTCCGAGGCTGGGAGCGCGTTCCCCTCAGCGCCCCGCCGAGAAATGCGGCAGCGCCGGGGCGGGCCGGGCTCCGAGCCCCACCCTCGGCTCCACAGCCCCGCGGCCGGCGCGGTGTCGCTGCCTTCGGCCTCGCTGTGCGCTCCCCCCTTGCCGCTCCCGCAGCACTAGGAGCGCACGGAGACAGGGATATTGAGCGTGTGCTTCCCGCTGGATGACTGTCCGGCTTTTCTGGCAGCCCAGCGGCCGACGGGAGGGCAGGACTAGCGGCGGTCACCAATGGCACACCCAGAGTGGACTCACGCGGCAGCGGCACCTACACAGAGTGCGCTGTGCTCCCGCCGATCGGAGCATCTGCATCACGGCACGGATGGCGTGGTGCCACATCACACAGCTTCTACTCCCTCCCCAGAACGCTTCGCTTTTCTCCTACCCAAACTGCTGGTTGTTTCCTGTCTGGCAAGCTGGAGTTTCTTGTGCTCTAAAAGTTCCATTTTGGTTGCTATTCAGCCAAATTGCTCCCCTACCGGCACCTCTCATTGTATCCAGCTGAGAAAGGGGAAAAACACCTCTGCCTAAGGTGCCTCCCAGGGCATTTCAGTGTCTGTGCAGCCAGGCAAATTCTGTCTGATGGCTACCTTAAAACAAAGGTAGTAAAAATTTCCTGAAAAGAGGAAGCTTTAGGGGTCCTGTTTGCAACATAGGATCAGTCTGACAGATACGGGAGAGAAGGAAATTGAGTAGGAAGCTGGATGGGGGAGGAGAGAATATTTCCAGCCACAGGAAATATTGGCCCACCAAGAAAAACTTTACAGACCTTGAAAAAAATTAAGTGATTTTAAAGGGACACCATGCGATGGATGTGGCTTTATAAGCATCTATTTTTCTAAAGGCTGTTATTAATTAGATAATGATGATTTTAGAATAAGATTAGTCAAATGGCAAATCTATTCCTCATTTGGACACTTTCCTTTGACTTCACCTAACCCAAATATATAATCAGCTCTCACCCTTACCCTCCTAGGCCTTTTCAGGAGCAGCTGCAGTACAACCAGAGATGCTCTCCTGCGCCTGTCATGCACATCTCTGTTTTATGGTAGTCTGTCCTTAAAACAAAACCCCCACTAGCTTCCTAACCCTGAAATTCCTGCTAAATCACTAGAACAGTTAACAGTAATTCTAGATATGCTGTGACTCTGAGAAGAAAATGTTCAAATGAACATTTGAACATTCTGTACCTCCTCATCTGCATCACAGCAGGGCAAGACAAGGCTGACCGAAAGTAAAAGTGCTGACAAGAGGCACAGAACAGCTTTCATGCAGATAATGGTTAAGCAGAGAGAACATGCAGAAAAGAGAGCGATTAGACCAGATGTGATAAAGACTTACAAACCATAATTGACAGAGGAAGCAAATATGGAATGATTTTTCACTGTAGTCAACTACAAGGAAAAAATGATGCATCAGATTAAACCAGATGGTGGCAGATTCAGCACAAAGGAAAAGGAGCTATTTCTTCAAATTATATACAACTTCCGTATTATACACAGTGCAAGTATCTGTCACAAAATACTGCTCTAAGAACTGTTCTCAGACACAAGTTCTTGACTATTGAAGCAATATTTTGGGAAACACCATGACAGGCTATTTCTGTTTCAGAATTTTCTCTAAGCATCTACTGCTCACCACCACTGCATATTCGGTGTTAGATTAGATCAATCCTTACAGCCATCATATCATTTGCTATATTTTTTTTTAAATACGAAAAATGTAGCATGTTATTTGAAGATTACAAGTCTTAGCTCAGGATTTCTGAAGCTATGAACAGTTACTTTGGTCACATATATGTACACTCACTTCTGCCAGAGTTCTTCCATGTGACGTCCAGAGGACAGCTCTGAGCACAACCTGACAGTGTTGGGCAGTTTCTCTTCACGCTTCAAGCACATCAATATACCACTAGATACAAATGGTAAAAAATGGTCAAGAACCTCCATGAGAACACTGTAGCTGCTGTGTAACCACTTAAACCCAAGAAGCCTTGATTTCAAATTACCATCTGTGTAAATTGGCTTATGAAGTTGTATGTTGACACCATTTCAAAAATCAGCTTCACTTAAATCATGTAGACAAAATACCTTCAGGGCATGTTCTCAAAGCAATCTAATCCTGCAATAAGCTTCATGGCATGAACAGCACTTCACACTGGACAAGAGTGTACTGGTTTGGAGATTGAAATAATGAACTCGGGTTTATACACAAATAAATATGCCAAGAAAGGGATTCTGTCATTTCTGCATTCATCAGGGCAGTGCATTTCAGCTTGACTAAGCATTCTTGAGAAACATGTTCTTAGTTCTAAGAGGAATGTGATTGCTAATAGGCAGGACCTTCATGTCAATAAGTTTAAGAGCATCTTGTACCTGCAGGATAGACTTGGAAACGACATGGAGAGTAGAATTCATTTGACTCCATGGATGTTTGTTTATTCCACCAGAAAAGTGTAAATACAGTTTTAGAAATGAAATTTGGACCTGAAGTTCATTGATGAATGGCGCTGAACTTTATAAGTAATATGATCTGATGGAATAACAGATGCAAACACCTCTCAGAGAGCTGAATGTTTGGAGAATGCTACGTGCATTATAAGCAATGAATTAGGATTACAGTTTAGTATTGAATCCCTTCTGAACTGTGTATCAAACACTTGGAGCCCCTTCTGAAAGATCTTACAAACTTACTGTGATTTATATTTCATTTCTACATGAATTTAGATTGCACAGTGACTGCCCATCAATAGTCACTGCACTGTGCATGTGCACGCAGGCACAGGCAGAGCCAAACATCAGTTCATAAACTTGTGGCTGAAAGACTCCCTAGAGAACTCCAGTTATACAGAGAAACAAAGGTTTCAGTGATTCCACTATGGAAGTTTCTAAGTGTGGAGCCAGTGAGTCCACTACTTCCAAAAATTCTACTTAGACTGCAAGTCTACACTAACACTATAAAAATTGTCAATCTGAACTGTAAAGTACTTTGAAAAAATAAACTAGTATTTCAGATAAAAAAGATAGTTGTGACTAGACTGCAGAGCAGGCCGGTGCATCAGTTCTGTCGTTTCTGGAACAAGTTTTTGTGGGTTTACTTCAGTGGGGGAGGTGTAGGAAAGTTTTTAAAATTTATTTAGGCCAACACAGAACTTAGTCAGACAATTAACTGTCAGGGAGAAGGAAGGTTTTTGGTAAGTCTGGAAAGCCCAGCTCAAAGATGCCTTCCACTGCTGATCTGGTTGAGGACTGAAATTCACTGACAGCTGTTCTGTGGTCATGGTGCTCACACCAACATCTTTAGTTCATTTCCTCACAGATTCAAAACTTAACACAGAAGTAATTCTTGCAAAAACATCTGTCAGCACAGCAAAGCCCTTTGAGATGTATCTGGGTTCAAACCTTACAAAAGCCTTAAATTATGCAGAAATATAGCATACACATTCCAAGGTGAAAAAACCTCACTGATTTGCAGTTTATAGAATATCTCTCATATAATACATGCACCCTTCCTCTCATTTAAATTGAAAGAAGGCAGATTTAGATTAAATATTGAAAACAAACCTTTTCACTGTGAGGGTGGAGAGACCCTGGCAGAGGTTCCCAGAGAAGCAGTGGATGCCCCATCCCTGGAAGTGTCCAAGGCCAGGTGGGATGGGGCTCTCACCACCCTGGCCTAGGAGAAGTGGCCCTTCCATGGCAGAGGGTTGGAATGAGACGAGTTTTAAGGTCCCTCCCAAATCAAGCCATTCTGTGATTTCATGTATGCGGTCTCACGACAAACAAACCAACCAATAAACCAAAAGCCACTGCTTAGGAGAGGTACAATTTTGCTAAGAATACTCAAAGCAAAGCTACTATTCCTCCAGTTCTGAAATGACCAGTGAAATTCAGCCAGACTAATGCTGCACACACAACTCTGCACATACTGAGTACCTCTGAAGTCTCTCTCCAACACGCTCCAATACCTCTCTTCAGGATAATCATTAGGAAGCTTTTCTTTCAGGAAAACAAGAACAAACTAACAACCACCAGCACTGAAACCACACTGAAACAATCCAAAGAGAACTTTCGAAGCAGCCTTTTAAATCAAACTTTAAGAATTTGAATCTGCTCAGAAGATGGAACCACGGACAGTATTCAGTGAAAAGCCAGAAACCACAAAAACTGCTAAAAAAGAGCATTTATCAGGCAGTTACCCAGCTGTTCAAGAAACTGCAATTTCCTCAGTGCAAATACACATTGCCCCCATGGTAATGAGTTATAATTTACTAAGTAATAAATATTAGGATGAGACTGCTTGATTAAACACTTTGGTGCTGAGTCTATGAGTTAAAAATATCAGAGAATAGGTGATTAGCATTTAAAATGTGTTTTCAAAAACCACATCTGTAATCTTTCCAGGTAGAGTCCTAATCATGGAAAGATCAGTGCAGAAAAATGAAGCACATCTCAGTGGAACATGTGACATCACAAAACTGAACCCCAAATTCCTATTCTGTCTAGATTCTCCATTTGAAGACCTTTCACATGATCCTTATTTGTGCCACGCGTGGAGTAACGTGAGAAGGAGGAAGTTGTGTTTCCTCACTGTTATCGTGGGCTGTGCTCTGGGATTTACAGCCAAGATGCCCTGAACTCTTCCCCTAAGTTTTGTCAGTCACTAGCAGGAATCTCCCTTGCCTTCCACTATGAACGATGGCTATTTCAAGATAGCAGCTCTACCCTGAAACATACTCATGTCAAAGTGATGGTGAGCCATGATTCTCATACCAACCATTGCTAATGGTTTATTGTATAAGCACACATCCAGCTGTAAGGCAAGCTGCTGGCTTTCAAACTCACTGTTCCCTCATACACATTTCACCGCTAGTACAATTCTGCACGGGAAGAGAAACGGATCAAACAACATGCCAAGTGGTTTTGATTTGTTTTCATTTTACTAAATTCACGTAACTTTTGATTACCACAGGAAACAGAGTACACGTAAAGGACGCCTTGTAACAATCGCTTTCACACCGAGGCAGAGGCATTCCTTTCAGCAGCCTCCCTAGGGGTGACAGCAACAGCCCGATTTCCAATCTGCCTCGGATTCCTACCCAGGAATGGTTGCGGTGCCTGCTCGGCAGCTCAGCGCTAAGGAGGGCTGGCCTGGAGGCGCTGGGAAGGGCTCCCGGCCACCCCACCCCGCAGCGCACAGCACCGCGCGGCCCCCAGGAGGGAACCGCAGGGCGTGGGCAGCTTGGCGAAAAGGATCCTCCACGAGTCACACGCCGACCAACAAAGAACTCGGCTGAGTTTGTCTGAGTACACTTCCCGAGGGAAAGCAGAAAGGAGGAGGTGGGGAGGACTGTGCTGATTTATCCACGTGGATTTTCAACAGCTGCTCAAATTCTGTAGAGGGTGAACTGATCACTCAACGTGGAGCATCCTTTCCTAAATTTTTCATGGGGAAATTCTAGGGAGAGTAAATTACTGGAAACACTTGTATGACGTTTAAATTACATTAAATTTAATTAAAATACTTTTGTTTAAGTTACAGGCAGTGGGGGAGCAGGAATTTCTTTCCACAGCACTTATGCTGACTGGAAAATTAAGTAACAAATTTCTGTACAAGAAATCATTATCCCTAGTACAAAAAAAATGTTTAGCAAGAAATCACAGCAGTGATTTTTTTTTGTTTGGACTAAATTTTATTACAATAACATCTATATTACATAAGTAACTCTGTAATATTAGTCCTCAGAGTGGATAATATTTTGTAATTTTTTGCTGTGTGTACGATTTGTTTATATATGTACATATGCCCAGATAGAAGAAAGAGCAAGAAGAAAATTCTATTCAGAAGCAACAGGAATTTCCCCTGTCTATGAGTTCACAATACTGGCCAAATGCCACTTGGTTCGTTCTTTCAACCATCCCCTCCAAGTGCAATATGTAAAGCAAAATTTGGGGGTTCTAGGGTTTATTAAACAAATCACATAACTGGGGGAGGAAAAAATAATTCTAAACCTAAACAAAAGCCTACAAAAAATCCCAAACAGAAATAAGGAAACAAAAGTCCTAAAAACAACCAACCAAACAAACAACAGAAGAAGAACTTTCAGCTATAGAGATCCTTTTCAGGCCAAAAATAAAAGTAACTAAAAAGGATAAGACTTGGGTCTTTTGAGTTGTCTTTTCCTACTCGCCTGTTTACCTAATTATACAAACGTCAAGCTCTAAAATACATTTCTTTGTGTTCAGGTTGACACCACTTACTGTGCTGTACTCAGAGTCCCAAGTGCTGACAAAGAACAGGATTTTACAGTATGGCTGAGGTGAATTGACCATTTACCTCTCCTAAAAGTATAAACCTCACTTCCCTCTCTACCCAATTCCTCTTCCTGCTCTTGCACTGGCACTGTACCCTCTCTCTGGGCAGTCCTTCCCTGTCACCTTATTGCAACTCTAACCTTCATCTCCTCATCCAGGTAAGTCAGCAGTCCAAAACCCCAAAAATACTTCCTTTTGTCAGATCTCTTATCTGCTGTTTTCGTGAGCTAAAAAAGTTAGTGCAGCATGAGAAAAGCACCAGAACTCACTGAAGATAAATGGCCAAAAAGCTCTCAGGTACAAATAAGGACAGGACAGGGAAAAAGCTGGTTTTTCACCTCCTAGTAGCTCTTAACTGTTAGCTCAGCCTGTTCCATGAAGTCATAAGAAACAGATAAGAAATACCAAAGAACACTGTCATCATTTCATTTTTTTGGATGAGAGAGTTGGATCAGAAGCCTTGTGGTTTTTGTTTTTTTATTTTTAAAAACAAACCCACCTATTAATTCCCATAACAACTGTGCACTGTTACTCATTTAGTCAGTCATTTTTGCCAATTTGACTATCTTAAAATTAGAACATTTGTGCTTCTTGAATAAACATTTAGAACACAAACCTTGAGGCTGATTTCACATTCTCCTAAGCAGTAAAATTAAGGTTGGAAAAGACCTTTAAGACCATCACATCCAGCCATTAACCCAGCATGACCCATCACAACACATTAATTAATTAAACAAAAGGTATTCAGAAAAATTTAAATTTGCAAATTAAGATAACCATGCAACACTAGAAGTTTATAGGTGCATTAGGGAAGTCTAAAATTATAGGAAATTAAATCAGAAGCCTGAAAATTACATTTCATGTGCCCTTTTCTAGACCGTAGACAAGGATGTGCCAGCAGTGTTTCTAGACTCAAAGTGAAGCAAATAAAAATTGTTTGACACGGATTACAAGACATCTATGGGTGAGAGCAGTGAAAGTCAAGCCAAACAGTGAGACTACCAAGTGCTTTACAAACAGAAACGAGAGTCTGATATCTTCACTACAGGGAAGGAGCCTTGCTCCCAAGAGATCTTTTTTTCACACTGCAATTTCACACTCCACATTTGGTCCTGAACAGAGTTCCTTGAATCACTTAATGCCTTACAATCCAGATTGTTACAGAGCTGATGCAAAATACAACGTTCCACTGGAGCGGTCCATTACAATCTTTAGAAATGTTCAATTCCCGTATGCTGTGACCTGAGCCATCAGACAAAAATGAACACAAGAAACTATCCCCAAGAGCAGGGAGGAAACCCATGTTATAACTTCAAAAAGAAGTGTCCTTGCTAAAACTGGTAATGCTTCAACAACTGATAAAACTGCTCTACTCCCAGTACAACTGCACTGCAACCCGTGGCCTTAAAGATGATGTGGCATGAGGTAACAATGTGACTAATCTTTAAAAGACTGCTGAAATGGGACATAACATCTTCAAACACCCAACAACTTACACTAGGACAGAGGTATCTTTGTTCATACCCCTTTATCAAGGATTAGGGAATCAAGAAAACATTGCTGGGAATAGAAAAGGTTTTATTTAAAGTTACAAAATAACTGTCTTCCCAAGTGTAAATATAATGATGTAATCCCATCCCATGGCACAGAAGTTACTATAACAAGTTTTAATTTGCACTGAAATACAAATAAGAAACTGTTTTCCTGAATACTTCCCTGATTTAAGAAGACCAGCTGTAATTTCTGAAGACTATCTCCTCCCTGGTCACATTGTTAACCACCAGCTGCTATCTGGCACTGATCAAGTTCATCCTGCTTTTATGTGATCTTCGTTATCAAGTCTGCAACCACAACACACCACAACTGTTCCATTTCCATTCATGTTTAACTATGAATTTTGGACAAGTGACTAGTGATCACAGTTCATTTAGCTCCCAAGAGAGCAGAGGGAGTCAATAGTTGGAAAAATGTCTCTGAAAGTAATCCCGACCATCACAGAGAAAATATTGTTTACTTTAAAAGCTAAGAAAACTCAAAATGCATCAGAACATTCTTCTTGTATCTAATAATCTTGAAAACATAGCAATTGACTGAACAAAAAAGCAAAGGGAGTTGCAGTGATAATCCACAAAGAAAAAGGGTTAAGTCCTTGGAAATGTCCCACCATTGCACTGATTAATCCAAAGGGAAAGGCTGAAAGGACAGCTTCATAAAAGCATAGCTGTACAATAAAGATTGGAATGCACCTCATATCTGCAGCAGAAACACAGGTATGTTATTACATACTGTTCTCTGGAATTTGCTGGGTTTGTTTTTGTACAAACACTTAGAGACTACCTGCTTCTGTTCCTAATTGCTTCCTCTAGATCTGGTATTTTTATTAAAATAAAGGATATCTATCCAAATGATTGCAGTTTTGCCACAGTAAGAATCCATCTATTCTGCTAGCTCAGGAAGTGCCATTTGTTTCAGTACGTGCTGTCTAACAGCAGATGTGCATTAAAACGTGTCCCTGCAGGATATATTAACCACATCACATGAATAAGCCAAACAGCTGAAATAAGAAGCTACAAAGACCTTTTTGAACATGAGCAGCCGCCCTGATCTCTATGAAACTAAATCACCAGTCTGATATTACTTGCACATATGGGAGAGATACAATAACTGGGCAACAGTTTCTTTCCTACTGAATTCAGTTCTTATAGGGTGAGATTATGTCTTGTTTGTGAAACTGGCTGGAAGTTTCTAATGATTATTTTCAGGAAGCACACGTCTGTTTTCCAAACCTGTTCCTTCCTAAACTTGCTAAAGTTGGCCCCAAAAATGTATCAGGAAATAACAGGAGGATGAGGGGGATGGGGAAGAAACTTCAAAGACACCTTGTCTTAATTAAATCCCAAAGTATTACTTCTTCCTGTTGAACTGAGTCAGGCAGGGCTTTAGCTGTCACACCTGACAGGGGGAGGGGAGTTGTCAGCACGGAGAAGAGGTTTGTATTTCAGTTGCCTCCTGTAATTGGCAGCCTGGAATTAATTAATGAAGTGGAACCAACACACACTTGAATGCAGCACACAATTAAACAGGGCAAGCAGTATCGAAAAACACTGCTGCTTGCCTTAATACTCTTTTATTGCTACAAAACATGGCGAGGTAAAACAGGAAAAGCAAATGCCAATTAACAAAGACATGAGGGTGCCTCTGGCAGTCACTGGTACCATCTGGGTGTCAGTCTGCTGCTAAGCTATTGCCTGAACAAGCAGGTACAGTGAGAAGAGTTATCTTACCTAATAAACAAGAGCCTTTGCCATTTTTAGGCTTTTTTTTTTTCCTCAGAATTATTTTAAATATTCTGTCTAAAGCCATATGATTCATGAGGCTGCTCCAAGCAGTCTCAGCTGGAACCTCTCTCACTGTATCAGCATTTCAACCACTAATTCAGCTGGAAAGCCAGGCTCAGGAATGTGTCAACTCCATGCATTCATCGACTCATGACAGGAATGTCATTTCTGTAACCTTTCTTCTTGATCAGTTCTTAGTGCTCAGCGCAAGCCACCTTCCCACAGATGAGGCTAGAGATATAACTTCTGTATTTTGGAGAACCATCTTTGGAGGGGTATTGAGAAAAAAAAAATCCCTAGTTATTTTTGGAGCATTTCCTTCCATTTATTTTTGTTGTTAAGTAACAGCAGATTTTACATGCATATTTTTAGTACTGGGTTCTGCTTTAGCTGCCCTGATAGAGTATTTGCGCAGCAGCAGCTGATTCTTTCACAAATGATGTGCCTAAACAAATCAGCACACATGATTTGGTAAATTTACAGCTACATTATATAAATAGCTACCAGAACCTAAGAGTGCCAGTGCCTGCTGCTCACAGGGTAACTTGCACCCAATTTGCAGCTTCACAGAGTTGCTGTTGATCCAGTTTTGCTATACATAAGGACCAATTCAAGTAGTTCTTGATTCTATAAAGGAGAAAGAAACCATTGAAGCAGTTTTCAGGTGATGCCATCCCAAACTCACAAGTACAAGCTTGGCTGGCTCAAAGTGTTTCCATATCAGGAAATTACAGTAATCTGAGAACAATAAAGAGTTCCTTCATTAGCTCTTGTAATCCCCAAGGATAAGACCTACTTTTTCCATATAGAAGCTTCCTCATGGGAGAGCTATAACATTTCAGCTTTTCTGATGATCTTCTAACACACAAAAGATGTTAATGTTGCCTCTAACAATTTGTTCCTTCTTCCATTTCCTTTTTCTTTACCCAGTGGGAAATTTCAAATCTTTTTTTTTTTGGAGCAACTTTTAAGAAGTGGAAAGTGATGCAGGGCCAAATGAAATCTGTCATAGCTTCATTACCAGTGTAACAGTACCTGCATAAACCATAGGAACTGTTTCATAAAGGCTTTATCAACTCTCCCTTTCCCACTTCCATGTAGGTTTACCTTTTGGAATGACCTCACACGTCAGGCTACAGGAAACAAACCTGAATCCTGCTGAATGCACCAATTCTTTGCTCCTTAAGCTAAGGTCACTAAAAGGAAACTAGAAGATGAGAGCTTTACCAGTACATCCATCCAGCACTTTTATATTTACAACTCTGAGGTCTGTTTAATGTTAAGAATGACTTTCTAGGATGTCCCAATCCATATCTATCACTTGTAGGGGGTTTTTAGCCTACTTAAATGAACACTACAAAGAGGAAGTTATTTTTAAAGAGCATTAAGAAGTGGCAAATTTGAGAAAATTTATACACCAAGAGATAGATTGTTGCTTAACTAATGGATGAAAAATTATTACCAAGCTGACATGATGTATGCTTTTCCTGATGTAAACAAAAACCACTAAAAGATGACAACAGTAAGAATCACAGTACAGCTCTACCATTGCTGCTAAAGAAATCACTCTGGAAACAAGGCATGTCATTTGATGGAAGGGAACATTCCTTCATATCATGTCATGTCATATCCCCAGACACAGGAAAGAAAAAGTCTCCCTGCTCAGGATAAAAAATAATTTTTCCTGAGGCAAACTACCTTAACTTCCTGAGGAGTTAGGTAAAAGCTGCCAGTTAGGCACCTAATCCTACCCATGACCCAAGATTCCATCTAGAAAAATCACCGAGTTTAAAAAAACAAGGTAGAGGAAAGATGAATAACAATGACAACAAATGAGCAACAAATATTAGCTGTCTCTGACCAGGCAGTGTATTTTGGAACTTCTGTAAATTACACCTTTAAAGACAGTGTGCAGAATAGTTCAAGTGAGAATTTGATACAGGTGCTGGCTAGAAAATAGTCTGGCAGAGATCAGGATATTTAGCTGGGCTCTTATCATGTTGGGTCTTGGGTTTGGGGGTTTTTTCCTTCCTACTATATGACAGAAAACCACTGCACTGACTTCATACAGTAAACGGATCTCAGCAAATTTGTACTGAAGTACTTCCTGGCACTGCTTGTACTTTGCTTATTCTCCAGCTATGCATCCTGCATCTCAACCACAGCAGGTCCTACAATTCTGCAACCAGACCAAGCTCAATTACATCATAAATGAATACAAGAATAGCAGTTTCCATTTCAGTAACATTTCCATATTCCTTTAGGTTTGATGAAGACATTTTCTTAGTACCACTACAGAAAAATAACAAAACCAAGCCAAAGAAGAGGTGATATATATGAAGTTCATAAGAAATATGTTCTGTAACCACAGTCTTTTAACTTCAGGCAGTGTCAAACCCAGCCTCTGCATCACTTCCTCGTTCAGTTTCACATAGAATTGGGCAGCAAGTTCATTATCATAAGTGTTTAAAACTTCATGTGAGCAGAAAAGGGCATAAAAAGCCATTTATTCAGACAGGAGGTTCTAGTCTAAAAGCAAAAATGTCTTCAAACATCAAAACACTCAAACTGTTTGAATTCACATCACCTTTCATACAGAGTGCAGGATGTCAATGTGCTATTTTAAGTGATGGTACAAAAGAAAAAAAGCCTCAAAAGAAGTACAACTAACATGCGGTAAACAAGAAAGACCAGAATATAAAACAAGAACTCTCCCAGAAATAACAAAACGCATACAATACATAACATAATGTAAACAACATATTCCAGTACAACAATGCTCTGCCAACTCTCAGCTTTATGCATCAAAGTTGACTCATTTGTCTTAATTAACAAGTATGGAGCTTTCATAAAAGAGGTAAGAAACATTTCAACCAACTACTCTGTACTACCTATAAATACTTTCTGAACTTTCATTAATGGTTAATTAGTAAATAGCATAACAAACACTTGTGTAGACTCTGCTAAAATGCTTTTGCTCTCACGACAAACCCAGTTTGCCCCTTCCAAAGTCTCATCCTGTTGACATCTCATCACATACACATCCCTGACCACCTCTGGATCCAACAATGGATATAAATTAGACCCAAAAAAATCTCATTTAGAAGATGAAAGATCTGACACAAAGATACCTATAAGCAATAAATAAGATCACATGCCTATTCAAACTTGCAACTTGTCTTTGTTAATATTTTCACACAGTCTGGGTTCCTATTTCTTCCATTAAATCAACAGTTTCTAGAAGAAATTCCAAGAATTTCACAGGAAGATGAAATTTACTGCCTGCTTCTCCCCCTCCAGCTAAGGACTTGTTTTGTTCATTACTGAAGTTCTGGAAGTGTACAATTAGTTTCATTTATTTTCAAAGGTCTTCACTAACCTTTGCAGAAGAGTAGCTGCTATGACAAGAACACAAAGGATCTTGACCAAGCTTATCTATTTAAGCCTCAACTATCCTACCTTCCAAATGCCTGTCTCATAATTCAAACCTACAACAAAGCCAGTGAGATCTCTTGAAAGATGAAAGATTCATTAAAGGCCAACTAATGCATAGCCTGTGTTTACATTTCATCGAAGAACTCACCTCAAACACTGGAAAGCAGAATTAGAACTTTGGCCTTAAGCAGGTGAATTCTAATTCTAGCAGTACTCTGGACACTCTCTGTACACAGCCACCAGCAGGAGCACATTATTGTGTTATGTAAAATGAATTCTTTAGAGCTTTAATAATCAGTTGCTTATCCACAGAATTGCAAAACTAAACCACCATAAGTTGAAAATTTATTTCAGTAATAGGCAGCTGATATAGGATAAACTTAATATTCCAAACAGCACCATAATGCTTTGCTTTACTTGATCAAGTAGATAAGTCACTCCAGCTGTAGGATGCCTCACCAGGTAAGTGCCCTGCATATATTAAGATCAAGTTTGATCTGAACACGAGGATGACAAATTTACATTTCTTTACAAACATGATTCAGTACAGTAAGGTAATTTGGAAGAGAAAAATCTCAAATTATAAGTTTTAAGAGGAGATCCACGAGAATTCAGAAAGTGCTTTTAATCCACATGCTATGCTAAAGAAAAGCCAGACAAGTAGACTGTTACTGTCTTCTGAATCACATTTTCAGAAAATCAAATCAAAAGTTAATTACATTCTCACAGTGGGTTAAAATTGAGTACAACCATTAAGCACACAAAAACAGATATTTAAATGTATTAAGTTACCTGCAGTCAAGTTTGGAAATTAAATGTTTCAGCACCTTTGACAATTCTGTGCAGATTAATGCATTCATCACTACCTAAGCATCTTTTTAAAAACCTGGCATAAAATCCTAAGTAGTGCAAAGGAATACCTCTGGCAGCTAAACTGCCTGCATTCCAGGAAGGTGAGCTTTAAAAAGACTGTGGTTTGTTTTCCAATTCTATAAAATGCTCACTAAAGGAGCCAGATTACTGAGATAAATCAAGTGAATCCCTCCTCCATAAAGGGATTAAGCTCTTAGAGGCAAACAAAACTCAAAGGGCAACCTCTACCACAAGTACAAAGCAAATATATACAGTTTAAATAATGTATTTTATGTACAAAAATAGTAGATGAAAGTCTGAACATTCCCTAAGAGAAATTCTTTCAGTATTGCTCTCCTAGAGGACAGCAGTAAAAAATATCAACCAGATTATTATAAACATTGCCTTAAGAATTAAAAGATCAATTAAAAAATAAACCTTTCAATCCAACTAATGGCTGATTTAGCAGATAAGAGAGAAGAGAGCATAGAGGAAATAAATGAAATATTCCTTAATATAGCAGCAGATTTACATTTTATTCTGCAAGTGCAGAATGGCATTAGTGAAACTTGAAGGGTTACAGCCAAATTTTTAAATTTTTTGCTAAGTTTTGTAGTCATGTAAATCCAGAAGTTCAAATGAATGTAAATATCTCCTAAGTTACCACTCATAACCACTTGTGTTCTGTTCTCATCCAGGTAGGATGACTTAATAAAATACTCTTGTTCAGCCTTCTGTATGGTAGTGGGCATATCTTAATCCCCAAGAGTATTACTATGCAAGTTTTAGTTCTCTTTTTTATGCAGTTTTGTTCATCAGCAGTAGAGGCGACATGCTAATATTCTATTAACAAACACAGTCATACACTTGTAAAAAAAAAATCTTGTCTTTTTTTTTTTAAATATTCTTAGAAACACTCATTAAGCTTCTGTTTGCTGGCGGCTTTCCCCACCATGGAAAGGGAACAGGGTGCAGGAGCATAACAGAGCCAGCAGCTTTAAGCAGATACCCTTCAGCTGCCCTAAATACAGATTTACAGTGATAATAGAATAATAGAAAAAAAAGAAAACAATAAAAAATTTTCCCTAAGAGATAGGAGGACCAAAAGGCTATGAAATGAGCTGAAAAATCACTGCTATGCAGAGATAATTTAGATAATTTTCTAGGATTACTGTGGCATTACCACAGCATTCTAAGATTACCCCAGAGAAAAGTATGAAACTTTTATGACAAATCACGTTACACTTCTCTGTCAGAAGAGTCACCTGCTCGTGTCTCCCTACACTGCTCTGCATTGGGATGCACACTTCCAATTGCAGCCACGGCACTGGCAGTACAGAACAGTCCTTCAAGAATTTCTGCATTTGGTCTCAAAGCAGGTTAGGAAAACAAACACACATTTGTTGCGTTTTTCAGACATGGATCTGATCAAGAGAGAAGTCCAATGATCCACTGAAGGGTACACAGAAAACTTAATGCTCATGAGGGAATAAAACCAAGTCAAATAGACCATGTAACCACAAATAGCTGAGTGAAATTTCTTATCTCATTTTTTTTTAAAACTACTTTCACCAGCTAGAATTAGGAAGTACGGACCATAAAATTTTTTAACAGTAAGCTTGTATTTGTTTTTCTTGTTGCTAAGCTCTTGCTGAAGAAGTCACTTGATAATGATTTTCTTGCTAAGATGCAGCTTGTTTTAATAAACACAAAACCTAGTAAAAGAAGTTTCTTCAAAGGATAGAGGCAGATGTTATCTATGATTTAATGAAAACCACCTCAATATATTGATGAAATTACTTTAACTTCACATTAGCTGAAACAAAAATACCTCCTTTGACCTGCCTAAGGAGAAGGCATAATCTGAAAGAACTGGTTATCTGTAGGTTCTGGCTACAGTAAAAGGTACAGTATAGGATCCCCTGGCCATACCTGTTCAGGGATTTTGTGCTGATCTGAACACTCACATGTGGTATAAGACTGTGCCTTAAACTGGTTTGTGACTAGGAAACCTTGTTAATAACAGACTGAGAAGCTCTAGGCGGGATTGCCTGCAGGAGTAGTAGAGGCTTCTAAAATACGCCATGCAAAACTGTCATGAATAATTTCATTATCATTTAATTAATTCAACCACCAGGAGATGGATGGGACAATGCCCTCACAAGGCCTGTCCTGATGCTATGATGTACAGAGGCATCCTGGTATATTTATGTACAAATTTAGTCCCCCATTACGGCCGGTCACTTCTAGAGGCACAGCCAAAACACAGCTGGCATTGCAGAAATGGATGGACTTGAACTATACAGCCATGGTAACTCGATGAAACCCTGACCTGGCTTCCACTCGAGACTTCAGTAGGCACTGGACTATGTTCAACACTCCCAGGGGATATTCTCTGAGGATGAATGGGCCATCCTTTCCCTCCGCCACAGAATAAATATAGGTAGACTGCTTCAGTCAAAAGTTGGACATAACCTGAAAAACCTCATCTCTTTGGCTCCAAGCCACACACAGCACATTGATTACATGGTGCTTTCATTTTTCTTACAAATGATGTCTGCACAGTCCAAATTATAAATATAAAATACAGTTACCAGTGATGATGTATAAAACTTAATTTTAGAAAATGTACGACATTATACAATATTTATCTCTATAGAACTAATATCGGTTTTTATTTTGACCTCTAAACAAACCAAATTACATTGACTCATTACATGATCCAATTTCATTATGAAAACCTCCTCTGCAAATCTTCATCAACCACCTCACGCATTGCTTAATAGGTATCCAACTTCATAGTTGCCAATAGCATCTGGCTAATTTCAGTTCACAAATGCTCCTGATTGGCCATGTGGAAAATGAGCAAATGTCAAGCCTGTTTCTGTAACCTCAAAGTAATTTAAACTGAATTCAAATTTTAATTGCTCTTTTCTGTTATGGTAGAATATAACAAATTACACTGCTCTTACTATACAAAACAATTCTTTGAAAGAGAACACAGAGTTATGTACACTACTTTTGACTGAATCAGAAAGACAAACTGTGTTACATGCAAATATCATAAGAATTATGAAATCTTCAGATTTCTGAAGGTAAGATTTTCTTTCATCTCATATTTCTCACTGAGGTAATTTGCTGCTGTTGGGAGCTAAGTCCACAGACTGAGTGGATGTTATTGATGAAACCTTTCTGGTTTAGAGGCAAAACCTTGGCTTCTTTTTCTTCTCTTTTGTCAATACATCCAAGGGAAGAAAAAATTGGCATCTCATCAAAACACACATTGTCTAAGAATTGGTATAACCTGTTTCCAGATTTGTATCAGAAATCTTCCACAGCTCCGAAGACTTTATCATAATCTAAGATTTGATCAACAACTAAACCCCATGGCAAAAGTACAAGGGATAGTTTTTCAGTGTCTGAAAACCATCAGGTTTGGGGTTTTACCACATCTTTCTTGCTCCATAGTTATACATATTTGCAATTTTAGAACAGTAACACTGAGCATGACTCGTCAGGAAAAAAAAAGAAAGAAACATCATTTTCTAGGAAAGTACAAGTTCCCCAACAAAACTTCCCCAACAAAACCATTCTGTGGCTTTACTTCCCCCTCAGAGACTGCAGACTGCCAAGAATGGTATAAATAAAGAATCAGAATCTCAAAGCAAAGGAAACAGCATATACAACAAATTGATGATGTTGTATCAAATAATGCCTGGCACATGAATTTTAATAGGAGCAGAAAATTGGTGCCAGCAAGTCACAGTAAGACACTGCGATAGTTTGAGCTAAACCACAAAAAATAGTTCATTTTAATGATTGTACTTCATTTAAGGTATCTATAGACCAGCTTTAATTTCTAGAAACCAGGTGAATATGCACAAGAGACACATTTTCTTACTCCAAATAATGCCAGCAGCAGACAGGGTATAGTCTATGACAATCATAAAAGGGATTAATAATGGATTAAGAATAATCACTGTATAATGAAGTCTGAATCCAGATGAACACTGACCACCCTGCTGCATGGCAATATTTAATGGTCATGAATAATTCAAACATATTGTATACATCTTACTGGGCAAGCTGAAGACCTTTTGTACTACAAGCATGCAACAGACCACAGTTTATAAAAACAAAAGACCCAGATACAATATATATTTTAATAATCTTGACTCTGATAAACTGATGTGGAAGTAATCCTCTCTAAGCCTATAAAGCTAGCTTGCCATACCTTAGCAATCAAATATAATTGAATTTATAATTAAGTTTAATTAGGTCAAATAATGCTTCAGCTACATTGACTATTAAATACATAATAAATGATCACTTTGCACTAAAAGCAATCAAAATTAATGAACTCTGGTCTAGTGTATGCAAATGTAGCTTAAGTCTGGGTACCTTTTCCTATTTTATACTGGGACCTATCTCATTAACTTGCAAGTACACAGATGAACAGTAAGACATTTCCAGTTCACTCAATAGCAAGTGACTATTTGGCAGAGCTTAATGATGACTATTCTATATAACAAAGATAAATGAACCTTCCGAAACTTTGCCTTCTTTATGAAACTGTTTTACATGTCTAGTTCATCATGTATTTGTTGTATGTTCCTTCTCAATATAACAACAGCAACTTACATGAGTTTACAACAAATCTGCAGACAACCAGTTGCAGAGGAGAACTGTACACCACTGTCCTGCTTTTTTTTCTGGATGGAATTTTGCTCAAGAACAATTTTATTCTATAAAGTCCAAGTTCGGTATTAGGTTTTACCAGCTTTTTGTTCTTGGTATCTCCTGTGTTATTTATGATTTTACAGAGTTCAGAGATACGAGGCACATAGTAACACTCACACTAAGGCGAGAATGTCTGCAACAGGAGGAATACAGAGCAGAGCCCACTGGGGTGTTTTAAATACAAAAAAGTATTTTGCCCTGTATGATCTTTCAAATTGTCTCAGATTATCTGCCCCTGTTTCCCAGCCTTTAAAGGGATACCAATAAAATCTTGAGTTTATGTAAGACAGGTAAATTACACAATGTCTGTAAATCACTATGCATAGGCAGACTGAGATGCTATCACCATTTTAAGAGCACAAGCATGGCTCACCACTGGCTGAGTTAACTGGACAGCATGAAGTCCACTGACAGAATTAAGCCTCCCAGTGGAGGCCAACATGAACAAAGCCATGTCAGATATTATGCACATTTCCTTTTAAATAAACTTCCCACTACCGCGGCCTTGTATGTTCATGCACTCAGCCCTCACAGTCTGCTGGCCACATCTGTCACAAGTGATCACAAACTATTTGACATTGAGGAGATTTGCAAATCCACTTCTTTAAGCTGGCAATAAAATGAGCCAAGTCCAACCAGCCAGTTTAATAAGCCAGTTTATCAACTCCTGAAGCATCAACACCAGTCCAGATCACTAAACAAATACAAAGATCATTTAATGTGCTTAGGTTACCAGTCCTTGTCCTGAGTCAGCAAAGCTCCAAGCTGTGTTTCCTGTGAAAGGAAATTCTGTCAGTATGACTTACTCCCTTGGAAAAGACAGGTATGTCTGACAATGGTCAGTCATAGAAAAAAAAAAATCATCTATTTTTGTACAAGGATTGTAGACACATGATGATGTAGTCGGCAGGAGATCCATACGGATATTGCTTTCCAAAGTATGAAGCAATCCAGTCATGACATAGTTAATACCCTCTTTCTTTGCCACCCCCACCCTCTCCAGGACAGAAGTGGCGACCAGAAACATTTACACAACCTGGAAAAGACAGCCAGACCTTTCCATTGCCAAACACAAAAATGAGGTCTGTCCCTGGGGTGAAACGGGCGCAGAGTGAAGGCACCGTGAGCTTTGGGCACCAGCAGCTCAGGAGCTGGAGAACTGCCCAGAGCACGAGCCCTGCAAACCTCACAGTGTGCTGCATGCTGCCTTGTTAAATACAGACAGTGTTTACTAAAAAAAACCACTTCTATTACACAGCCTGAGAAATTTATTATCTGTAAAATTTTAATGATCTATCATTATCCCAGTGAAAAATCTAAATTCATAATAGGGAACACACGCCTTCAAATTTTAATATTTGTAGGCCTGGAAAATAAATGTATTAATTGAAGATATATATATATAAACAATTTGGCACATCTTTTCAAGGGCATAAGAAAGTTGTTAAACAAAGGAACCCGAACACTTAATTATTTACATCGTGCTATAATCCAAAGACTCCAATTAAGCATAGAGCCCTCATTAAGTAATTTCCAAACTGTCATTGCTTGGAGGAAAAGAAGGTATTGCACTGAGCTAATCCAAGTCTCCTGAGAATGGCCATGACAGGCTAAGGACGGGACTCAGACCAGCACCATTTCCCTGGCAGTAGTGAAAAAAAGCTGTCCAGAGAAGTGTGTGAAAGCAGAGCAAACCTAGTGACAGACACGTAGTTTGCTCTCCCAGACGTAGAAATATGCAACTTCAAGAGCTTCCTCAGATGGATGGCTTCACTCAGTCCAATAGCTCTTGACAGTTTTTTCTTCCAATAATTTACCCTATTTGTTTTTCAAACTCCTGCAAAACCCCTGGAATCCACAACACCCTGCGCCAGAATTGTGCCACTGTGTGGTAGGTGAAATGGCATCACTTTTGCTCTGGTGAGAACCTACAAACAGCTTTATTTTGTGCCCTTAGTCCTAAGAGAAGGAATAAATTTACACAGGCCATTCCTCATGGAACCAATCATGTGCCAGTTTGTTCCAATCATGTGCCAAGAGGTTTGATTTTAGTTTATCTAATTTCCATATATTCTGACAGATTTTTTTAATCAGAAACTGTTCCAAACTTTTAATTATTCTAGACGCTTCTCCTCGCCCCCCTTCTTCAGCCCCCTCTCCATTTTTGGGAATAAATTACTCTGTATGTGAGAAGTGGAGAACAACAGAGAAATGCAAAGTGACCTTGCATAACACCACCACAGCTGGTTTCTGTGAGATATGAAGTGATTCCTTTTGACATTTTTCATCTTTTTGAAGTTTGCCATCACAAACATGAGAACAAGACAGCTAACTCTCTGTCTTGTAACAGAAATCTTGAATTATCTATAATGTCAGCTAGGGCTCTCTAAAATCAAAACCCAAAACAAAAAAAGACACATCTCTACTCAACATAAACAGTATTTAAACACACACACACAGAACGAAATGCCTCTACAGGCAAGTATTCAGCCATGGACTGCTGGGTTCCAGCCATCCCTTGGGTGCTACAGCATTCCACAGTGCAATTAGAAGGCCCTCCAACATTTTCTAATCACACGAGACACTTGGTATATAGTCTAGTTGCATCCTCAGCACTGTCCTTATCATTAATCATAAGAAAAACATGATGGGAAAAGAAAAATAAGTTTATTTGCCATGTCCAGGAAGCTCACAAAGGTGACAATCATCCTTTACTTGGGGGGATGATAATCTAATGGGCAGGAACACAAGTCATGAGAAAATGTGATCTCTTCCTGCCCAACTTGTTTTAATGTCAACAGCATCACGTTTTGATGGGCACACTTGAACCATCACCTGAAGTTAAAAGCCCTGAGGGTGTTGTTCTGAATTCACATGCCAGGCTCATTTTCATAAGAAAAGGCATCTACCCCTTCCAAGTCAGCCCCTGTGACAGCTGAAGTCTCCTGTCAGTGGTGAGGGCACAGCAGGTATCACTGTCCAGGAACCTGGAGTATTGCAATGTTCAAAAGCTCAGGGCAAAGTAAGTTTCAAGGACACAAGAGACAATATAGTCTGTACAGCATAAATCAATCAGCACTTCCCAGTAACAGCAAAAAGGGGTGACAGGCTTGAAGTTACCTTGAGCAAAAAAAGATAACCCAACTAATACTTACATGAATTGTACATTTAAATAAACTGATTTTTCTTCAAGATACAATGCATACCCTTTATATCCTCATGGGATACTCCCCATTCTGTTGACCTGAGTATTCTGAAGCGCTGTAAGGAAAGATTCAAACTCCTTCACCCGTTCATTTCTCACCCCTATTTTCTAATACAGACTACAGCATGCATTTACATTTAAACAGTGAACTTCTGCCTTGATGACAGTGGGGATAGTTTTCTTAACAGTTCTGACTGACAAGATCCCTCTAAAGTAGGGATTTACATATATTTTAATGAAAATCCAAATTCAGTAGTTTTATTAGTCATATGCCTTATTTATATTAGTCATGTGTCTTATTTCAATATTTATTGAATTACTTTCTCTTCTCTGATTCATGTTTGTCTTGCCAATAATAATGGTTACACTGAAAAGCAGTATCAAGAGAATATTATTTTTACATTTTTAAGTGGTCTTTAATAACTGCAAATGAAGGATGTTGCTATTATTATTGCTGTATCTCTTGCTCATCAGTAAACCACAAACCTCACTTTGCTCAGTGCTCTGTTGGTCTTTCCGTGGGGCAAACTCAGAGCTAAGACCACATTAGATCACCCTCCTCCAGCAGTTCTTCTATAAGCAGAAACTGTCTCAAGAGTATTTACATCTTTAGCTATTAGCCAAAGGAGAATCTATATTCATCCAAGTATTTCTACAGCAGTATAACAGATTCTACACAAGGGAATTTTACCTGTCTTAATCAGAGAAGACTAAAAACCACAATTTTTCCAGAAACAAAAATAGTTAAACCCATCATATTCCACCTCAGATGAGAGTTAAGCATCTAAAACAAATCAATTTGTCCAAAATAATAACAAATAGTCAACAATTTCCAACTTTCCCCGAAGAACAACAATTCCTTTAGAAGTCCTTTGAAGGAATAACAATTCCTTTGAAGCTGGGCCCAATGTAAGGTCTGATGGGATGAACTAACATTGAAGCATTAGCTCACAGACAAGGTCAGGCTACTGTGGGTTTATGGTTTCCAGAATAGTGCTGGATTCTACCCAGCTCACTGGAAATGCCTGCAGGAGCTTGCCTTTGTCTGCAGCCATCCAGGCAGGTGAGCCCTTAAAAATAATGAATACTTCAAAGAACAGGTATACTTCCAACTAAAATTAACATCTGATCATTAAAGAAACCACAGCGGTAGGTTTAACACTTATTAATAAGTAAACTGTTAAAACAAGCAGTGTTCATTCTCGATTTTTTCCATTAATTTTCTGTCTGTACTAGGCAAAAGATCTACAGAAAAGGAAAACAGGTTCAGCAGTTGACTGTGAATAAAACACTGCAAATATTAGTGAAAACATAACAGAAGGAATGGCAAATTTTCCTACCTCTATTTTAGTTCCATAGATTTGAAATTATAATTTCAAGTGTACCTTTATGTCACAAGTTTACAGGAAAAACCACACACACTGCAGTTTACTGCATAATTACCCTCATTGATCCTTGGATTCAACACCCACCATAATCAACAGAAAGAGTTTGGTTCTTACAGCTTGCAGTTAACCACAACTGAAATGGAATTTCTCATACACCCATTCAACAATATAAAAGGCCTGTATTTAAATCACAAAACCCTTTTATCATGTTAATTATTTACTAAGAAGAAATTCTACGCCGTACTGTCATTATGACTTCATTTTTCTTTTAAAGGTTTACTACAGAAAATAAGAGCAGTAATATAACAAGCACTTTTTTCAGAACAAGCAGAACAAGTTATTCATGCTACGTATGGAAACAACACAGCTGAGCAGAAGGATCAGGCTTACTTCATAATACTTTTAACAGCCATATTTTAGTTTTAGAGGGTAGAGAGGGAAGGCAAAAGTGAAAACGAAATTACTCACACTTGTATCCAGGCTGCAGATACTGATTGTATCTTCATCTTGAGTACTCTGTTTCCGTTTTTTCTATAAGGCAAAATGAAAAGAAAGCTCAGTTTTGATGAACAGGACCAACTGTCGTTGGCTTGATCCCTAAACAAGTATACATCATTGTGTTACACACATAAATACACACGTATATATACTTAATTTGCTCTCATCATCATTATAATCACCACGTACGTGAATATAAACTCTCTTTACACAAGTTGAAAAGCATAGTGAATTAAATGTTGCTCCTTTTCTGCTCAGATAGATTCCCTTCAATTAAGAAATTTAGTTCCAACTAAAAGCATAAGTAATTATTCCACGTTGGAAACTTTACTTTGGCACTTGATATGAACTTTTGTCACTAATGAGACTCCCGGGAAGAGAAACTTGTATTTTGAGCTGAAAGTCTATACTTTAGATTTTTCAAAGGCTATCTTCAGCAACCAAGTCCTATCCCCCGACAGTCAATATAAATGTGAGGATAAAAGGTGAAATGTACTGCAGGAATTACTTCAATGTATGTTAGGGTTTCACTCTCCATGCCGGTGGATGCATTCTGCTCTAAATTCAGCTTTGGGGTTTGCAAACGCCAAACCCTCCCTCGTGTCATTTCACGGGTTCACCACAAGATTAATCTTTATGCACTTCAAATAAGTGTGAAATGTCATTTAAAAGAGCTCTTCGTTTTCTACCAGGCCAAGAAGATTTAGGAAACAAGAGAAGACACAGAACACATAATTCTTATTTATCCAGCTGCGTTGTCTTCCACTGTCAGCCAGAGATAAGCAGTTATACAAAATTATAGCTGGGATTTAGTTTGCAGTTTACAAAAGTCAAAGATGAGCAATTTAGAGACCAAAACCGCCAGACAGATCCCATACAGAGTTCATAGCTTATGGGATACCTAAAGCTCAGCTAAAAGGCAGAAGGTGCACACAATGAAGGTATTTTTTACCAAAGAAAAAAAAAAATAGAAAAATTATATTCCCCCATCTTCCCAGGGCCCATGCTCCCAAATCTTGTGAAGCCAGTGAAACAACTTCAAATCTACTAGGTCAAACATTTGGTTTCTGAGAACTGTTTCTTTGATTAAAAAAGATAAGGAATATCACAAAATTCAGAAGTTTTGAACTAAAAAAACTAAAACTAAAACTAAACTCTTGGTGTTGAAACTTTTCATGTTTACTCACTGGTTTTCAGCCAATCTTTGACTCATTTAAATACAATTTTGCTTTTTTTTTTCCCAGAAAATAACTTCTGATACTTTTTTTTAAAATACCAATTTAAAAGTCAGCAACAGCTGTGTTTTAACATCATTATTATGCAGAAACTGGACCATGAGTTCTGTCAGCACATTACACATGACAAGTGTTTTATGAAAAATAATTCCTCACCCTCAGACTAAGCACAATCAAATTCCCTTTAGTGTTACAGTATGGATTATTAGCACAAATGAAAAAACTAACTAGAACACAGAACTTTCTGGACCAAACCACACTGAGCTATGAACTGAAATATCTGAAATAATAATGACCATGTTTGCTTATCCTGTATCGGTGTTTTGTAAGGTTTGTTTTTTCCCCCACAGGATAAACTAATCAGACTTATTATTCATGGGTTAGCAAATGTGAATTCTTTGTGAAAAACACAAAACAGGGATGAGATCTGTCAGGTGAGAGTGCCCAGAGGGTAACATCTCCTAGGGTTGAGTGAACATGTTGCAGACTTTGCTTCAAACCTAATTAGAATTCTGGGGACCCAAACACATGCATCCTTTAGTTGTACTCAAAAATCATATATTGATTCTCCTTAAGTCCGCACCAGGTCTTTACTTCACAAAAATAAATCATAAAAATGAAAAGTACCCACCCTCCTATGCAGAGGACAGAGGTTCACTAAAAATGAAGGGATTTCAGATTTGGAATACAGCTTTCTACAAGAGAAGGATAAATTAAAATGGCATGGCTCTGGTGTACCTGAGCTAACTAACTGATGCTTCCAGGGCATGGATGGACAGGATGCAACTGCATCCACTGCTTGGGATGGTGTTGCTTTAAGTCTGACATCTTGGACTTGATTTCACTGCTAATGGAGTGTGACAAATGTCCACCCACACAACAAATGGGCAGCTCCTTTGTTAAACAGTCAGCTGTAGGGTTCTTACTGCAGCCACGTGGCTGCAGATGAACACAGAAGGTGGCACTTCCAACATGGGCCAACTCTAATGAGAGTGCACTGAGACTATAAATTACACAATATGAAGTACAATTGTACTAGGCAAGGCTACAGGATTAAAGTGAACTTGAATGAGGTAGGACATGGTTTTACTGCAGAGGGAAAGTTACACAAGAACTACATGTGGGCTTCTAACTGCTACATCCAAAGCAGGTGTCTGCGTCCAAAACACAGAGGCATTGTGGCCAAAGCAGTGGCCATGAGAATAAGCATCATGGCAAGGCTATTCGGGTAAAGCACAGCACAAATTGGAGCCAGCAGGAATTAAAATACTCATGTCTTATTTAGAGAGGCAACCTCTCTGGTTACATAACTAAACCTCAATACTCTCCTGAAGAACAAACCAGTATCATCTGCGATGTACAGATCAAAAGCAATGAAAAAAAGCAGTAAAGTGTCAGAAAAGCAATTACGTATTGAGTAAGTTTGGGACAGCCTTCACAAAGCAGACTTCTTGCTCTGCCTCATACTTCACTGTGCTAATCCAAGTGCCATCCTTGCTTTATTTTAGATCTTCTACTTGTTGAAAAGTAATACGTACTTAATATAAAAGCTACTGAATAAAATGTTCTCTGGAAGCTTGCAAATATTATACTCCTTAAGTTCTCTGTTAAATGCAACAGCCATAATTTCATATAGAAATTGTTAAATATTAACCACTGCAGGCAGGATGAATGATCTAATATTTCGGAGAGTTTCAGGGGCTATTACCATTGTATAAGCAGGAGGCAGAACTCCATGGCAAAAAAAAAATCCAATAATTGAGCTACCAGACCAGAGGTAAATTTCTTTGCCCATAATAAGTGGATTAGAAGCAAAGACTGCAGTGGATATTGTGCAGGGAGCATAAGGTGCTCATTACATTAATCCCTGGTCTTTGTGAAGATCTTTTCCCCAAAGGGGTTACAAGTCCTGTCTCAGCTGCCATAGCACAACGCAACTGACCGCTGAATCTGCCACCTCCCACAAAACCACCCCATAATTGTTGCTCTCCATTTTCTGTTTGAACTCTTACTGCACGTGAAGCGACACAAAGCTCTCAAGGAAGCGGCTGAGCCCGGTGCAGCAGTGCAGGGTGGGGTGAGGAAGCACCGCAGTGTCCCCCAGCGAGGCAGGCTCTGTCCTCACTGCAGCCCTGCTCCCTCACCTCCCCAGCACGCTGAGCCACCAGAACATCCCAGGGCAGCACGTGTGACACACTGGGCACAGAACAGCGCACTAACGCCACGCCGGGCGTGAGCAATGGACAAACACCACTGCACCACACTTGGATTGCACTTTTTTAAATTTTTCACAGTATTTAGAGACCCTAAAAATGGGTAGACACCTGCATGAAAATAGTAGCAAGTACACATTCTGATCAGAAATGTGTTCTGTGTTTCCTGACTGGCTACACAGGTACCTGCGTATCAATGTGTACCCCTCTGCTGGAAAAGCTTTTTGTGTCATGATTTTGAATCCTAATATTTGTGATGCTGTTGCCCAAAAAGGTTGTGCCTACCTCCACAGTTACAGAGACAGGACACTTCCTGGCCTTAACATAGAGGAAAGAGTTGCTTTCCATAATTATCTCACAGGAGATGAGAAGGTAAGATATCCAATTATATATTAAAGTAATGATTTCATTAAAGGAATTAGAGCAATAAGACATTGTTATAAGGAAAGCTGGATTAACAGTCTCCAGCGTTTTAATTATCAATATGACAGATTTATACTTTACCACCTGGGAGATGAAATGCAAAGATGCACAAAAATAGCTTGACAAAATCCATCCTGTGATGGGGAAGGAAATGCTTTCCAGAAGAGTGGCTGACTTTTTAAAAATCATCTCTCCATTCTAAATGCTTAGAAATGTGTCTGCACACAGACTGGTATCAAAACAAATAACAGTTCAAGATAATGTATTTGCATAGACACACCATACCATTAGAACTTCTTAGTCAGAGACAGACTCATTTCAAAACCAACACTAAACAACTTTAAGCCTTTTTTTCATATTGAATGTATCCATTAGAAATCCATACAAAATTAATTTCTAATGAAATTGACTTTTCCCATGACCCCAAAACAAAAAGTCCAAAACAAAGAAAAATTAGAAACCATTCAATTAGTCGGTATTGCAGACTATTTTAATATGAAAAGACTGTTTAAAACAGACTTCCCAGAACATACACCTGAACACACTTCAATACTGCTAATTGGAGGAAAATAACTTCGCAAATAATGCAGTTATATGACTTAAATAAATACAAACAAGTAGAAGTCCATATATACACATGTACACATATATAAAATATAGATATATGTATATATAACAAGTGTATATATATTTGTAATTTGCAAAATTACAGAAAAGGCAATGCCATTTAGCTAACAACGTTTTGCATCATTTTTACTGCTGAGAAAAAAGCAGGAAGGAATTCACTGCTCTGGGCTTTATGCTCCTCTCTATTTTATGGTATACTTTTATCAGGGATAATGTGAGTATCAGACTAAATTAAAAAAAACAAAACTACCCAAAAAACTCCACAATTTGAAGAGATAAGTTAGAGCAAAAATAAAATCAAAAGGGATTAATGTGGAAGGAGAGGAGAAAACTGATCAAATACTTAATAAAAAGTCAAACATCACAGGACAGGTTTAAACCACATTTCAAAGGGTGGATTATGTCTGCATGAAAAGCAGCATTATTACTTTATTTCTTTTTTCTTTTAATTTGAAAAAGCAATCAGTATGTCTTGAGCCAGCTGAGAACACCTCTACATCTACAAGAAACCTTCCCTCCCAAAGCCTGATCATGGCCTAGGAATCACAGCTGGTGTTTAAGCAGCTCTGAATCAGGCAGGAGAACAACATCATTTCTCCATGGAAAGACATCAAATCACAACAATAATCCAGGCTCCCATGAGATTTTCTAGCCACACAGTTTTCATACAACTTGGGATTTTTGGTTTTTTTTTTAATCCACGTAGCTTATAAATTCTCTTGGTGGGAAATACTTTATATCATCAACATCCACATGTGTATACTCAAATATAGATGTGCACTTCTAAACACCCTTCTAATTCTTATATCTTTAACATGGACAGAAGCCAGTAAGTTGAAAAGAATTTTCAGACAGTACCATTCTCATTCCTTTTTTTCTTTAGAGTTGGTCAGTGCATCCACACCCATCCAACCAACGCACTGATGTCTCTTTAAAAACCCCTGAAAAGTACCACTCACTAAGACAATATTTATTCTTCTCACAGCTCCAAAAATTCCATCAGCAATTGCTCCTGTGCTATAAGATCTGTTTCAAGTTTCCACTGCTTCCATTTCAAATCACACTTAAGTGTTCTCAAAGTTACCAAGCTCTCAGTTACACCACAGAGTATGGAGGACTTGGGACAGAGTCCAGTGACAAGGCACAAATAGAACAAAACAGATGTTCAGAGCAATGCAAAAAGAGAGGTAAGATAAAGGAAAAAAAAACCTACTAACTGGACTGCTTCATTGTTTCAATTCTACAGTTTAATAAATGACACACACAGCAAAGAGAAAAGGTAAAATATTTTGGTTTAGTCCTAACACAAGAGGAACGTCTTAAAAATTTAGCATTTTTCTTACCTGATGTAAGAAATTACTCATTGTCAATGTCTTTCATTGTCATTTCATTACATCATGTATTACTCAGTTAATGAAATATGCCTTGGACCCAGGTTAATTACTAGGCTAGAGATTAATAATCTTCTGTTAAGGTTACTTGAATAATCACTGATATAACATTTTCTGCCACAGGTGATGGGCTATAATCCTACCAAGCAGAGTCCAAAAGAGAACTAGGAGAGACAGCAGTGGTGTTGCATTACCCATCTTTAAGCCAGAATGATACTCGATACTGAAAAAGAGAGTGAGCCTCATGTGGACACACTTTCTACCATATCACACTCCTGCTGCACTAGTAGTCAAGCCTCTAAAATGAAATAAAGGCAGAGATGACATGAAACAAAAACAAAGACCCCCACAATAACAAAACACACACATGCACATAAAGCCCACCAAAAAACCCCCAAAAAACCAAAAAGCTTGAGCCTGGCTGATGCAATGCACAATTCTAGTAATTCTGTACAGCAGAAGAATGTGACATATTAATCACACAAACAGCTCTGTCTGCAGTCCCCAGCAAGAAATATCTGCATTTCCTCTTGAAAATGGGGCTTGGTTCTGAGATAACCAATTACAATTTCACTAAAAAAGTGACAACTCATTCCCTAGAGTTTAGGCCCTTTCAGAAAGGGATAGATCTTCCACCACCTTTAAAGGTCAGCCCTCTTTCCTTTACCACAACCCGTCACTTGTCTTCATGCCAACACCAGTGAGGTTCCTTGTTCATTTCACACTTCTGTGGCTGCACCCCTGACAAGAAGAGTTTGAGGGATGAGGAGACAAAAAACATCTTAGAAGTTTCCCCAGAGCACGATGCTTTTTTTAGCTGAATAATATATCATATGGGCTTTTGGAGACCATAATCTCAGAATATTTTTTTTTCAAAGTCCAGAACCTGTTACCCTGCATTTCAGTATCACAGTTCTTTATGTTATATTGGCAAAAGAAACTTGCAATCAAAAATTCTTCAGTGTTATAATAAAACTGGATTCCTTGTATATTTCCACTGCCCTCTATTGTTTGGAATACCAGAGACATTCCAGGTTTCATTTTCTTTACAAAACCCGTAGCATGATTGCTCTTAAGGAGGGATGGCCAGGGATGACCCCCGTGCACAGCCTGCACTGAGCAGCTTCCCACCCTGCACACCTGCAGCTGGAAGGAGCCCTGCACACTGGTGTTAGCAACACAACTGGCTTGTTCCTGATATTCCAAAGAAAACAAACACACGAAAAAAACAGACTCTGCTTTGTTACAGCACAGCAAAAAACTTCAGTGGAGCTGAGGTCATCTCTACCGCTGATGACTTTCACACTTCTCAAGCACTTCCAGGAGTCCTCACACCTCTGCTGGCCAAAATGGCAGCTCCTTGGCAGCCTCCCCTCGCCACAGCCTGCAGGCTCTGCTTCTGCACTGCTTGTTGGGATGGATCGGAGACTTTCCGCTTGATGTAATGTAAAAGAAACACTGAAGTGAACAATGAAATGAGAGTTATATTCAATGTGTTTAACATTAACAACAGGAAATGGGTGTGCATGTACGGGATGCTGTAAGGACAAGGATTAGCACAGCTTTGTTTGAGGACCGGTATTTACTCTGTCTTTATTTAACCTTCTTCCTTCCCCTTTTTGGAAGACAGGGGAGAGGAACAATAACTGAAATCTTGAACAATTAAACACAATGAAACTTTTGCAAACTTTACTGTAAAGTCCAAACCGAATTCAGCTAAATAAGTTATATTTATTTCTTTTCCTCAGAAGTCTTTCATTTAATGAGAATCTTTTCTCAGCCAAAATCTGAATGCTCCTACATAAATTATGCTTTTAATTAACACAATCAATATCTAATGATTCTAAATTCACCTAGTATATAAATTTAAAAATAAGATGCAATATCAAAGAGTCCATACAGTATTTAGATTCAGCTTCTGATCTCTCAAACACTTTTCAGCTGGAATCTGTCAGATCCAATTCTTTATGTCTCCAAGTAACATAACCAGTCAGCATGCAAACAATTCCTGGATTCCTTAGTCTCTGGCAAGCCAAGGTGATGAACTTGCAGCTCCTGGCCTTGTATGTTTGTGCTGAGGCAGTTGAACATAGCATTGGTTGCAAAAGCAAGAATAATTAAGGTTGGGATGTTTTAGTGCTCTAACTCTATCCTTAAAGGTTTCGTGCACTTGCAGGGCACACAAGGTCTTGAATATCGAGTCACAGAACCCCTTAGGCTGGAAAATCCCTCCAAGATCACCAAGTCCAACCATTAGTCCAGCACTGCCAATCTACCCCTAACTCATCTCCATCAGTGCCACAACTACATGGTTTTTCAAAACTTCCAGGGATGGTGACTCCACCACTGACCTAGACAGCCCATTCTGGAGCTTGACAGTGCTTTTAGTGAAGAAATTTTTCCTTAATATCCAAACTCAACTTTTCCAGGTACAACCTAAGGCCCTTTCCTCTTGTCCTGTCTCTTGTTACCTGGGAGAAGAGAGTGAGCCCCACCTGGCAACACCTTCCTACCAGGTGCTGTAAAGTGATAAGGTTTGCATATGCCTGATTTGCTTCGCACTACAGCCCCCCACCTTGATGACATATTTCTAAATACTTCCAAGTACAGCTGTGTACAACATATACACAACTAGTTTGAAATAACCTGGATTCCTAAATGAGAGGATGCTCTCTAATTTTCCAAGAAAGGATGCTGTAAACTGGTGCTTTAGCTGCAAAATCTAAGATCACATCTGTCCACTGGTGTTCTTAATGGGCTACTCTTACTCACCTATACCAAAGCCCAACACAAATCATTAACAACCAACTACTAAATGCTAATCACTGCAACATGTAAGACAGGAAAGTTCTCATACAGCAGTTCAAAATAACAGATTTTAATTCTATACTTTGTTCTACTCTTAATGAGCATGACAATCAGGAAGCATTTATCCCCAAAATATCTAACCTGAATCTCCCTTGCTATGAAAAAAGCCCATTTATTCCTGTGCTACACTTAGCAAATACAGAGAACAAGTGCCCACTTTGCAACTGTTCACACACGCTCAGAGATAAACCTATACTCACATCTTAGACTGTCTTGCTTTTCTATACCCAGAATGCACTGAGTCTTTTAAACCTCCCTCAAAGGCTATATTTTCTATGGTTATTGTCAACCTTGCTACTTTTCTGTCCACATTTCTCCAAAGTGCAATGCCCATAAGAGCACCCAGTTTTCCAGGTGATACCACGTTCAAACGCTGCGAGCAGAATCATTCTGCGGTGTAAATACACTGTAAGCAGGATGTGTAACAGCTTTCACGTTGACAAGGGACACAACAATGCATATTGCTACAAATATTCCCCTTTAAGCCCCAACACCAGCTAAAATTCACATTTTCATGCTAGGAGGCTGAGGCAGAGAAGCTTAAATGGGTATGACAGATAAGCAGAAGCACCCATCACCCTGCAGCAACAAACAACCAATACAGAGAGAAAAAGAAACCATCCTCTATCCCATTGGGAATCGTAGTATTTATTACCTCGACCTTTCGCAGATTTCTTTCCTTACATAAGGAAATACTCCTGCCCACCAACATTTTGGTTTAATCAATACCCAATCTTAAATCCTGGCATGCTTGAAAGGAGGATCTGTGCAATTTCAACTTCGATACAAACAATAAAAAGTTACACGATCCCGATTCACACTTACCGGATGATGCACAAATAAGCAGCACCACACCATGAATTATTTTCTATCATACACAGACTTTAGTAGGTTTTTAATTCTCAGTGTGACAGTGGAAAGTCTTTGTTACAAAGCAGTCCCTATGTCTGTCCTGCAGTTTTCGGCAGGAACTCCTCCCCATGCAGTCACAGAGTTTGCTCTCGCTTCCTGTCATGCAGTGCACTGCAAGTGTCAGAAGCTGGTCTGTACTTCGTGTTTATCTCTGCCACTGTTTTTCTCTCACATGCCGGCTCACAATAATATTTTAAACAGACAAAAGTGGTTAACAAACAGCCAGTAAGTGAACAGCACCAGTAAGGCGAAAGTAAAGCTATCACTAACAGGTTTCTAAAATAACAGGTAGGTGCTGGGGAACTTGGAGCCTCAGTAACTGAAACAGCCCATCTCCCACCTGTGCAAGTCTTAAACAGCAGCAAAGGGCTTTAAAATCAAGGGCAGACAACTATGAGCAAATGTAGATGTCTCAGCAACAAAACAGCTGGTAGATACTGGGCTGAACTTTTGCATATTTGTTTTACAAATTTTTTAAATTTCTTTTTTAGTATTTGAGAAGTTATGGGATGGGTTTAGGAGGAGTTCTTAAACTGACTGAGGCATAATGGTAAAAATTAAGTACAGACTGGTTTAGAATCAGCCCAGAAAAAAGGAGCAAAGATAAGCATGGCAGAGCACCCCAATTTTGCATGTAAGGACAAATGCAGACTTTGATTTTATCCCTAGTAGTTCAGTATAAGTAGAAAGAACCTCACTCTTGATCTGCCCCTATCCTGCTCAATCTTTTGTGACTTGCTGAGTCTACAAACACACAGCTGGTTTTGCTATCAGCAGAATTCTGCATTCTTCCCGTGGGCAAGAATATCAAGAAAAATTTAAGTTTAGGTAGCAAGATAACGGCAATTCAAACTTCATCTTTAAAGAAAACAAGGCTTTACTGAGCTGGAGCAATGTTTCTTCAGAATAAACAATTTCTGCTGAGCTTGGAGGAAGAAGATAGAAGGTGAAACTGATACCAGTGAGCTATCAGTTCCTTTGAGAGGAGGAGTATGACATCTCTGCAAACAGAAAGTACTGACTGAAAAACCTTTCAGAAAACAGACATTTTAGGCCAAGACTTAAAAATTTACTGAAGTTCATCCCTCTTGGTGAATGCTATTGGCCTGTCTTCTCTGGCCAAAAGTGAGGTAAAACTCAACCTAGCCACCTTCTTTTCAGACCCTTCCAGCAGAATATAGTATATTTTTCCAAGAAAATACATATAAATTCTATAGCTAAACCTGCAATACTTTACAAGTATTCTTTAGCCTCTCTTTATTAATTTAGCTTAAAGTTATTTCTTAAGTAATTGTTTACCTCATACAGGAAACCCTAATCCTCTGCTATCAGAATTTGGTAACACCTGACCCAGGACCAAATACAGAAATGCAATCTTTTCAAGTGTTATGATATCCGTAGCTCTTTAATTGCACCAAAAATCAAGTTAGGTAGGCAGACATTTTTCAATCAGATTTCCTGCTAACATTTGGATTTCCGTATTCCACCTCCTGGAGACCACAACATGTAAAAATTTTACCTTGCTATGTTTCTTTTTATTTGCATTTGTACTACTCCTTAGGCCACCTACCTCCACCTGCCTCAGCAGCCATCAGAATTTAAGAAGCCTAAAGGCAGATAGCACAGATTTCTGCTTTGTGTCAGGCTTTTTCTCATCAATCTAATGAACAATATTTAAAAAGCAGTCTGGCCCCCAGCCTGTATCAATCAACACAAATTAATGGGATTGCAAAACCTGCTTTCTAAGGTGTGAGGGAAAAAACCATTCTGTTTTCTCCCTGCAGTTGCACATGAATCACCTCCAAGGTGCTCTGCACCTTGTTGACAGCAGTATATCGAGGGCATCCCCCTGAAAGAAAGCGCAGCTTGAATTTTCTTATATTGTCAACAGCCCTACAAGTGCCAAGGAAGGATATTTAATACACCCTATCTAGATTCCAGACAGAAACTTCATCAAAAAGATGAGGTCCAGAAATCAGAACTGACCAACTCTAAATGTGCCACTGTTGGTTTCTTAGACTGAGTGGCATCAAATTCAGCTGGACAAGAGCATCACTCGGTTAACAATTACAGGTTTCTGAAACAAAGACATAGGAAATGGTAATTTCACATCACGTGTTCTCAAAGAGCAGCCACTGCTGGAGCAGGGGGGAAACAAAGACAAAGAAATGAGCTGAGTTTGATTTGAGTTAAACTGAGCAGGGGTCAAGTTCATCTGCTGCTGAACAAAGAAAAGAACAGTAAATGACAGCAGGAGTACAAGGTAACACCCAGTCTATGATTAAAGACAGGAAGCCTGCTCTATAACAGAACATCCAACTTAGCCTAGGAGAATCACAATTGCACCTATCTGCTTTATCACATGCTGCTTCTAGCTCAGTATTGTTTGTATGTGCAAAATAGCTGGCATGGAAGGTTTATAGCATATACAGAATATTTCTACTATAAATAACAAGCCACACCCAGAGCAAAAATAAACTTTTTACAAAGCACTTACAAAGATCCATAAAACAAAACCCTACAACAATAACAAAAGGACCATATGAAGTATCTTTTTTAAAAATCCATTATTTGAAAAGATAAAATTAAATTACACAAAACCTTTCCAAATGGGAGATATCACACTATTTTCATTATCAGAAAAATTCAAGGTCTTAATTGAATAACTGAGCTTTAGTAAGCAGAATACCTACCCTTTACAACAAAAGTCATGGGTGAAAAGTCTTACAGATGTCAAAGACTGTGGAGGTTTTTCAGGAATGCCTCAGCCAAGTGCTCTATAAGGGCCTCAATACTCTTGTCCCAAGAAACAGAGAATCTAAAGTGGATTTTCAATAACTGCCATGTAATTAATTTGGAAGCACCTCTGTAAACTAGGTGGACAGTTAATGGATATGTACTTAACTCATAGATGACTTCAGATGTAAAAGCCCTGGAAGTTTACTAAAACAGCTACTGACTTGTGTTAATGAAGTCAGTGCAAACTCCTGAGCAGTACAGCACTCCCTAGGTAGCACAAGCAGTAACAGATCATAAAACATGCACAGGTTTGTCTATCTGAGTCCCCAGCTATTGGAATCTTAGAATGTTATGTCTAAAGGCCAGCCAGCATCATTCTCCCTTGTAACTAATTTATAAACAATTCACAGCTGTCGCTCCAGCACCTTCATGGTTGTTGCCACACTACTGTGTGCAGAGGACCTTGTAGCTTACAGTACCCACAGAGTCTACACAGAAATATGGCCATTTATCGCAGGTCTGATAACCAACATAGCAACAATCCATGTTTGGCTGGAATTCCCACTTCTAGTGTGACATGGCTAATCTTGCATCACACACTGTGGGTAGAAGTTATGGTGATTAACTGACTCAGCACAGGGTTTTGGTCTAATACATTGATTTATTCTTCAAAATTGTCTGACTGGTCACGCTGATTTTCTTTTTGAATTCAATGTATACATTAAGAACAGAACAATTCTGATGTGTTTTGAAACTGCAGATGGAATTGACTGCTATCCAGTTACGCAAATGCCACACAATGAATTTCTGATAGCATCTCTATTTGTTTGCCAATGTAAACCTCGCTGTTCCAAGAGAAATTAGTCTTGTGACCAATCAACAACAATTCAAATGGTTTGTTCAAAACCAAAACCAATAACAAGCTAAACCATTTAAAACTCCGCCCATAGATAACGCAGTTAGACATCAAACCCAACTCTTTTACAACCAGAAATCCATGTCCACGGTGAATATTTGCTACCCTTTAAAAGCTCCTGCCTTCTGAACCAGAAATTGTGTATCATGGAAGAATATTTGCAATGCTCTTTACCTTGCTGCTATCAACAGTGTGAAGTAAGGCTTCCCAAGTGCTCCCAAGAAAGAACTGCAAGATGAGATTTAGAGAACTGCTTCTTACTATTTCTGGTGTCAGGTATCAGGGCCACCCTGGCCCAGAAAAAGTCAGTGCTGGACAGCAGCAAAACATCTCCTCCACAGAGACAGACAAAAGGCAAGCCTGAGTGGAGCCAGGCAGTAAAATACAAGGACTGAGACAAATTCTGGAACAGAAGAGCTGGAACCCACTGTAAGAAGACAGAGGAAGAGATCTAAAAGGAGCAATGGCACACACGAACCATTGCTGGAAAGCAGAAAAGGAATATGGAATTCTTCTGCTTCAAGGCAAAGGGGGAGGAGAGGGTCAGGGATGACGCATCCACCCATCGTGAACGTGCTGCAGGTTAGAAGACATGGGATGCTCTGCAGAGGCAAAGGGAGGAGAGCAGCCATGGGGAGCAGGGATCCCAGCTGGACTCCCCTGCTCAGAATCTCTCTATGGCACGAGAAGGAACTGACTCCTGACTGCTGTGTCACAACAGGTACAATTATTCCACTCCCAGCTATGCTGTGAGTACACAAAGTAATCGCTTATAATATCATGCTGTCAATGGCAAAGTAGCCATCATCCTTCAAGGAAGCTGCTTAAATTGGACGCAGGAGGAGATTAAACTAACATAAAACCACACGTGTTTTCTTAATGCATATGATACCTTGTGTTTTAAAATCATACTGGACATACCAAGAGATTACAGTATTTCAGCACATTTGATTTAGAGACAGTTTGGGACTTGTTTCAGAACAAGTTTTAGAGACTTGTTTCAACAAGCATGAAAAAAGGCCTATGTGATACCACTTCTAATGAGTTTCTGTTTAAGGTAGCATCATTGCTTAGGCAAACAACTATCAGTGGATTCAGAAATTAAGTAAAACCAGGCAGAATCCAGGAGAGGTACAGAGGTGCTTTCTATGGTAGCAAATAATTATGTAATTTATGCAATTAATCGTCAACTTAAAGTCAGGATAAAATTTATTTTCTCTCTTAGAAATTCATGCACCCTGAATGGGATAACTGAAGTGTGCCAGCCTGCACAAAAATACACTGTTTTCTAAATAGTGTCTGACAAGTGTGGAATTCTTCTCATTTGGCATGACAGACACCTTTTCCCCCACAAATGTGTGCAGTAAAACTAGCGCAGAAACCACACATCTAAAATTGACTTTCAGCATATTTAGCACTTTTTAATGTCAAGTTTCTCATAAATTAGATCAGCCTTCCTCACAGGTGACCACATCTGCAGCTCAGTTAGACATTTTTGCAAAATTAGAAAGGAAACAAGAAAGGAGGAAATAGGAAGAAGCCTCATTGCATGAAATTATATTCAATCTTCAGACAACTGTGCACAAAACATAAGCATCAAACGATTTCAAGGACAAAATGTTGGTTTAGATTTCACTATTTCTTTTTAGCAGTGAAGATCTTCAGCCAAATTTGTTGTGTGTTGCCAGGAGGAAATAAAGAAACCATCATAGTGGTTCAGATGTTCGCCTAAAGCATGCAGGAAATTATGTTCTCTCAGTGGAACAGTGGAGAGGCATATCAGAGACAAGTGCAGACAAAACCAGCGTCCTCTGCAGTTCTGCCTACAGCCCAATACTCTTCACTTGTCAGGTAACTGCTTTTCTTTTGATTGACTGGCAGTTTCTTCATAGTCACCTCAAATGTCATCATAGCAACACGGTGTACTGCATATCTAAGTCTAGAAGTTTATCCTGCTAGCATAAACAAAGTGGGTGCTTTTAAGGGAGCAGGAAGGGAGACAGATAAAGCAGCTGAAATCTCAAACTCTCAAGAGAGATTCTTATTCTTCTTGAATTCAGAACTTCCTTATTTATAAAACTGACTTCTATTAGTGTGGTAAAAAACAACATATAAGCATATAATTCAGGACTGGATCATACCTACCAAAAAACCCACAGAAGCTTTAATCCTCACATCTTCTAATTGCGTGTGGATGACTGTACAAATGCAATCCCCATTTGATGGAGTGCTTTGTGAAATGAAGCTGTTTCCCACTCTACACAGCAACATAACACATCACTTCCAAGCACCAAAGAGGGATGGAGAGGAAAGCTACTTATCTGCACCAAAGTTTTAAGAGAAGGATGGCATGGAAATAGAGAAGAACACAGAGGTTAATGGCTATCAGAAGATTAAGCAAAAATAAAATTAATTATAATTACTGTGTCAAGATCTGCGCTTGTGTTTTCTTTATATTCACTACTGACCTGCCTCTGAACCGCCCTATCCCTTCAGATATTTGTGCTTTTTCTCCTTTCAAAGTCCCAGCCACAGTTTGTTCCCCACCCACATCATCTTATCATCTCAGGGTCAGCACTTGCCCAAGCTGAACTGATAAACCTGTCAGGCTCCACAGATTCCTGCCTCCACTTCGTACTTCCACCTCTCTGCTTTTATACTCACTAGTTTGCCTCCATTTCTATATTTTATCAATTTCCACTCTCTTATAATTCTTTCACAGCTCTTTGTTTCCTCCACCCTATCAGTCTTTGCAAGCTGCATATTCCTCCTCTTTCCTTCTCCAATCCTATACCCAGAATAGTATTTTGCTTTTATTCCTTTGCTATATTCTATATTTTATATTCCTTTGCTTCATTCCTTTTCTGTTTTAAGTACCACATTAACACCTATCTCCTATGTTCTGGTCTTTCCTCCAGTGTGGGATATTTTTATCTCCACAGGTTCTGTGTTTCTTCCCCTGGAATGGCAGTTGTCATAAATACTTTATAATCATCTATTTGCTGGACACCTGACTATAAAAATCTCTTCAAACCCCAAATTAACCTGATGCATTCTGTGTATGCAGGAGGAGCTTACATCAAAAAGATTTCACTGCTCAGTAACTTTAAAATTTAAATTTTATCTTGACCAGGTTTGACTTATTCAGTTACAAACAACAACAACAACAACAAAAAAAAAAAAGAATAAGCTCTTTTCTCCCCACTGGTATCTAAACACTGCCCAAAATTCTGGAAGTCACTGCTACCACTATCTAAAAACAACAGAAACATGATATATCATTATGACAGGAAAATCCCCATTGAGCGAGTTAAATGTGATCTCTAACCACAGAGCTCAAAAGAGCTGCTCAAGATGAAAATCAGCTTCTTGTGATAAATTTAAGTATGGAAAAGAGAAGTGCAGGGGAGTTTCTCTGCTAAATGTGTAGCATTGGGGCCTTCCTTATCTTGCTCTGAGGTTTACACTGGTCTATGTTCCAGGTTTCTTTAATGTGTCCTTTTATCAGTATGATACAGGGACATTTCAACTGAGTGAACTGACTGCAAAGTGAGGACAGGGAGATGAACACAGTGTTGCAATTCTGTGCTAATCACTTTATTCTTTATTATTTTTTGGGACTGTTGAAATGATCCTGTATTACAGTCTGTAATAACAGAAATAGAAGTAAAAAAAAAACATAGCCATTAATAACTCAGCTCCAGACTATCAAGACTTGTGTTTGTTATACTCAGCTGTGGCTCTGCTCCACTGTCAACATTAACCTAGTTATTTTAGCCAGGAAGGTTTTAGTCCTGTTTGAGAAAAGACATCAAAGCCAACCTATTATCTTTCACCATCTCTATGAAAACCTATGTGACTTCAGGCCTGCTCACTGGGCTTTTCACAACACAATATGCCATCCATCAAAATAAAGTTAATGCTCACACACGGCAATTATCAACAGACACTGAGCTCTCTCTTTCCCAGTGCTCAGCTATCTTGACTTCAGCATCCAATCAGATGAAGTGAACAACTCCTACAGGTTCTTCCCTTGATGCTGCCCATCTATGTCCAACAATTTAAGTACAACTGCCTACCATGCACTGTATGAAATATGACAGCTGTACAACTTGACGTGACAGCCACAGATCTTCATTTCTACACATGAAGGAAGCAGTCTGAAGATCCATTACCTATCTCCCTGTTTTCTCTAATACTACCATTCCTGTCTTCTTTCAGGTTCTTGATTCTGAAGGATTTTACTCCATTCTTTGTGTATAGTTCACTGCACCACACAGGATCACAGACCTCATGCTGCCACTGTGAAACCAGCCCTAGGTCTTGACCTCAGTGAGCTCCTGCTCTGAACTTGGGACCACTGTTTCTTCAGCTACATCTCATATCTACAATTCTCTTCCCAATACTTTCAAACCCACCTTCTTCCTCAATTACTTTTCCAGCCTAGCTGGGAGAGAACTGGGGGAAATGCTGGAGTCAATGTTATATTTAAACTGGCTCTGATACGCAGAATTAATCTACAGCTTAGAGGTTGTTGGTGTTTTGACTACACTCTTGACCATGCTGTTGTGAGGGTATTATTTTCTCGGTATCACTGACAACTTCACCCTTGGTGGAATACAAGAAATAGCGACAATAAAAAGCTCACAATAAACAAGAGTGGATGCTTTACTTAAAACATCAAATTAGAGTGCAAAAGTCAGTTAAAAATATTATTTGTTTTAATTAAGTTTACCATATTATGAACAACACAGATCAGCAAATCTGTCAATACAATTAAGTCTTTCAGCAAAGCATTTAAGTAATGTCTGCCTAGTTAACTATTTTGTTGGAAGAAGCTCAGAGAAAACAAATTTCCATGGTCTCCCAAATCTGAGTCCATCCACATTACAGGTAATTGTAATTGAGTGTTCTTTATACCAGAGGAAGTTTGTAAGGCAGAAAAGGCTTTCCTTTAACCAAAATATTGGTTAGATACAACACGCAGTGACTTGTCCTGGACTTTATGCCAGGCTCCAGTACTTGCACATGTGGCAGACACAGCATTGCCACTGCAGCAGCAGCGTCACATTCAGCTTCACACCAAATGGGGGAGAAGGGCTCACAGGGAACAGAGAGGGGACATGGCTGATCCTAACAAGTGAACCTGCTAAGGAGCGACCTCTGAAACCCCAAGACAACAAGAATACAAGCTCCTGATACCACCAGCAAATATAAAGATTCTCAGTGTCACTTGCATTGCTTGTTCTTGTATCTTTTCAGTCCATTTCTGTGGGAACACACACACTTGCGTATTTCCTTACTCAGCCAAACAAATAGAAATAAAAAAAATAAAATCTACTCACTTCTGCCTGGGAGAGGGAACATAATTTTGTTATAATTTAACTGTGCTTCTGCAAAGTTCAAATATAAAAACTTGCAATAACTTTACAAATACCTATATAAGAATAAACAGTATTGGTCGAGTTTTCATTGTTTATTTTCAGATATGGAAACACCCCCTATTTTTTAAATTTAAAGTAGGTTAATGTACTCTGTGTTTATGTCCTGCACCTCTCAGAATAATACAATCAATCACATTTAAAAAAAAATAAATTAAAAGCTGGCATTTCTAGAAAGCCTTTGAGGAGGGTACAAAATTTAAAGTTCCAGTCAAATCGTTTTGCCATGATTTTAGTCCTAACAAATCATGTTAGGTTTAACTACAAAGTTACACTACAACAGAATGCAGCAGGAGGGAATGTTCTACCCTGAACAAAACAACACAAAACTTACCCCTCTGAAATTCCAGCCCTTGGTGGAAGGAAACAAGGAAAAATTATTCTGTTGCTGCTGTTTCGGCCTGCAAGATGAGACAAAGAGAAGTGTTTACATTTTCAGCTGTCAGATTTTCTATCTCAGTAACAGAATGACAGAGGGAGAAAAGAAATACACGTGCTTCAAGCACTAAGACACTTTGGACTTGCTTGGCTGTACCTCTGACAGGTTTCTGTCTTCAGTGTAGCTACATGTTTTAATTCAGATTGAGCACTAAGGGACATGGCAGCCTTTCAAGCGTTCAGAGATGCTCTGCCTTGATGTCTGACAGCAACTTATTCCTCCCACTGATTTTCAGCAGACACAATCCTGACCCAAACAGTCTGTGAAGCTGCAATTATGCCATGTGATGCAAGATGGTGCAGCTGGACTGGAGGGGGACACTTGAGAGCCTTTAATCCTTACAGTGGAGCTACACAAAGCTGCAAAAAGCAAGGTAGCCAGCCTCTTGTGCAACGCTAACAACTAGAAGCTGACTTCTGTTTTTACTCCTTCCAAAAAATATTTCTCCTACCCTATAATTAACACTGTACTATTATTTCTGAAAAGTAACCATAACATGGCCCACTTCTCTCCTAATGAGTGCTTTTCCCCAGTAAACTTCAATTAGTTCACAAAGGTAGGCAAACATTGCTGAGATTTTACACATGAAGTCAGATCAAAGCTCCAGTGACCTCCTGAAGCTGACCAGACCAACACATGGCTTGGCAGCAGGACCCAAGTGCTGAGCTGGCTGCAACTCCAACCATGCAATTAGACACGTTACAGAAGTGACCATAAATAGTAACAGGAACACAAAAACTTGGTAAAAAATCGCAAATTGAATGGCTGCTTGTCAAATCCCCCCATCCAACAATAACACGACAGATACCAAAGTTACAGCAGTGAACTAACACACAAGTTCTTCCTACTGCTTACAGCTCCTGAAGGATTCCAACACACCATACCCCAATTATTTTTCTTAGAATCAGGATAGCAATAGTTTCCTCTGTCTTTTTTTTTTTTCTGTCTTCTCTTTTTTGGTGTAAAATATTTGGTGTATGAACGTGTTTGTTTTCATGTTCATTAAAACACATCACAATAAACATTTTTAGATGCCAGCATAATGCACAAAACTATAGTCATTACAATTAATATTTGTAACATCAAAGGTTGAGATGTAAATCTTCTTAGTTTGTGGCTGTACCAGCCTGCCAACCAGAAAAAAATATTAATATTGAAGTGTGTTGGTAAAGTCATTCAAGAGCACAAGGCAGCAGCACATATGATAGACTTGAGTGTTAAGGACTGTCCCACTAATAAATCCTCCTACTACAACTTCCCAAGTTAAAATACCTTGAAATTTAATTTCTGACCTAAAAGCCTCACTGGAACAATAAGTGCATTATAAAAAGAGAAAAATGTGATTAGCAAGAGCAAGTTACCCAGGTTATCAATTGCCCTAGTGGTGTTTTGTACTTTTTATTCACAGATTCACATGGGACCCAGCCAGGTTTTTGAGAAAGTACTGTAAGCTTTTATAAAGTTGTGTTCCTTAGTATTTTTTTTGAAATATATGTTTGAATTTACATTTTATTATTTTTATCTTATATTTTAACTCTGTTCGTGCATTTATTTTCCCACTTTGTTAAGAACTGCAGTAGTTCTATACTAATTAAGACCAATGTAGGGGAAGCAAAAGACATTTCAACTTCAGTAAAGCAAGTTTTATGACAGTTTAGACAATATTTCAAGGGAAATTAATGACTTGATTAAAAATTATCTATCCCCACAATCATTCCATAATGAGAACTGAGAACTCTAGCAAGTTCTCAGTTGCTAGTGAGTTCTCTCTCACTCTAACAAGCAATAAATTTGTTGTAACATCCATCTACACTCAACTAAAGTCCACCCAGCAGAAGGAGGATGACGAAGCAATTGTTACCATCAATCTGGAACTTGCCCATTCACTGACAGCAACCCAGACTACCCACAGACAGCCAGCCTTGACAAAGAGCAAACACATCAAATTTACATTTTGTCAGTTTTCACAATAGTTCCCTCCAATCAATCAAGTGCCTTACTTCACTCCAGTGAGAATCCATCTCCCCATGACTTTAGAGGAACATCAATCTAAAATAAATTACTCAGATACTACATTAAGGATTTTTTCAAATGTCAAGGACAAAGCAGAGATGATGAATGCACTGGGATGAACATTCTAGAAACGCATCAAGTGGGTTTCCACAGACTAGATCATGGAGAGATCACAGAGATAAAGAGAGGAGGAGTTCCCCCCTAAAATTACTTACAACTAGAGTCTCAGACCCGTAATTTCTGACATCTGACCTTTCTTACATGGGCATCTCTTTTCATTTAGCTAAAAGGCACCAAAATATTTTCTCCTCAGCACCACAGTGTTAAGAAGGAAAGACTTAAAGGTGGGGACATAAAGGAATTCTTCAGACTGTGAGAGGGAGGGGTCACCAAACCCTCCACCTCAGCTTGGCTTGCGTTTCTGCATGGAAAATTCACCTTGGGAATAAAACCTGAAACCAAGTCCCTCTGCTGTGAGGAAAGTACAAATGTCCCTTGGAGAGGCAGCCCTGGAGAAACTAAGCATTGAGTCCCTCTGTGTGAGTGTCTAACTGCTCCTCCTCATCAGCAGGAGTTTCAACTGTGTATCCTCCATTTCACCTTTAAGCTCCAGCACGGGCAAGATAAGCCAGGAAATGGCAGCCTCATGCCTTAGTAACTCAAATATATCTTAGACCCCTTGAAACACTCACCAGGGAATGACTGACTTGCCTACCTGCTAGTTCCAAGTGATCCTGCAGTTCAATAAGAATAATTTGGAATTTTACCAAACAGAACTTTTACTTTTACTGCAGGAACTTCTGACACTGATAACCTCCTTGCTCCAGCACTTTATTTGGCCAAGGTGTTTCTATCACTATTTTGTAGCCCAGGAAATAAAATGCTTTTGTCCTTAAGATGCACAGGGTTTTCTGTTCAGGTTCCATCACACACTCACGATGCATAGAAGACAAAAATGTTTTTAGACACTAAATTAACATGCCTCTGAGAATAAATCAGTGGAGCTTTTTTCTGCAACCTTTACTTTGCTGTAGGTGAGTTATATAATAACAAGTGCTAGGTAAAAGTGTATAAAGGAATCTAAAAACTACAATACAGACTGAGAATTTTAAAGCTGTTATTACATTTACTAACAAAGTGGTTTATGTGCCTTGAAGCACGATGATGAGTTAAGTGAACAGTTTATGGCAGTTTATCTTAAGCTCACGCAACTTGTACATCTTCATCTGATCTTCCAGTCTATCTGCACACAGAATCACTGACTACAAGTGTGTTTCTAAGATATGAATATCCAAACTTTGCATGTTCTGTTTAAAACATTCAGCTGCTACATCCGTTCAAAGATAAAAGCTCATTTTGCAAATCTATGTGAATGCTCAGACAATAAAAGGAAAGCTCAAAACATTTGGAGACAAACCGTGCTAAGTAAAAATTCTTTTCAATCTGCAGAAATAAAGGTTGTTACTACAGCTATGAATATTTTACAAAGATACTGTTAAATAATAAATAGTACTGCTCAGATCTGTTCTTTGTGATGTCATCTACTCAGCCTATCAAATATGTATATTAAAACACAGGTCAGAAAACCACATTTGTTTTAAGACATTGGAATAATTGTTATACAAAATTCCACGCACAGGAAATGTCAAGGTGGTTTACCTGGTGAAACCTGAGATGTGCAAGAGCATTTTAGCTTTGAACGGTAGTTGTGAATACTAATTTTCTCATATATTTAAATAACAGATAATGATAACAGACCTTTGGTACTGATTTCAAAAGCAGTTTAAAAGCATGCTTTGACCTGCTTAATAAAATAGATTCATCCACTTGTAACCTCAAATACTATTTCTCTTTGACACTAGGCCTGTGTATTTTGGCACTAAAATTATATCGTGGAAAATGCCACTTATTTTCCAGAGGTGTAAAGCAAATCTAACCCAACAGAATTTGGTTCATAAAATATTTAAGTTCATGTAGAGAGTCTCTGGGTTTTCCTTGCTCAAGGCAAAGTAACTCTAAGGCTGGGGGCACATTTTATTTGCCAGGGCCCCATCGTGCAGACAGGAGCTCGTCACAAATGGGTAACTGGGGGTGGGGAGGCCACTCAGCTGAGCGAGACTCAACACTTGGCATCTTGAGAGAAACACAAATACCAAGACAAAAACAGAAGACTGATTTTCAGCTGCTGAGCTGGCTTCCTGAAAGTGAACATAACCTTTTAGTGTCCTGCTCTCACCAACTGGCATAAACGCACTAAGGAAGGAAAACAACCCCTGTGAATGTGGCTGCAGACACCAAGCAGGTAACGCAGCAGCGAGCTGCCACACACACCTACTCCTTTCCCATGCTTTCTGCAGAACGTCTTTATTCACACCGTGAATCAACGCACCCTACCATAAAATAGCCCATCACTAAGAAAACCCAAAGAAGCTGAAAAATGCTTTTTTTTTTTTTTTCCATTTCTGTATTTGATTCCTTTCCTGCAAAATTTAAAAACATGCTTATGAAAGATGGGAAAAATAATAATTTTAAGGTCAACTAAAGAGCTACTTTTCAATCTAAAACTCAGATATACCAGATGATGTAACATTTAACCAGCTTGATTTAAAGCTTTAACCATAAATTATTTCCTCACTTTTAATTACTGCAAGGTTGATGCAATAAATGCCATCAATACACAGGACTATAAAAGCATCCCCCTTGAAGACTGGTCACATCTGAAAGAGAAATCCCTGACTCTGGCCAACAGGAGGACCCAGATTTTTTGCTGTTTGACAAAAATATAGCTGCATGAATGCTGGGGAGGGTGTGAACAGACTCCTGTATCATGTTTCTATAAAGACTATCACCGTTTCACAAATGTTAAAAAAGGCTGAGATGAGAGAGAGAATTCACAGCTTTACTTTGACTATGCAGCCTAAAGATATTCCTGTATAATTTTCATTATACTCAAAAGAAAAAATGGCAATAACACTCAGCAATTTTTAGTCATTACCTGAGCCCACTTGTGTATCTCGGACTGGATTCTTCACAGAGAGAACAACTCAAAAAGAAACGTTTGCTCATTTCCACCCAACAGCCAGAGAGGATCCTCTGGCCCATGGAAAAACAAGATCTGATGGCAAGGCTTAACTGCCCCATCATCACAGTCAGAAAAAGCCAAGCCTCAGGGGAAAAGCCTCACAACACTCATGCTCAAGGAAGGACAACAAGTTCTTCATTTTGTTTGCAAGCTAGAACCTAAGGCTGGGAAATTCACTTATGTTAGCAAGACTGTATACTTGCTGCTTAGACAGAAAAAAATCAAGGTTTTCACACAGAGAAATTAAACAATGGATTTCTTAGCTGTTCAAAATCCACCTACACATGGGTTTCTACCATAGAGAATCAACCAACACGCTCAAAATCCATTCAAGTGCCATCACATCATGTACTTCATAAAGGCAACAGGTGTGTTCTGAAAGCCCTTTCTGTTTGGATACATCTCATCTGCCTCTTTCTGAAGGTAAACTTGAGCTCCTCTGGAGCTGTGATTCACTAACAGGCATTCAGAGAGATCAGAAAGACTGAACAAAGAGGGCAACAGTATTTAAAACGAGTAACATCTGGAGGCAAGTCAATCCTATACGCGATTTTAAAACTTTTGTACTGCTAGTTCCCCAATTCTTCATTTACAACTACGTATTTTTCTGCACTACAGCTTTCATTTCACCTCAGAAGGCAAAAACGGTAGGTTTGTAACTGAAATGTCATACAGGAACATTATAGTCAATTTAGAGACTTTTCTGTGTTGAAAAGTGAAACACTCCTGCATAACTTTTCAAGAGAGCTGTGTGACTTTCACACCTTGCTCTCAAGGATATGGCACTAAGCCAGTCAGACAAGGAAAGAAATCTGCTTTTATTAAATGGGATCACTTATAGAAGACTAACTTTCAGTATAATGTTTCACTGAGCGAGACTGTTCTTGCTTGAAGGGTTTTACATTGAGTGACAAGAACCACTCCTGCAATCTCTATGCAGACAGACCAGAACCTCTTATCTTGAGATTGTAACAGGCCTGTCACCACCACAGCTAATAAACCAAGTTTTTCCAAGTGGATGCAGCCATGCCCATGACTTACTTTCAGCATGCAGTAACTACCTCTCCTGAAAAGTCAAATTATGCCACAATTTTCTGTCTCCATTACTTCTGCCCTTCAGCATGCCTAAAGGATTGGAGGCAAAATCCACTTAGCTACTTTGTCACACACAGGTCAGTAATCTGGACATTAAAAAAAATCACACCAAATGGAAATTGCACAGCATCTGGGGCCCTGCTCAGAATACAAGCAAGTATTTTATGATGGCGTAACTACAACCTGGACAACAGAAATTCTCCCACACTTTGACCATTTCAGTTAAATAAAGAACATAATATTAAGAAGTGAGGGAAAAGTCTCAAACTCAGAGAAGAACAGAACAATATAATCATTAAGGCTGCAAAATACCTCCCAGATCAAGTTCAGCCTTGCACTGATCACCACCATGTCACCCAAACCACAGCACTGTCACATCCAGTTGTTTCCTGAACTCCTGCAGGCATGGTGGCTTCACCCCATCCCTGGGCAGCCCATTCCAATGCCCAACCACCCTTTCCATGAAGAAATTCTTCCTCAAGTCTAATCTGAACCTCCCTTGAGGCAGCTTGAGTTCATTTCCTCTCGTACTGTCATTTCCTCTTGTTCTCATCATGTTATCAATAACAAAACCTTTCATGGGAAATTGCAATATTTATATCAAGCCTGAGGGATAGAGCTTGAACTTTTTCAACTTCTCACCATTTCTAGAGATTTTGCTTAGAAATTTTTTAAATCCCAAATTATTATGCTTTATTTTACCTTTTTCCTTTGAGTGTTGTTTTAAAGACAAGCATTCAACACAACCTGTGACAGAGCACTTACAACCTATTAGATTACCAAGACCAGTAAGTATAATAAAAGCAACAAATTATTTAAGAAACTCACAGCTGAAATATCTGTTGTGCAGGTGATTTCAGTATAAGATATATACATGGCATTACCCACCTATACAAGCCATTGAGATCAAACAACATAGCTTTTAAATTTACAAAGACATTTTTGCTCCTAAGACTTTCACCTGCATTACTAGCAGATTGTACACCACAGGGGCCCAAATAAATAGTGATTTCACCTCCATTTCATCACATTTCCATCTGCACAGTAATTCCTATTAACTTGCATAAATAACTCTAAGAACAGCTAACAGCCCCCAGGGCTTAGAAAATTGTTTTCTCCTCATATTTAACCAAGTGCTCTTCATTCATATTCAGCTTTAACATATTTTTGTAGCTCTCAAAAATAATTACCAGAGTCTTGTAGATATTTACTAGTTTAGTTTCCTTTTTTGTTGTTGTTGTTTGGGGGTTTTTTTGGTTTTGTTTTGTTTTTTTGTAATATAACTCACCAGAACTTTTCCTGATGGCCACAAATCCCCTGAGTACCATAAATATCCTGTGCTACTCCATGACAGTGAAGCTACCAAATCAAGCCCTGAAATGCTTTCAAGATTCAAAGTTTACTCATATCATAAACACCAGACTGGTTTCCCCTTTGTTCTGAATGAAAGTGAAATAAATATGAACAAGGCAATTGTATGCACAAAGGCCAGTTTACAAGTACAAGAAGAGCTAGATTTAATAACAAACAATTTCAGGATATTTCATTAAACACTGACAAATTTATTTCTGAAAAAAAAAAACAGAAGAGTTTTTGAAGGCAATTTATAAATAGATGCTGAAGTCAACAAATATTGACCTCAACCATGTGACTTTTATGATCCTGACCTTTGTTGCACAGTGAGGTCAGAAGGCTACCAAGACAGTTTTTATCAACAGCGTAAATAATATGCAAATGATTTACATAATTCTTCAAGATAAAACTAAGTTCTAGTTCCTGAGCAGATTTTGCTAATACAAATTTGGTTTAAGAAGTTTCTTTACAACATAAAACGTTTGAAGCCGGTGCCAAATTTTACAGCTAATGTTTCTAACACTTTTCATTGGTCCTTGGGATGAATACTTCAGCAATACATAGAAAAGGTGTTTCTGCTCTGAAACCAGACACCAAACAACTTCAGAGGGTTTTTATGCAAGAGAGTGACTTCCTATTAAGTAAGCAAACCCTCCATACTATCACTGAAGGGACATTTAACCTGAGATGCAAAAGCAAAATGTTTTCAGTTAGTTGTTATTCACAGCTGGATTCCCGTGGGAACATTTTCTGCATCACCGTTGCCATAGTAATTTCTATAGAAACCCTGAATGCAATGGAGTCAAACCTGTTGAAACTGTGGTACCATTGAAGCTCCATTCAAAATATCCACTCAGGACAGAAAATGTTCACTTATATCTACTTCTGCCAGCAACAAGTTAGGTTTTTAGTCTCTTCAATATAAATACACTAACTACGTTAATTTCAGCCCAAGACTATTTTACAAGAACATACAGGAAACCTTGTTAAAATTATTTTGTTACAAGTATAGAATCCTGTATTTTAAAATAACATTATACCAGTGATGGCTTTTAAATAGCTTATAGTTTTGTCCCAGGTCAAAGAATATTCCTTTAAAAAGTGCATTTACCAGGAGGAGAATTTTTTCCAAAATGCATATGTAAGTATATAGAGAAAATAAAGTGTATTTCTATGGATACCTACTCCTATGTTTCTTCCTTTCCTTCTAGATTACAATCCCTGCAAAACCAGGCATTAACACCTGAAGTGAGGCAGGAAATAGAACTTTGCTGTAAAGCAGAACAGTGATGAGCCACCAATGGAGGAAATTAGCACTTGCACATCTGCACACACAGTTTTGTTCTTTATTTCCACCACACTTCAGTTTCTTTCCAGACACTCACCACTGTTAAGTTTCCTCTGAAACTTTCAATGCCACGCCTTTAAATTAGAGCGCATTTATCTTTGTTCTTACTCTTGCTGATAGCTAATGTATTTGGGTTTCAACGAGGTACATTAGAGACACACACTGCAATATTTCACTGTAGAAGCTGAAAAGCTCCTCAGTCACAAACACAAAAGAACAGGCTTTTCCAGTCTCTATACAGAAAACAATGGAACACAAGGACGATATCCCCAGTCACTACAGCAGCTGAAGTAAGAGTCAAACCACAAGGGAAGAAATCACAGATGTTGATTTACTCAATGATGATGCAAAAGTATTTGATGTTTCCTTTATGATCATGGATACCAGAACTACCATTGCTAGCCTGGGTGAGTGATCCTACTTCTTTTAAATATGTCAAGTATGTTCCTGGAGCCAAGCTGTTGGATTTTTTCCAATCACTTACACTTTATCTCCTGATTAATGAAACACTCTGTGCTTGCAGGACAGGATTTTTCATTTCCAAATGTATCAAAACCATTTTATGAACAACTGATGTAAAGAGAGTTAGTTCACTTCAGCTGATATTAAACCCACCTCCAACTGAAGTGGGGATCACACATCAGTGATGTCAGGCTGCTGCACGATTCACTGACAATGTTATCTAAGAGCCCTCCAGGCAGATCTCCCAACCCTGACAACTTCAAACAAGAAAGAAGAGATATGCAAGGATTTGATGAGTCAATCACTCCAGAGAAGTGCCACAGTAATGAAGAACGAGTTTACAATTCTCATGTTCCACTATGGGCTCTTTGTCCAAGGTAAAGATGGAAGATAAAAGCTGCTTTCTTGCTTCCAGGAGACCGAGGTGGCACCAGAATGAGGTGAAAGTAGCACTGGCATCCTGTGCATGGCAGGGGGAGACGTGCCAAGGAGGATCCTCGCCGTGGCAGCAGCCCCAGGAGGTGTCCCCACACCTCAGTGGGCCCTGCCACGACAGGGATGTGCCAGCTCAGGGCAGCCCCTGCGCTGCTCTTCTTCACCAAGGATGGGAACGGCCACTCTGGGGGATCTCTCACCTCAACAAACTCACAGCCCTGTTAAAACCGAGTTCATCTGCTCTGGTATTTTGATATTTTCTAAAAAAAAAAACGAAACTAGGCAATGAGTTCAAAAGTTTTTGGCAAGACTAACAGCACAGTCACATGTCATTTCCTGAGGAAACCAAGCTCTCTTCAAACCACACACACGCACCTTTCTGCAAGTCTGACTTGCTGAGGCACCTTGAAAAGCAAAGAAAATTATTTCAGAACTCCAAGCTGCCATGNAGGTGATCACTAAACTCAATAGCACCCTGGGAAAAAAAAAGAAGCATCACAGCATATTTAAGTTATCTTTAAGTGGAAGCCGGATCAAAGCAGTTACATCTTTGCTTTAATGGAATATAAACAGAGTTGCAGTACACTTGCAATGGAGTTCTACCGTGAGCAAAAGCCTCAGTTACAAAAAAAAAAAAAAAAATTGCCCTATTACATTTGAGATGTAACTGATTGCTAAAAGGCTATTAAAGCATTAAATTACCGTAGCAGACATTTATTGTAAGCATGCTCTGGTATCAGGAGTGTCAATCTTTGCACACCAATTACAAAGCCTAATAGACAATTAACACATAATAAAAAGTGGGTGTAACTACATTTTTACAACAGCTGCACACAAAATCCTTTCTATTCTTACAGAAATCTCAAAACATGCACAAAGTACTATGCAAAGAACCAGAATTTTTGGACATTTCACTTCCAAATAAGTACAGGCACTTGAATAACTGAGCTTGTTTTCCTACACAAGTTAGCACTGTAAACAAAAGAAATACACGTGCTTTGTTAAAATTTCCTCTTGATTAAGCCTTTAACAAAGCAAGACAGCCAACATCCTTACCGATCCCAAATCTTGCTCTGCAGCACCACAGTGTTGTTTACCTGAGCAATTTCTGAACTGCTGGGTTAGGCTGAGAAAACAGGTCAGCATTTCCTCACGGCAAACACAGCTTGTTGCTTTCACCAGGCTGCAAACTATCCTCAGTGCAAAGCCCTAAATCAACTGTGACCTGATGATGGATTAGACAGTTTTGGGGACTACCAATACCTTGGCAGGAGAGTCACAGATTCCTTACGGGGCAAAAAACACCATTTTAACTACTAATTAAAACAGTTTGACTTGGAATTGGCAAGGAAATAATACTCAGGAACTTTGATGGGATTTAACACAAAACTATTTCCTATAAGAAAGGACACCAGAGATTCAGAAACCAAAACAAGCTTTTGCCAGTTCTAAAATCTTTGGTCAATCTTCCTACCTGCCCTTTGTGACAATTATTTGTTTCTGTAGGTAGAAGTCAGCTGCTGAAAGGCTTGAGGCAGGAGCATGGTAAGAGAAAATGATGACCCAATCCTACCTTTCTGAGAAAAACAAACAGCTGAACATTGATGGCCTGTGTTCCCCGGGGAAACAGCAGGGACAGCTGCTTCAGTTACATGAAATTACATATTAGTAGAAGAACATGAGAAATCACTGCTCTGTTTATGACTGCAAAACTAGCATACACAATTTTTCCAAATTAAGTGTACCGAGTCAGGGGACGCTTCACAGTTGCCTTCTTGCAAACAGGTTATTTAGGAACTGCAAAAGGAACCTGCTCAACCTGACAAGAGAAAGCTCTGCAAAGCACACCTATAAACCTGAAGGACACTGCTGGTCAGAAAAGTCCAGCTGTACCCACACAGCACACACACAGTGAGCAAAACCGGACACACAGAACCTTCAGAGAGGAAATGGAGAAATGGTTCTGGTGCTAAAGAATTTACCTTTTCAATACCTTGGTACAGATACTAAAAAACTACCATGAAACCAAGTATTGTAATATCAAGTCCTTCAAAACAAAAGACAAACACCAGCATGTGTGAGAAGTTTGGCTATAGCTTCAATGGAATTAAAAGAGGACATATTTAATAAAGGAAATAACCTGAGGTGGGCAGCATCCTGACAGCAGCAATTCACAAAGCCCAGCTGCTCTCCTGCTCCAGCACATGGAGAATGGAACAATCACATTCTAGCAGAGAGGAAGGCAAGAGCTGGAGGAGTTTGTTACCATTTTGTTATTTCAGGAATAATAAACCAGCAGATCATCAAATAAATTTGAATATTTAATGAAAAACTAATTTAACCCCCTGATTTTTTTTTTCTCCTTGCTTTCTTCTTCATTTGTATGGAGGTTGGTGGATATTCCCCACAATTTTCAGTTCTGTTATGCAGTGCCCCCATGTCAGCACAGGGGAAGAACACGAAAGAGCTCTTTGGGTCAGTTGCCAGCTTAGATAAAGGAGAATATCCGGGGGAAGGAAAAAAACTCCGAACTTATGGAATCTGATGGATGGGACAGAGAAGTGCTATATATACAAAACCAGCATATCATGATTTCTCTGCGTGCACTTGGATAAAATCCCTCACTGATTGGTAGCTGACTTAGCGTGACCCCCTCCCTGCAGTGAGTTAGAGAAGGGCAGATGTGAGGAGGGAATCGTGCCTAAGCATGCCTGGGTACAACCTGCCAGATCCAGCTCTGTGGAGGAATAAATAATGGATTATAAAGTGTCAGATGTGAATGTATCTAATGAAATTGCAAAGAGACATCAGTATTTTAAAAACTGAGTGCAACTTCTCTCCTTTTTTTTAATCTAGTCACACACAACTTGAATTTAATCTGTGGAATAGAAACACATTATAGAGCTTTTAAAACAGAGTCACATTTATCTTCATTTTCTGTACAGAGAGGGGCTGGGAGACCCCAAAAGAGAAAAACTGAGAGCTCCTCCTTTTTGGTGCCATCTGCAAAAATTAACGAGTCTTTGAAACAAAATCTTCTCTACACTCAGAAGCACAGTAGTAATTTCATTCACTTCTTAAAAATCAACTATAGAACCCTTTTTAAAAATGAAGACATAACTAACCGGACAGCTCATAAAATGCAGCCAGCTCCTGGCCTTCACCACTGAGTACAAAGCCTGACAGAGAAAGTGACAACAAACCACCTCTAATCCCGCTAATACATTAGGTTAATTTTTAATTTGTGCTTCTTATAATAAAGTTCAAAGTCAGGAAAGAAAAACATGAATTTTTCATTCTAACTAACTGCTATATTATTATATAATATAATTATAAGAATATATTATACTTTATATTTATACAAAATTGTATGTAAATAAAATTATATTATTGTTTTGTTATAATATAGGATATTTTGAAATATTTCCAGGCAGTTTCTAGTCATATTCTTAGTGAGTTTCTGTTCATAATGACCTTAATATTCATTCACACAGGTTTTCTGTTTCCACATCAAAAGAAACAAGTCTTCTGAGCAATTTCCTTGTGTAGTTTCAAGGCAATGGAATGACAACTTAATTCAGAAAAGCTATCTTTTGTGTCTAAGATTTGCAGGTGACCAAACGCATTCAGCTTGAAAGATCCATACTCAAATCATTGTCTCTTACAACACTTACCTAAAAGGTCAGTGAAATTTTCAGGGTCCTTGGGAAAATGCAGTGAATTTAACCAGCTGACATAGCCTCCAGCCTTCCCTCCCCACGAAGGAAAAATCAAACTACAAATCAACCTTCTGGTTCTGATCTTGTTTCCAAATATTGCAATGTATAAATCGTCCCAAAGAAATACTGTTTGTGTTCCTTAAAAACTTGATCACCAGCTCCCTCTACAGCCAGAGAATTAACCAACCATAGTTAAGAACTTCTTTTCTGGGGGAGAGGGATGGAAGGAGGTGTCTTCCTACCAGTATTGGAGTATTAATTAGAAACTCAACTGTAATACATGCTGAACAAGTCTATAAAACAATAACAGACTGTTTATAAGAAGAGATTCTGGCGTCTTAGAGAAAAGGAGTCATGACCAAGGACAAGAATCTTTAGAAAGAGAAGTAGGTTAAGCATACAGGAAACAGATGGTTACCAGTGGTTATCACTGGGTTTTGGGGCAGTTTTATATGGAAAAAAAAAAAAAAAGTCACACTTGGTAGAGACACATGTACATGCACCCACAGAGAGAATCACTCACACTCACTGTCCCCTGCTCNGCAGAGAGAATCAAGGTGTTTCAGAGTGATGAGCAGAAACTCACACTCACTGTCCCCTGCTCTGCCAGTGAGGAGCTGCACAAGGAACTGGGATGGAGATGGTGAGGGCAGCTGGGCCGAGCTGGCCACAGGGATGTTCCCAGAGGTCGTGCCCAGTACCAGAGGGAGCTGGCAGGGGCCCACGGCTGCCTGGGGATGGGAATCGGTCAATGCCTGCTGAGCAACCCCACTGTGCAGGGCTCCCTTCTCTGCCCCTTCAATCCCAGTTCCTACTGCTGCTGGGAAAGCTCCAATCCTAACACAGAGCCTTGAGGTCTTTCAAGCTCCTTTAGCTCTAACTCAAGCAGGACAGTGCTTAGTCCCCGTAAATGTGTGCAGTGGTTACTGCAGCATTAAAGACCTGGGCCTGAGCAATGCTGATAAGAAGCTGCATCTTGGACAGACCACTGGGATGCACTCAAAGAAATTTTTTTTGGAGGCCTGTGATCAAAAAAGGATGATTTGAAGAATGGAATGTTCTCCATATGACCACCAGAGACCCTCTAAAGATGCCTACTGTAATGTAAATAAGTTCCAAGAAGCAATTTGAATATGTAAAAGAATTCGTGTGAATGCTGTGTATGTATGTATGAGTCTTGGGAAATGCAATGAATATGTAAAAGCTTCATAGATTTGAACTAGTGTGTTAGCTAGTGGGTTAGGGAGAAATACCCCCCTCATGTCTGGCACCTAAAATAAAAACAATGCCTCTTCCTAATACTGAAATTACCGTGCTAGAGAGTTTTATACCTGACTTTTGGTGACACTATCATTGTCATTAGTTAGGGGTTAAGCCATGAAAACTATGAAGGGGGCAAAGGCAATGTTTTCCTTTACTTGGCTTATTAACATATTTCATATTTTTCAACAAGAATTTTGAATATTTCTGCAATTTTTGGTGTGGGTTTTTTTCAGAAGATAATAGAGAAGGAAAACAAAATACATCAAGATGCTGCATATCTGAATGAAAAAATGAGGCTCTATAGCATGAATAAGAACTAAGAGAGATGACAAATCTCATCCTTTTTCTAAACTGTGCAAACTCATTTACTTGATATTTGCAAGACAGCACTGAAGGAGATGTTTTCATCCTCTATAATCATAATTTCAATTTATAAATTACCAAAACCTGAGTTAGGGATGGTGAGACTCCTTCCATAGTGCAATAGTTATTAACATTGGGGATGCAAACCTAATCACCTGTACTATTTATCACCCTGATAACATGCACTTCTCAAATTCATGAGAAGGGGGGGTGGAATGAAAGTAAATTTTAAAATTTTACCAAAAAAAATACCAAATGGTTCCTTATTTAAAGTTATAAAGATTCAGCTTCTCAGTACCAGAGATACCTGTTCCAGCCAAGACAGTTCCTGAAACAGTCCAAAGTGACATTTTTTTATCAAACCCGTTTTTAGATTTCACCAGGACAGCCCACATGGAAGAACACCCGAAGATACTTTTAAATAACAGCTGGACTGACAGATTTTTACATTTCTTTCTTACATCAAAGTAAGTGAAAGCTACAGTTTGAAAACATTATTCAACTCCTAAATAAAGAAATTCATTGCCCCTATACACTCCCTGTGACCACTTAATTTATTTGTCAGGGTACAAAAGAACGTGAACTAACACACATTCATAAACAAAATACCATTGAGGGCAGTGTAAAGATGTCATTACCTCTTACTTGGATAAATTTTTTTTAATACTCAACTGGAACCAAGCAGGTATTTCAGAAATGTTTGCTGTAACTCCCTCCCCCATCTAACAGCTATAATAAAGAGACATGAAACACTGAAAAAGCAGGTAGAGCCCAATGGAGTCAGAACCAAGTATGCAAGAAATGTTTTAAGAGACATGCTATCAACAAAAATTATTTGCAGTATGACCTAGAGCAAATCAAATTACAAGATGGAGATTAGAGCTTTATCCAGGAATCTAGTGAGGGAGGATCTTTCAAAAAAAAAAAAAAATTAATTCCCTGCAAAACAACCACCAAATATTACATACAAGCAGCAGCAGCCTTAGCTTAGTAAGGTGTTTTTTAAACAATCAGTAACTCACCTCTGCTGCTATGTCATTATGTGATCCCAGAAAAAAACCCAAGGGTGGGGTGGGAGGGGTGAAGAACAGGCAAACCTTGTTCATCCAAAACAAGGCTGCCACCTCGTGGGCTTGGGCCAAGGGCAGCCCCAGCACTTTTCTTTCTCCAGGCAGAACCAAAAGGTTTCTGATCTCATCCAGGATGAGGAAATGCAATCCACACGTAGTTTGGTAAGACATGATGACTGAGCATATGTTTAAACTTCTGCCTGCCTCTGGGGCATACTGTCTTCAGCTGCAAAGCCCATTTCATGTGTGCATGAGGCAGAGCTGGTGAGGGCGCTCACTTGAACCATTTCAGCACATCCTCATCCCCCGGGGTTTGTGGGTGTGCTCCGGAGCCCCGTGAGTCACCCTCTCCATGCCCTGCGTCACTCTCCCGGATCCTCATCCACTTCCTTTAAGGGACTGGTCTCAGGCTGCAAGTCCCCATGCAAGTGATTGCCTTGTAACAATTTTCAATGCTACTACTCCTTTTATGGGCAGAGAAGCACCTTAAATAAACGAGCAAAGTTAGGTAAGATAGAAGTGGTTTTATATATATAAGGTAAATATTTATCTGCTTTATTAAAAGTACTTGGCCATAATTGTTACGTTATGCTAGCTATCCTGAATATTCTTTGGCTTTCCAAGAAAAGCGTTTTCGCTCTTTGGAATATGACATTACTAAAAAGCAACTAATTCAAGGCCTCTTGCAGATAAGATGAATTTTATCCAGCTATCTGAAATGTTTATCTGTAATTTATGGAGCTTGGTTTTTTTGCACACACTGTAACCTTTTATTCCCCAAACATGTATGTGCCTTTTGTAATCAAACATCTGCAGTTAAACTGCACTTGACTAGAGCCAGTTTAATTCAATTTAATTCTTCAGGATGACTCATTTCTACTGATTAAACTAGGATACAGGAGAAACAGGGAAAGTTGTGAAACTCGTTCCTCTTCTTACTGTAATTCCAGACACATAATTCTTCCTTCATCAACTAGCAGCTGGCAGAAGCTGCAACAGAGTCATGACAATTTACTGTCACGAACCTTTACTTCCCACACAAGCTACGAGTCAGCTCGTGCACTTGTGTGTCTCTGAGGTACAAAATGCAGCAATTCAGCTACTCTGTTCTGGTCCTCACTGAGGAGGAAGGGCTGTGTGATTAAAACAACAGGCATTAAGGTAAGATCTCTGTGGCATCTCTCTGGTAAGATGCGGATTTTTGGCTGCTCACCATTGCTTTCCTGTCCTGCTTTTACTCAGTCATGGGGATGTCAGTTCAAGTATTCTTTTAATGTCAGTTGACCCTGTAATATCTATTGTGTTCTTAAAAGGGCACTTAAAATACAGGTTGTACAATACTCCAGAATAATTACTTTCTCTGTACCAAAGAGTTTCCAGATATATGCACACTATGACTAAGCTGTTCTCTTTCAGTGTATGCAATGGTGGAGCTGCATTTCAAATTAGTTTTTGCAGTATCTAAGCATATCCTCCTTCTCACTCTATGGACTGGAGTTTTTCAATAGCTTCCCTTCCCCACAAAGTCACCTGTCAGATTAGAAAGGAAAGCTGAAAGGAAAGCTGAAACAAAAACAATCATAAAAAACCAGCATAAAACAAAAAAGAAAATATTTTTTAAGGTTTCTCTCCTCAAGCTCAGTTTAAGCCAAGTCGTAAGTACAGAGTCAGAATGCACTGGAGTCCACATGTAACACTGCTTGTTTGGTCACTTTTAAGATTTATAGATTTATTTATTCATAACATGGACAGTTCTCCGAGAAATTTGGTCTAAAAATGATGACAACTTTGTCATAGAAATAGCAGAACACTGCACACTTCACAGGGAACCTGGCAGAGTATTTGGAGACAGAAACAGAAAGCCAAGGCACCAAAACCTCTTTCATGAGACATCCAGAACCCACATTTCAATTATTAGTTTTAGAAGGATTAAAGACTTCCTGACTTCATCCTAAGTAACGTGAAGAAGGAGTGACTAGCAAGATTTCATCCAGCCTGGAGGAAGCATGTGACAAAATCAACACACAATAACAACACCTGGAAAATTGTCAATTCTCATGCACATTTGTTTTGAAAAACAATGTGCCCATGTTTTTTTCTTCACAGAAAGCACAGATGAATTGACACAGTTCCTACTTGCTCCCTTATCTGTAGTTCCTTTCGTGCAATTTTCTACATTAACAAAGCGAGAGATCTGCCAAATCAGGAGCTTCTACAATTTCAAGGCTCCCAAGTCTTGTCTGTTCAACACTGCCACACAAACTCAGACAACTGAAATCCTTGATGTTATGGCCATCCACCAAATTCCTCCACCTTCCTGCTTATCAAGAGCAGCTTAATTTGGTCCAGACATGAACTCTGCCACCATACCCTGCAGTTACCAGACATTCACACCTCTGCTACTACCAACATTCTTCTGCTGCTGTAATCTTGTTTATGTATGTGGAGAGGGAAAAAAGCCACAGAACAAGTGAAGCATTGCAAGTTTGAGAATTCAATTATTTTTTCAGCTGGTAGATGCACCAAACTATGCAAACCAGAACGGCAGCCTTGGTAAATGGCCGTACAAGGTAACTGAGGTTCAGTCAATTATTTACTCTCCCCTCTGTTTCTAGGGGGCCTTTATGCAACATCAAAGCCTTTTATATGCATCGTGTGTGATGCTTAAATGCTAGATAAGGTCTTGCTCAGGGCTTTACTCTGTGAACACTTTTGACTTGATTAAATATATTATTCTGTCACGGCATACTTTTAACAAGAGAGATTTTCTAATCTTCCTGTGACTAACACCAGTCCTTTCCAATACTCACATTTTCATGAAAATAAACCCAGAACCAACAGAATGTAAATAAGTTCCAAGAAGCAGAAATTGAATCAACAGTAATATGCAGTAAGGCAGTGCATCTTTGCACATTATTAGGCTGAGAAAAATAACATTGATTCCACTGTGGTATTCACAGAACCCCAGAATAAAAACCAGTATTTTAGAAACCTAACCAGAAATGCATCACACTGCTATTGATCAAGCCCTCCCTGTGCCTCCTTTTCTCCAGGTTAAACAATCTTAATTCCCCCAGCTCCTCCCAAGCAGACTTGTGCTCCAGCCCTTCCCCAGCTCTGCTGCCCTTCTCTGGACACACTGCAGCTCCTCAATGTCTTTTGTGTAGTGAGGGGCCCAAAACTGAGCCCGGGATTTGAGCTGTGGCCTCAGCAGTGCCCAGTGCAGGGGGACAATCACTGCCCTGCTCCTGCTGGCCACACCATTGCTGACACAGCCAGGATGCCACCGGCCTTCTCAGCCACCTGGGCTCACGTTCGGCTGCTCCCAACCAGCACCCCCCTCTTTTCCTGCCAGGCAGCTTTCCAGCACTCTGCCCCCAGCCTGGGAACGCAGGGGGTTGTGACCCAAAGGCAGGATCCACCTTTACCTTGTTCCTGAACCTCACACACTGGGCTTGGCCCATCGACCCAGCCTGTCCAGATCCCCCTGCAGAGCCCTCCTACCCTCCAGCTGATCAACACCACCTAACTCGGGGTGCCATCTGCAAATTAACTAAGGCTGCTCTTCACACCCTCAAGCAGGCCATTGATAAAGACATTAAACAGAGCTGTCCCAGTTCAAAACCACAAGCGGGATATAAAAACCAGCAAAAGACATCAAACAAAAAAAGTGTTTGTGTATATTTCCCATCCCTCTTCTTCCGACCCCCTGCTTTTCAAGAGTATTTCTCAGACTACAAAAACAACGAAAGGTAGATTTTTGTCCATATGGGTGTCATGCTTCCTGTCATGAATTTACTGGTTGTTTGCCACACATTAAATAAATAAGGTAAAAAAACCCCTAGCAAACAACAGCAAGTAAAAAGCAGCAGGCTCTCAATAAAAGGCTCTCATTAACCCAGGTGGAATAGTCTCAAAGCCTTTTCAACACCCTGTTCCCTTCCTGAAAACAAACTAGGTGCTAAAAATTGCATGGTGTGCACCAATTTTCACCAAAACCATTTAACATGGCAACTGCTTTTTTTTTCCTCCAGCACAGAGAAAATTTTTTTTTCTATTTTTTCTACAAAGTAGAAACATTGACTTTGTCATGTGTCCCAGGGCAGGAATCTCAGAGGCTCAGAGCACTGAAGGTCCAAACACCAGCACGGCCCAGCATCGCAGCAGCGTTGGGAGATTAAAACATTTGCCATATGTGAAAGATTTCCTGAGCACAACTGCTGCACTGCTGAAGTGAACAGGAGTTTTTCCACAGCCCATCCCCCATAACACCCTGTACCATGTCGTCTGCTAAGAACTCAAAAGCAAAATAAAAATTTTCCTGTGCCTTCTCTGTCGTTAAATAATGCAGACGTAGTGCATCAATTATAACAAATAATTATTTTACCTATTTTTCAAACTACATCTCCCAGTATTGCTCCCAGTCTCTAAGCTCTTAGAAAATTAGAAGTAAATCTTACCAAATTTTCTCTTGTTCCATTTCTCCTCTGGCACATTGGTTTATTACAGCAGGGCTACTCATGGTAAGGGCTGAGCTTTCAGAATTCATTTTTTTTCTACAAAAGAACAACACCAAAAAACAAGAAAAAGGCTATTTAAGTAAAGTTGGTGATTACTAATTAAGCAGAAAAATGGAAACTTTAAGACAAGAAATTTTAAAAACCAAGTACAGTATGTTTTACTCATTTAAGTAAATGTCCTACATCAATGTGATTAATTGGATGAATACACTGAGAAGGATTTGGCAGTTTTATGGACTTGCTAGTTTTGCCAAACCCAACACTGATTGTCTTCTGTTTACTTTTCTGAACACATGCCAAGAGAGTTGATGTCAGCAAGCCTGTATCCAGGGCTGTGCATCATGGCAGCTCTGTTAATTCAGAGCAGCAGCCACAGCCAGCACTGCTGTGGAATGATACACACACACAACATGGGGGAGAAAAAGTCCATTTCTAACACGTCAAGATTTACAGAAGAAGCTTTTTTAGCACATTTTAATAACTTAATAACAATTCATTCACGGCTGAAGTGTCTGTCTAAAGCAGCACAGACATATTCCAATTGTAATAACAATTCCCAAGTCACACCACTTACAAAAGGTCTATATGACCAAATAAGTTTCTAGTAAATGACTTGCATGGCAAAAACAAATGAAGACTCCACATAATGCAAGTTAATTCCACCATGAAACAGTAATCGTTTTTTAGTAACAGGATCCACAATGTTAACCTGAAACTTCTGAGTCTTACAGCTTTCCCTACCCACTCCCACTTTCTTTTAAGGGGGGAAGGATATTTTTAGCTCAGTCATCTTATTCGACTTGATGTGACACCTGGTTTGTATTATGATCAGCACAAGACCTAACTGATTAACAGAAATCAGGCTCAACTGTATATTAATAAATACCTACTAGTATATAACCATAAAACAGGCTGTCAAGATAATAAACCCTTACTTTTTTCGAGCAGGTACAAAGAGCCATTAAAAAGCTGGTTTAAGCTGAGTCAAAATCTGACTTGACAGATTTCAGGGACAGCACGAAAAGCTGAGTACAAGGCACACGTCCCAGTGCTGGCAGGTAGATAAGGCCAACCTGCACAAACTAAATGCTCTGAGGAGAATTCCTGTCTTGGTTTCAAAAGTCTGCCCATGCAAGAGTGGACAAACAGCCCTGGCAAAGCCCTGTTTTACAGACAAAAGTCCCAGGACCTGCAACCAAACTTTGCTCCTTACTGACATTCATGTCTTGGTTTTGCCTGCCCCTTGTTGTGAACAGAGCCTGTGGCAGTGGCCCTTCAGAGCAAACAGAATGGATTTGCAAGAACAGGTCCTTACTCTCGCATTTTTTAAACATCCCTCATAATAGAGAGGGATAACAGTCTATTTCTGGGCAAATTTGATTCTTGAAATCTTGTTTAAAGGACACAAAAATCTAGTCTGAATGGGAAAACAACAAAAGCCTCACCTCTGTGAGGGCAGGAACAGAGACTCAGCCATCTAACCTCTTTTTGGATCAATGCCTGACCTCAAATTTACTCCTGATTCTCAAGTGGACCATTTTGGAAGAAACGAAAAGTAAGAAAAAAACAAACAAAAATGCCACAAAGAAAAACAAACAAATGAAAACCTCAAACCAAATCAACCATCCAAAAACCCCATCAAACAAATCCACACTAAAACCCTTTTAATTCTATAAGCGTCTCAGCAGCAACACATGATATAAACTTACTATTTGCCTCTCTAGTGTATAAAAGCACAGGAAGAAAAGAGCTTTTCTTAAATACATCTTAAAATAATTACAACAGTCGATACTTGAGGCCTTCTGCAAAGTTCCCCTTTTTGAAGAAGCAATTTCCTAACCGGGGGAAAGCCCAGATACTTCAACGATCACACAAGTTGTGGCAACAAGAGTTTTACCTCCTCTTACACAGTCACCCCTACCTGTAAGAGCAAAGGTCCAGGGCAAGGTGAAAAGCAGTCCATTAACTCTCAAAGTTGGAAGGTCAAAGATTCAGATTACATAACCACAAGAAGGTTCCAGCAAAGAAGGTACAACTTCCACTGTTGTCTTGTGAGCTGGTACTAGAGCAGTGTAACTGTTCAATGTAGGACTCGAAAAAAACCCCAAACAAACAAAGCTGTTTTCAACAGTCTTGTCCCCACCCTTGGAAATATCCAAGCCAACACTCAATACATCTCTCTGAAACGAGACTCCCACACTCAAACTAGAGCAAAAGCAGAGGCCAGAAGTGATAAAAGTTACCGTGTTATTCTTTTCTATGAACATTGATGTTACAGATTGTTATTCTTTTCTACTGAACATTCTAAGAATGGATGATAAAGGCTGACATACATCTAACAAAATAAATGAAATATGGCATTAACCTAATTTGCCTTCTGAGACGGTCTGCAAAAAAGAACCATGTAAAGTAACACAGAGAGGAACACATCAAACTCCTCAACTCCCTCACATTCCCAGGCTGAGAGCAGCAGCAGCACACTGCGCTCTCCGAGCGACTTCTGTCTCTATCGGCCCCTCTCAAATGGCACTCCTTGCTCTGAGGGGATGGACAGCACCGTCAGGGTTTGGCTGACAGACGGACAGATGTCTGTCAGGGTTTGGGGGCCACGTCACGATTGCCATCCAGCAGCTCTCCCCAGGCACACTTCAGAGGCAGCAGAGAGCCAGACAAGCTCCGGGGACACATTTCTGTCACTGTTCCTCTCCCCAGGTCTACGCAGCGCCTCGTTCACTCTCTGCCAAGAGCAACAGGCAATGAAACAGCTGATGCCCACAACACTGAGTTGCATGGTCTTGTCAAAACACCAAAGGTTTTTTCGTTTCTAAGTGGCAAACAGAAAATTGGTATCTGTCAACATTTTACAAAGACAGGGATACCAAATATTACCACTACTTCTTTTACTTGAAAGTCATTTTAGAGAAAAAAATCTCAAACTGTGGATTCTCTCCTTACTCATGTGCCACAGAGCTCCCTTAAGACCCTTCCATTACTATATACTTTTTTTTTTTTTTTTTAAGTAAAACAAACTTATTTAAATATGTACAAGGGGAATGTACTTAATTTTTCAAGCATTAAGAAAAATTTTATGGACATATTTCCAGTGAACACATACTGCTTCAGTAGGTCTAAAATAAAAATGTTTGTTTGTTTGTTTTTTAATTTGTGGAAAGAAAATGGTAAGGCTTATACTCTCTAAAAAATATTGATCATATTCAAAGTAAGCCACACAAAATGAAAACTAAAACTAGCAAAGGAAACTTTTTTATATGTTTTAAATATATATGCAATCAGAATACTACCACTATCCTTGGAAAACAGCCTCCAGTAACAACATCTTAGAAAATGAAATGCAACTCAAGAAGCAAAAGAACGATGTTCAGAAAAAATATGCTGTTCACAGGTGCCTCTTCATGTATCACCATCCAGCTCTTGTTTGGACTTGAACTTTATGGCACAGGCAAAGTTCATGATGAAACTTGAAGGAGGAAAATAAATCTATCATCTTCCCTCTTAATAACTTGAAGCCAGATGCCAAGACAAGTCAATGAATCTGAATTGAAGGGACTGCTCAGATGCATTCTGTTCCTGAGCGTCTGCACAGTGAACCTTGCCTGTTCCAGATAAGGCACACGCTCTGCATTAGGCGCTGACCTGGAGATCGTGCTGGGCTTTAACAGCAGGAAGCGGGCAAACTGCAGAACAAAAACATACAACAACAATGCCAGAGTTTATTTCTAGCAACTATGTTTACCACTACCCTCTCTGTCTTACCAAGGAAACTGAAAGAAACATCCTTGATGGTTACGATGAAACGACTGACATTCAAATACTTAGTCTGCTATGACCAAATATTGGTTGCTTAACACTAGAGTCCCCAGAGGGAAACATGAACCCTAAAATTCTCTGATGTTATCTCTTCTATGCTTCTATTAAAAATATTAACTCTGTTTATCTGAACCCTTATCAGTCCATCTGCCGCAGAGTAGATTCTTACACCACATAATCGCAGAGAAAAGCTTAGCAGTGGTGAGCCACTAGCTCAAATACTGCCAAGTGTGTTACATTTAAGTGTATTTTATTCATTTGTATTTAATTTTGGGAGTTCTGTAATTGCTATTAAGTGGACAAAGAAAAAAAAAAAAAAGCCAGGGGAAAGGCTCAGGTACAGCACAGCCCTCGAACACCTGCACAGAACAGCACCGCAGGATCACCTGAACAGAAAACATGAGAAGGCTCAAGGAAAGCACTGAAGTCACAACACCCCACAGGCTCAAACCTGACTTACATCTGGCAGAAAGGGGTAAGTACTCGCCCACCTTGTTAAAGCTGATTCCCTACACAAAGCTCATTCTCTCCTCCGCCTTTTTCTTCCCCTCCCCTTGTGTTACTAAGTGTAGATACACTTTGATCCCGAGGCTAAAAATATTTTTTGCCTTTCCCTCCACACCCTATTTGTATCTCTAGACAAGATACAGTAGCCGTAGTTAAAAAAAATAACATATCATTCAACAGCTGTTCACTACTATTAAAGCAAAAATAATTAATATCTTCTGATGAAACGTGTTCCCACAGTTCCTCATCCTCACTGAAATGCTTTGCATTGCTGAAATAGCATCTTGTCATACTTAGTTGAGAGGAAAATTGTGAAGAAAAAAAATCTTCTCTGAACTCTAAGAACCGTCAATGCAGAATCTATTTTTATTTTTATTGAAAAACAACGCAGTAGCACCCTATGTAATGGGCAATAACGTGCATCTACTGCAAGGAAAAAGATGTGTTCGAATCCATCACTGTCTGCAGCAAATGTCTTCATGCACAAAGCCTGAGGAGCTGATGAGGCCATTCCCATTTCCTTACTAACTGCCTGAAATCTGCTGTTTCTAGTCAATGCTCATATTCACCCTTGCATTGCTTTCTGCAAAGCCACGTTTCCGCACCCAGAGTGAGCAAACACAACTATCTCCCATCTCCAGAGCACTCAGCTCCCCCACCCAGCTGCCACCTTAGGCAAACAGCTCCTTAAAGGGCACATCTCAACTTTAAACCAAACTTCACTATTTAACTGAATAATAACATAGTCTAAAAACGATCTTTTCTTCAGATTGGTTTTCTAAGACTCTCAGCTACGGCAGCTGCGAAACATTTTTATGCCACTACAAGCACACTTCAGTGAAACCAAGTGAAAACTCAAGGAGCTCTTGAAGAATATTTCAAAGCAGCAGCCAGTGCTGAGAATTCCCCTTTGTATGGCTGCTGCAATCCAAGTCCCACATGCAGCAGCCCATCAGCGTGGTCTCACACACACCATGGTTACTTCAAGTCTGGACCCCAATGAACGCATGTGGCGTATTATTACTTATGGTCTTGGAGTCTTGAAAAATGCACCTGATGCTCTAAAGAATGATGTTTTGGAGGACCTTTTCAAATACTTATTTTGGAGAGTTTTCATTCCTGTTCTGAAGGCACACTATTAAAAGTAGATGCTGTCTGTCCTCTCCAGAAATGCAGTTCCATTTTATATAGGTACTTTACAAAAGCCTAGATATAAAGATATTTGGAGGCAGCAGTTCAGAGAACCACAGAGGCTGCAGATTTTGGTGACTCTGTCGGGACTCTTCAAGGTGACAGAGAAGCAGCTTTAAAGTAAGGGGATGAAGCTGCTTCCCAGCAAGTGCTGAATTTGTCTCCCTCTCCCACAGAAACACAGTTGCTATAGACAGCGAGATGGTCTATCCAGCATATAGAAAAGGCAGCATTTCGTTCTGAGATAGCATGAATCAGCACAAAGTACATTAAAAGGTAAAACACAACTATTAAATAAATAACTAGATAAAAGTTTATTCCGGGCTGAAGCCAGAGCACTGACCCCAGAGTGCTCCATGCTGGAGAAACACAGCTCAGTATGAGACAACACTGCCAAGAGAACCAGTCCTCTGGTCAAGCGAGCCTCAGCTCTTTGCCCTAAAAAACACCAAAAGAGGTGGAAGGCAACCAGTTACACCGTGATCCATCTAACACTGCCATCAATGAAAGCTCCTGGAGAAGTTTCCCAGCATCAAGGAGAGGACAGGCTTCCATCCCCATTTCGATACGTTCATACGGTAAGACAGCAACAGCAGGGACACCACAGGAAGACGTTCCACTCCCAAAATATAAAGACTGATTTTCCTAAGCAGCTCATCGCTCAGCAAAGAACAATCGAGAAGGCTGGTTTTAGTCCATCTTGCACATCAATATATTATATAATATTGTCCATCACCGCCATGAACAGAGGAGCAAGGACTCATCCAGACTCATCCACACTCCAATCTGCAGTTATCAGGAGCTGCCAGCAGTTTAAAGTCAAACTTGAGCAGTGCAGGGTACAACAGAGAATGTTTGTGAGCTTTGGTGTCACTTTTAGGCATGGCAATTCATCACCATATCAATTAAAAAAAAATAAAATTAAGGCTTCAGTACTCTTGTATCTTAAGACACGCAACCAAACCTCTCATCTGATTAGGACAAAATTTAACATTATGAAACACTTGCAAATGCTTCAACAAAGCATTTTAAAGAGAAGGCTTAAAATACAGAAGACACATACAAAATGAAATATACTGTTTAAGCAGACCACAGAGAATACTAGATACTACATCGAACACACACAGATATCAGGATTATTTTAATTTTTATTTTGTTTTAATCATTGATGTTGGAATTACATATGTCATCATGAGACAAATTTGTTTCTCTCTGGACTAAAAGATCCAGATGTTGGTATTTCAAGTCTCTGGCTTCAGCACCAGACAGCAAACAAAACAACCTATCCCTTCTATCAGCACGCAGGGAGATTCCTCCAGCACTGCCCATTTCTCTACCCTTTACCCCTCTCCAAGTTTTGATTCCTTTCCAGCAAAGCAAGCAAACAAAACACAACAGTATAATAATGCAGCTTCCCCTGGAGACTTAATGGTAGCCTTTGGCCAGTTCAACATGCAAAAGGTTATCAGACTTTCATCATAAACTATGATTTCAAATGCAAATACAACTACTTCTAAACTAAACAGATTGCATTGTGTTTTGCAGTTGACACTGCGCAGGAAAACAATGTTGAGAGGTCCTTTCCAAAGAATATGAGTATTTATGTTCCCAATTTAGTGACTCATACAACCAGCAATTTGAGATTTATTTAACTCTATCCCCCTCAAACTTCTGTATTTGAAAGCAAGCACGAAGTTTCTATTCAAAAGTTGTTAGACTAAAACACAAATATTTAAATTTTTTTTTAATCTAGATTTTATCTAGAGGAAAACTATTTCCAGAAGTATCTTTTTGCTGTTTCTTTAAATAATATTAAAAGTATTACACAAAACTAAGTCAACTGAAGGAACAACTTACTAAACAAAAAAGATTCCTTTTCTGAAACTAGCACTGAAATTAAACCCTTCTCATGGTAAAGGCAGACTCAGGGGGGGAAAAAAAAAACATGAGATACAGCATGCATGCCCAGTAGAAAATTAATGCAACCACTGTGCCTTCATATTCTTCTCATCCTTTCAGTATGTTCCTGCTTCCTTCATAATAAAAGAGTTTATCCTCAATAAGAACGCATTAAGAACAAATGAAAACCAAGAGAAATACCACTACAGTTGAGACAAACACAGCACATTTTTTTCCCTTTATCAAAATCACCACTACCAGGAAATGGCAGCAGATTGAAATTTTATCTGCCTGGAAGGGTGTCATACTTTGTGCCTAAAATTAAAATGATGATGATTTCAGCCTACTGAAAGTATCAGTTTTAATAACCATAATTATTTCATTCAGGTTTATTGCACAGTTTACTACACTTAACTAAAGTTTGTCAAGTTTGCCTTGCATTTATATTCTTGGTTATTCGGTACACTGAAAGGCAGACAAAGAGATGAAATGCCCTAAAATTGGCTCTTTACAGCTTTTCACCTGCAATTGCCAAGCACAGTCAGAATCCAAGACCACCCTCCACCCAACAATCAACACACCCGAGTGGGTTTTTTGCTTGGCTTTTAATTCCTTATCTACAGAGCATCAACCAATGTTAATTTTGACAGCACCTCCTTCCGTGGGCAAAGCATTTTAGGGCTCATCCTCCCCTAAGAGCTGCAGGGGCTGCCAGCCCTGGGATCCCCTCAGCACTGCACAGCTCCATAAAACATTCCTACCTTGAACCTGACACAGGACACACACCGAAAAGGACACGCTCTTCTCCTCGTTATAACCTAAAAAAGCTGCACTTCTCTTTAATAACTAAAATGTCTGAGAGGTGATAGCAGCAGAGTAGCTGTTCTTGCTCTAACCACACAAGTCTGGATAATTCTTGCCAACCTCCCAAATTTACGCCAGCTTCAGTGGTGTACAAGCCAATAAACTTTTTGAACGCAAGTTGTACCACACACTGATTACACCTGCAGAGCTATGAGGGCAGCTAGAGGACTGGGAGGATAATTAACTCCACAGAATTTTCCTACAGAAAAAAACAGTAGTATGGGGCACCTTTCTAGTTACGTTTCTGATTGCATGCACAACGATTTAACACAAAAGGCCAAAACCCCTTTTCATTGCAAAGAAAGCTCCTGCTTCTCGTCCAATTTAAACCCTTTTTTGGAGGATTTTAAATCCTGCTGGATTTTACTACTGGCCATAGTCTGGGTATAAGACACGGGTGACTGCAAATGACCTTCTGCAGCCTCGGCACTCGCCAGGACGTGGTGAGAAATGAAATGAAGGTGGTGAGAAATGAAATGAACGTAGCCACGCCTTTGTGTTCAGGTGTTAAGAGCCCGGTCCTTCGGCCAGAGTCGCTGCCAGCCGATCGCGGGCTGTGCCGAGCACCGGGAGTCAATCGCTGCCCGCACTGGGGTACCCGACAGGACAGCCCAGCCCGGCTGGCGCTGCAGGGAGAACAGGCCGTGTGTGCCAGCACAGCCCCGGGGGGACACCGCGCTGGGGAGAGCCCACAGCCACACGCTCTATGACCTTTTATTCCAGAATAGTTACTCTAAATGACCTTTTATTCCAGAATAGTTACTCAAGTGCTGCTACAGTCAAAAGCAAAGCAGGAAGTGCGCGTTCATCACACATTACTGGAGCGTATTTACCAAATCATTTATATTCCAGTTTTTTAAACGACTGTACTACAGTAATTCTACAAATCCTAAAAACTTATGCAAGACCTCAGCCATTTGGTAATTCTAGATTTCATATGACCCGAACAACTGGAATTCACAACACTCAAGTTGAGAGGCATACTTTGTAATAAAGCAAAGACATTTAAAGAGGCTAGTTGAAACAAACAAAATCGTTTTCCACAAACACATGATTTGCCAGTTTCCCTCCATATTTTGCAAGAAGAAAACAGCAACAAATTATTTCTCCAAACACAGCTCTCATTCATACACTGAGTATAAGTTGTCTTCAATAAAATACAGCACCTACACAAAGCGCTCAAAAAGGATTCTAAATGCATTCATTACAGCTTGTAGCAACAGGCAGATGCTCCCACCAAAAAAAAAACCAAAAAAACCCCAAAAAAACCTGAAATAAACAAACAAAAAAACCAAAAACCAGAAAAATCATTTTGTCAAAGAAGATTGTTCAAAAATCTAAACCACTGTAAACATACAAACAAAACTCCAGGATAAACAAAACGTAAGAGGTCAGGTTAATTTTCTTTAAGACTTAAGGGAAAAGATTTAAAGTAGAAAAAAAGAAACACTCAGGGGCTTTTTAACACAGGAAAAAGCTCGTGAGCCAACATGAAGGTATTACACAAACTCCCGAGCAGAAACAGGTATCACCCACTTCCATTCGTGAGCAGCAAAACAGAACAGTTTTGTTTTAGGCCATGTGATCTCTCACTGGCCACTCGCTGGAAGCAACTCCACATAATACACCTCCGAATTATGTGCACATACGACTCCCACGGCTTGGAATCGCGCCAGAACAACTGTCTACACAAAAAAGCAGTCCTGAGAAGAAGCGAGCTATTCAAAACAGAGCGGAGGGCTGGGAGAATGTGCAGGGAATGACACCGAGTGTTACAGCAGCGTCCTCCGGGACACGAGGCCTTGTCACACCGCTCGCCACACACAGCGCCCAAACGGGAAGGAGAACAGGGGCTCTGCTCAAAACAACATGACATCCTGGTTACTGAAACTGGCCGATAAATGTTTACTGAGAACAGAGATCGTATCAGGTAGCTTAAGAATTTAAATAGAAAGGCTGAATCCACTAAACGACAAGCCAGAAATAAAGCCGTGTGTTCCCTTGCTTCATCTGCGCCAGGGCCGCTCTGGTTCACACACTCTGCTACCTACATTCTGCAAGCACTGTTATTCGGCAATAAATATTTCACTCCATTTGTTTCCAAATCCCACGGGTTCTCCTATTCCGAGCTCAAATTCTGTACAGGTACACCATCCATCTCATAACTTGTTGCACTGGGCAGACCTTCCTATATGCTACAGAACTAAGTATGCAACCAAAGTAATTCCACAGCAAGTGTTTGAGGATGAGGGAATTTCCTCTGCCCTTTCGTTGTAAAAATGTACCAAAAGATAACATTTAACCAGGAATTGCATCAATAAATATAGGTATACATGGAAAAACTACACAAAAACGTTTATACGTCGTAAGACTTAAGAACCATATAAAAACTAAATTTTTTAAAAAAAGGAAAAGTTTACCGTAGTTGAATTTCCTGCACGAAAGCCAATGGTTCCGCAGCGGGGCACAGCGCTGAGGCGAGCAGCGGCGCACGGAGCCGCCCCGCGCGTTCACCTGCGAGCCGCAGAGCCCGGGCTGCGCCGCCAGCAGCGCCGCCTCCCTCCCACCGCGGCCCGCGGCGGGATGCGGAGCCTCCCTCCGCAGGAGTAGCTCGCTGCGCTCCCTGTTTGTTTTTTTTCCACTTTCCTTTCGGCCCGAGGCTCCCTCACCTCCTCCCCCGA